>OZ038494.1:86675009-86815009 GCA_964036315.1 Acanthosepion esculentum | reverse complement strand
GATAGATAGATAGATAGATAGATAGATAGATAGATAGATAACGGATGCTCTTTCGATTTATTTCAATGGAAATAACACCAAATACACAGAACAAAATATCACCGCTTGATCGAGCAAAGATTTCACTTTTAAAATATTACTAACCACAACCCGTCATTCATTTTCGCCAGCAATTTCCAAGAGCCTGCGTGGCAACAGTGACGGCTATATTCTTTATATAAATCTGTTGAGTTATATGTATGTAGCCTCTTAAATGGTTTCGGCCATCATCTCTAACCTAGATCCCCATAAAATGGACCCGATCCTATCTCTGTAATAGACATTAAGAAGTGTGCTCCTATACTCTCTAAACTGTATAATAGACGTCAACTGCTTTCGTGTTTGCTGCGAGTAATCATCTATTGTTCCAGGTTTTAAGAACTTTGGTGTTATAGGGAGTTTTGTTGGTCTCTCGCTCAGCTGCACCCCACACAAAATAACCAAGGGGGTGCAGTCTGGAGAGAGAGGTGATCAGATGTATGGGGTGATGTGGTCGCAGAAATTGTCTGACAGCCATGACTGGGTTCTTCTGTTTTTTTTTTGTGGCATGGTGTAGAATCGTTTTGCTAGACATAATCCTCCAGTAGCTACCCTCTTGATCCAGAGCAGCACTACCTCGTCGTGGCACTTGGTTTAGGCCTCCGTGTTGAGTCTGAGATCATTACCAGTTCGGTAGTTCTTTTTGGGAGTTCTGTTCATATCAGAACGAACAAAGTGAGTTTTTCAAGATGCCACACCTTCGTAATCACCATTAGGCTCATTCAACTCTTTCCAAATCCTCTGCACTGTTCTCAAACGACCCTACTATACTGTGCAGTCGATAAAATCAAAGACAAACACTACGCATGCGCGAAATTGAAATATAAAATGGCGTCAATTTACCTATCTCAGTCTGTAGATAGACATAGATAGACATAGACAGATATAGATAAATAGGGATCGGATACCATTATATATATATATATATATATATATATATATATATATATATATATATATATATATATATATATATATATGCATGTTTCATTAAGAACGAGAGAAAAGGTACTACGGTTAAGCATTTTATTTAATTTTTCTTGTGTTCGTACAAGAGCTTTCTTTTTTGGACACAGAGTGTGTAGAAACTGTTCAAATGTTCTATAGTTCCGAGCACTTTCGGATAGACATTTAGCCATTATCAAGGATGATTTTATTTTTTCAGTTTGATTGAGTGTGTGCGTTATGTGTATGTTTTTAGTGTGTTATGGAGATGTTTTATTTTTTGAAGACGGTTTGCAAATTGTGGTCTTGTTCGTAGTTAATATTATTAAGAGTTTGCTTTTTCTTTTATAATTATTAAGGCTACCATTATTTGTATGCTTTTTTACAGGTGGATGAAGTTATTATATTTGTGTTTTCTACTAATATGTTTCTAATGCAGTCTGGTATGTTTGTGTGTGTTTAAATGGATTCTAATAGAATTATGTTTAGATAGGTGTAACGTAAGGCGTCTGGGTAGGCATGTAGTTGTGTGACCGATGTAATTATTTATGAGTTCGGTTTGATCAGAAACACAGTTCCTTAAGGGGCATTTGAACTCAGATAATATTCTTTCGTTGTAATTTTAACTTAGCTGACGTGTTGTTATTTTTTGGGATATTGTTAGCTGCCCTAAATTTTTTATAGTAGATCATTAATTTAATTTTTTCATTCGGGTCGATTGGAGTAATGTATGTCTTTATAATATTTCTAATTGAAGATTCTTCTTGTTTGTAGTCAATGTGGATTTGTTTTTTGTAGAAAATATTTCCGTAATGTTTAACTATATATGTATATGTATATATATAGTCAATACACACACACACACATATGTACATATATACATATATATATATATATATATATATATATATATATATATATATATATATGTATATATATATATATAGTCAATACATATATATATAGTCAATATGCATTCATATATATATATATATAAATGTATATTGACTATATATATATGTGTATTGACTATATATATATATAGTCAATGCATATATATGTATATATAGTCAGTACATATATATATAGTCAATATACATTCATATGAATATATATTGACTATATATATGTATTGACTATAAGAAGAAATATAGTCTTAAAGTGTGCTATATTTATGGGATAAAGTGCTCAATATCAGAGATAGAGCGTGTGTAAATATAAAAGTGAACATAGAAGTCAACACTTAGAGGCGACAGTCTGTTTCATGCTAGTGCAGTCTGACTCTTATATATAAATAGCCGAGAAAAATAACAGCAATAGTTGCCTGACGATTGCACTAGCATGAAACAACTGTCGCCTCTAAGTGTTGACTTCTATGCATTGACTATATATATATTGTTGAGTCTTGACTCATTGTTGAATCTCGACTAATGCATGGAATAATAATGCAACACGAAATGTACTTAGAACAAGAAATGTATTATAACAAGAAAATGTACACAATATTTACATATAGTATTTCTGTATATTTCTGGGAAGACGTTCCTGGAGAATGTGTTGACTAAGTCGCAGTCGGGCAGAGTCTCTAGCTGGATCTCTGTATTCGCTCCCCGTCTTCCGGTACCAACGATTATTTATATAGTCGGTAGTCACCTATGTAGATTAGGTGGATCCTACCACAACATATATATATATATATGTGTATTGACTATATATATATATATATATATATATATATATATATATATATATATATATATATATATATATATATATGAATGTGGTCACACGCAGAAAGATACTGAGGCTAATATCTTGTTACATTGGTAGTGTTGTCGAGGAGTGCTTGAAGGCGTGTTCTTGTTTACTAGCAAAATTCTGATCTCATAGTCCGAGATTTGACATCTGAAAATGTCGGTTGAACGTTTTACACCTCATGTCCATTAAATATTCGTTTACTTTTCATATCAGCGACACAACGGGCATAAATATTCGCATACAACTCATCCAGTAAAAGCTATTGTAACTATAACCCCAAAAAGCATTTGTATTATTTTATTGGTTTTTCTCTCGTATTTCAAGATGTCTTCCTCGACTCTCTCGCTCGCTTTGTTCTCGCATATTTCTGTCCAGGTCGAAATTTATTTTCCCATTTTCCTGTCCTTAGACCACACGTTATATTGCTTTCTTGGGGTTTTTTTTTATGTTTTTTTTTTTTTTCAACTTTCAGCCGCAACTTTTTCTCCTTTTGTTTTCTTCGTCTGTCTTTCACTGTTCGTTCTCTTGTCAGCTTTTTCAAAGCAGTTCTTGTTTTATGGTTCTCACGTGGACAGAGGACAACGATTTCACACATTTATATCGGGCAATATTTATTTATTTATGTATTCATTGGATTTTGTCGTATCTCTAGAATGCGCTGAAAGCGTACAGATGAACGCCAACATACACACGATAGCAGATGGTCACGTCACTATACGGACACCGACATATTCATATTCACGAGAAAAAAAAAATTCTATCTGTAACCATAAACACACATAGAGTCATAAATACATACACCTATTTTATTATCAGTCCATATCTCTGACATAAGGTATTGTAAGTTTTTAAATTGTCCGGACCTTTGACCTCATCTTTATTTTCATGTTCACAACATTTCGGCCGTTTGTACGCCCCGGCCTTTTTGCAGGTGATTAAGAATTTTGAACTGAACCCTTTATTTCCGTCACCAGTGTGGATTGTTCTAGTTCCACGTGCCATGCCACTTCCTTTAACCCTCCAAGTTTTTGTTCACCACTACGGCCGAAAAGTTGTCGACATAACTACACATTCGCAACATTGGAACAATGAAATTTTAATCTTTTATATTTAAAAAAAAAAATATTCGTGAATGTAGTCAAGCCAATTTCAGTGAGTGTCTATTTCTCTGTTTGTAATTTATAACTTTTGCTATGAAGTATCCCATGGTGTTGTACTTTTCTCCAATATTCACACACACACACACACACACACACACACACACATATATATATACATATATATACATATATATACACATATATATATCTATATATATATATATATATATACGAGTGTCATTCAATAAATAAGTTGAATTTTTCGGTATAAGGACTTCTAATACAGATAGAAGCTTACACTTTTTAATTTATGTTTTTGTTTTACTTCTTTTTCACATGGATTTAATTTCTTTTGCAGATTAAAAAAAAAACTTTGAGAGTTTTGGCGATTAACAAAGATGGCCGACCAAGAAGCATGCTCCAGTATTGAACAGCGGTCAGTTATCAAGTTTTTTGATTGCTGAAGGATGAAAACCAGTTGAAATTCATCGGAGAATGTCAACTGTGTATGGTGCCACATGTTTCAGCCAAAAAATGTCTACAAGTGGGCTAAATTGTTTAAAGAAAGACGGAGCAGGGTTGAGGATGAAGACAGGCCTGGGAGGCCTACAGAAGTGAGGTCTCCTGAGGTGATCGAATCAGTCAATGACCACATTCAGTCTGACAGAAGTGTGACAGTGGATGACATTGCAAGGACTTTGAGCTTATCTGTTGGGACAAACGCAGGGGTCATCAGTCAGAAGGAGTCATCTTGCATCATGACAATGCAAGGCCTCAGACAGCAGCCCAAACGGTGCAGACCGTCAACGAGAACTGCTCCCTCATCCCCCTTACAGCCCAGACCTTTTCCCTTCAGACTTTCACCTGTTTGGTCCCTTGAAAGCGTTCACGAGATGCACGAAGATTAAAAGTGACGATGAAGTCAAAAGTGTTGTAAGCGACTGGCTGAGACATCAGTCCAAAGATTTTTACGCTGAGAGAATACGGAAGATTGTGCACAGATGGGAAAAGTGTGTGACAGTGCTGAGAATTTGGGAATTCATGTGTCTGGTCTCTTTTCCTCGTCAAGCGAGAATTTGGGATTCCCAAATTCTCGCTTGACGATGAAGCGAGACCAGACACCTTAATTCAACTTAATTTCAAAAATTATATTAAGGGTCTCGGCTCTCGCTTTTGAAACATGAGAACTCTTATGTAGCGAAGGAATCATATTTTTAAAAAAAAATTATAATATATATATATATATATATATATATGGATATTTGATCGACAGATATTTAACTGAAAATTTAGTGGCGTACTTTTATATACTTTATAGTCTTTATCGTAATGTACTTCATATATTTATACTTATTTACTGTGTTCATTTATAGTTTTTCGCTTTTGGGGGACAGGGAACTGGCGTTTCTAAAAACTCTTCTTTATATATTATATTATACTTCAGATATTACTGAAAGATGATAAATATTTTGATAAAAAGCCCATTTTACTACAGCAAAATCTTCAGCTTTTACGATATGAAAAATCTTTCAATTTCGCTTTTAATGATCATTATCTTAAAGGGATGAACTAGCTTTTATCTTACTGTTAAATACGAATTTAAATACTTGCTACTTTTTACGCAAATACATTCAAATATTTTTTTAAAATACTAATTTCAATAAACTGATATAAAACTTTTCACTTTAGATTTAGTAATTTAATCACTTTAAATTCAGTGGTAATTATTAGTCCTATTCTACCTTATAATACTGATAATTAAAATATATAAAGTACTGCTTGTTACTGTTTCTATTTGTACTCTTTTGTTGAAATGTCCGTCGGCCAAATAACCGTTCGACCAAATATGCGCCGGCCATGCCCGGCCATGCCCGGCCATGTCGGAGAGCAGTGCTGTCGAGTTGGTTTCATTCACTAACGCGAACTTTTAGTTTGGCAACTAGGCCTAATCGTTTTGCTGTTGAATTAGGTAGATGTAGATGTAGTTCTATTCCAATTGTTTTTTAATTCACTTTTTGCAGATTTCTTGCTTACCTGACAACTACAATCTTCGAAAATGTAAACGCAACTTCAATCGCTATCTTCTTTTCTTCCTGAGACCTGTTCTTTTATTATCCTTTCTCCTCGGTAAGTTATTCTCATTCCCTTTCACTCAGCAACCCCTTGCGCCTTGCTTGGTGTGAAATGATTCAGAAATAAACTTCAGGAAGTTTATTTGTTGAAACATTTCCTCCATCCCCGACTCTTGTCGCGCTACGCAGCTCTGCCCTCTTGGCAACTCTGATCACGTCTATTGACATCTTCCACTCTTCCTTCACCCAAGAATCTCGTACTAACAGAATATCTTTCTGTTATCAACTGGGACTCGTTCCATGATTGCCTTCGCGACGTCGCGTTGGAATGTGGTTTTTAATCACCCTGTTCAAAAATGTGCGTCTGAGGTCTCCTCCTGGGTAAAAGCTGGTACTGAGGCTTTCATCCCAGCAAGTTAAATCGCACTCATCTCAGCAACTCTGGTTCCTCTTTAGTACCAGGACCTCATGAATTTAAGTGTTCTACTAGATTGGAAACTAGTTCACATCGTTTTACTGTTTGAATTAGCTAGATGCAACCGTAAGTTCTATGCCATTAATTTCTTTGCTCGCTCGCCTCGCCTGTGGCGCACTACTTTTGGTATCTCTCTGCCCAGCCACCTACAATCTTCAATTTAAATGCAACGTCAATCGCCATCTTTTTTCCTGGGAATATTTTTTATTGTCTTTTTTCCTCACTAGTCTTCTCATTCTCTTTCAGTCCCATTCTTAGTGGCATTCTCGCCTTGCTTGAGGTGGAATGATCAAAAAACGTAGAGGAGCAAAAAGGGGTTCGTCTTGATGTTTCGTGTACAAAGGATAGACGACCTAGACATTAGGAGCAATAAAGGTCAACCCTCTTCTCCTTGCGTCAACTTTCGTACTGTTAAGACTTTTCAAATGACATAAAATGACTACAGCGTTTAGCTCTTTGCGCGCACAGACCCATCATTTGACACTAGTGTGCATGGACACACGCCCCAGCTCGTAAATAACGCGACAACGATTATTTGCCAATGACGAAGGCACTCGACAGCTGACGTATCGCCGGCTGTGAAGAGGAGCTGGGAAAAGTGAGAGGTGAGTAAAGGGAGGTAAGCATATTCATGTGTTAGCCATTGACCGCTCGCGTCCAGGTTTCAGCTTTAGGTTTCAGTTGGGAGCAATCACGGCCATAAATTGAAAGTGCCACGGATCCAGGTCCAGGAAAAGAGAAAGATTTAAAGAAGAAAGAAAGAGTGCGTGAAGGAGAAAGAAATGAAATAAAAATAAAGAAAGAAAGAAAGAAAGAAAGAAAACGAATATTGAATGAAAAACGAAAGGAAGAAGTAAAACGAACGAATAATGCGAAAATAATTAAAAGGAAAAAACGGCGCGAGTTTAAGAGAAAAGAAATGAAATGAACTCACACCAAAGAAAAAAGAAAGAACGGGGGCAAGAAAGAAAGAAAGAAGGGAATGAAAGAAAGAAGGAAAGCAAGACGAAAGCGGAAAGGAAGGAGTGAGTTACGGCAAAAAAGAAGATAGAAAGAAATAAGGAAGGAAAGAAAGAATGAACGAAGACGGAAAGGAAGGAAGGAATGCAGACAGAAATAAAGAACGAAGATAGAAAGAAAAAAGGAAGAAAAGAATGAAGACTGAAGACGGAAGATAGGTACGAAAGAAGGAAGAAGAAAAGAAGGAACGAACGAACGACGGCGGTAAAAGGAAGAAAGAAAAGAAGGAAGACGGAGAAAAAAGGATGACGGATAAAAGAAAGAAAGAAAGAAAGAAAGAAGGGAGAAAGGTGGAAAAAGAAAAAAGGAAGAAAGGCAGAAAAAAGAAGAAAGAAAAGGAAGGAAGGAAGGATGGCAAGAAGAAAGAAAGGCAGAAAAAAGAAGGAAGGGAGAATGGCGGAAAAAAGAACGAAGGAAGGAAAGCGGAAAAAAAGAAAATAGGAAGAAAGGAAGGCGGAAAAAAGAAAGAAGGAAGAAAGGAAGGCGGAAAAAAGAAAGAAGGAAGAAAGGAAGGCGGAAACAAGGAAGTCATAAACGAAAGCGGAAGGAAGTGAAATGTAAAAGGCTCGAAATGAATGAGAAAAAGCGGGATTAAATTGAAATTAATAGAAAAAATAACAAAAATTCTTTTTAAAAATCGAAGGAAAAACAGATTGAAACTTAAGGAATGAAGTGAGTACAGACATGTGTAAGAAGGTAATCAACGAAGAAATTATCCAGAAGGAAAATGGATGAGGATGGTAAATTGAATTAAATAAAAGAAATAAAGGAAAATAGAATATGCAAAAAAACAAAAATGAATGAATAAAGGAAAAATAGAGAACGCAACAATCGGAAGGGATATCGAACTTAACAGGCTTTGAAACAATATTTACGGTAATACACTTTTCCAATCCTTCAGGCGGACGGGGCATAGTGGGAGGTAAGTTTAGGGAGATAATATTATTCATGGGTTAGTCATTCAACGCTCAGGTCCAGGTGGGAAGTTTACTATAAGGATTCTGTTATATTTAATTATCAATTGAAAACGGCATCGCATTAAAAAAAATGACTTGTTACATGTCGACTGGAATATAATTGTCGTGTAGGATTAGTGGGCTATCCCACTGCGCTAGCCAATGACGCTGATTAGGGTGCGCTTTTAAGTCTATAAAAAGGGGTAAGCATATTCTCTCTCTCCCCCACTTTTTGCTTTCAGATGTATTCGAACGTGGATAAAGAATGCTGGGGCGTGTTTCGCTTCCTTGGTTCACTTGCTTCGGCAATTAGTTGGAGATTCGTCTCCAGCTAAGCTAGTCGATCTCTCCGCCTTCGGGCAGAGGGGAACCCAGACGAGGCGCTGCCCTTCGGCAAAGCCTCGTCTGGGGTGATAGACAGCTAACCGACCCCGTTTTTACCCGGTTTTACTCCTCATTAAAAAACGGCCTTGTGCCACATCCTACCTCGCGGGGTGGTGAGGTAAATAATCTTGGGTTATTGTTGACATTTGAACTGTTTCACACACGTACCTATCTCGTGCACTTGTTACACAAACACACACACACACATTCTTCAAGCTACCTTTAATGTCTTTTCCTTTCATTTCGGTTGAATATGCATACAGTCGCCGTATATACTTGCATATCATGCGCCTTTTGAAGACCTAATTTTGAAGCTAATTTTAAGGAGGTCGCATCATACACAGGATATAAAATTGGCGTATGTACTGCTGGCTACCTCGTTGACCAAACTATATATCCATTTACTTTAGTCAAAAAGTACAGCCTTATTTAAAATAAACATGATTTTGATAAAACTGATGTTTTACTTAAGTGTATCCAATAATAATGTGTATGTGTTTGATAACGATCTCAAACTCTTTTTCTCTATCTCTCTTTTTCTTTCTCGCTCTGTTTCTCTCTCCGTCTGTCTGTCTCTCTGTCTCTCTCTCTATATATATATATTATTGTCATCCACAGACAGACTGTTTCGCAGCTCATCAGTGTGGCTAGACGTCCGGTTGCCTCTAGCTAGGATCGAAACCCGACCGCATTGGCGTCAGTCGGAAATTCTACCACTAAGCCGTCGGCGCACGACAGGAATGAAGGTGAATTTTAGCGTATTTATTTTTTATATAAACAGAGTAGCCGACAGGACTCAATTCGCTTTGCCGAAGAGTCTGTCTATATCAGCCTTAATAGTCACTGTTTTCAAACCCACATTTCCTTCCCCAGAGAGCTCAACCGAAATTAATTTTTAGATTTAGATAAACACACAGTGACTGACAGTGACTCAATTCTGCCGAAGAGTCTTGCTATATTAGCTTTAATAGTCACTGTTTACAAACACACGCTTCACTCCCACAGAGCTCAACCGAAATTAATTTTTCAGGAGCCAATACAAGACTGTTTCGCTGTATCACAGCTGATCAGTGTGGCTAATTTTGAAGCTAATTTTAAGAGGGTCACATCATACACTTGACATAAAATTAGCGCATGTGCTGCTGGCCCTGGCTACACCGTTGACCAAACTATATATCCATTTACTTTAGTCAATACGTACAGCTGTATTTAAAATAAACATGATTTTGATAAAATAGATGTTTTACTTTTGTATCCAATGATAATGCATGTAATATTCACATATCAGTATCGTATTATAAAATACAAACACAGCGAATATGTATCTTTTCCATTGTTTATTCATAAGATGTTGAGCTGTTTCTTGTTCGTTTTTTTTATGGCTGTACGCGTTTACGCAACGATTACTAACGATACTTTTATCATTCTCTTTTACTTTTTTAACTTATTTAACTAGAAGATTAGATAAAGAGATAGAGAAAAGGAGGTTAGTCTATTGTAATTTGGTCTCTCAATAAAAGGAACCTGCATAATACAGATAATAAAATCATTTTTAGAAGTGAAAATTTGGTGGTCGCACGATAGGCGAGATCGTGTGTTACACGAGTATATACGGTACTTTTGTTAATACATGCATATAATTACTGTTTGGTTAAAATTCATTGTTTCGTATTACTTTTTTTTACCCGGACTCACATGAGTCCGCCAATAATATTTGTGAGACAAATATTATAGGAGCCCATGAATGTTTGATATGCAACGCACACACAATCGTATCATCGTGTAAAATCCCACAATAAAGTAGTGACTTATTTTCACCCTAACAACATAAAATCCTTTAAGAGGCATAAATTATATTTTAAAATGCCAATGACAGACAATTTGGTAACGTTTCGCGATTTGCTATCGCTTTTTATCTCCGTTCTATCATGCATGTCGTTAGGTAGGTTACTCAGTGACTCCCTCACCAACCCAGCTTCTCCTTCAGTATTTCCTGTGAGTGTTAAATTCTCTAAGCCCTCTTTCCTCATTACGTGTTCTTATTTTCTTTAAGAATTCCTCGCTTTTGACATCTTCTGTCCAACATCTTCTTGACATTAGTCAGTAAAACCGCATCTTAGCGATTCTTTTGTGCTTGTGTGCTTTACAATAAGGTTCATCCTATACAAGGCCCGGAGGAACTGGAGCTAGAGGTTTACGTTAAGTGTAGTTTATGTGGATAGGAAGATGTGCGGACATATTACGCACGAACATACATACATACAAGCATACAAATCGAATTTACAATGCTAAGCATTCATTGGTTAATAAATCACCACTATATTTCTACAGGCAATTTACAAATCGCAATAATGCGACAATTTTGCAATCGCTCTATTTCTAAGTAGAGAATTTTTTTTGCACATTTGGGAGAAGCAGATCACAGGAGTTTTCTTAAGTCTCCCCAAAGCACGCTCGCTGATTGGTCGATGCCAACCAATCAGATCGTTTGCACGTGAAGAATAACTTTTCCCGCGCAATGATTTGCAGCCTATAGTCGCTTATTTAAGCCAAGATTTTTCTAATCTCAATTAGTGAGAACTCAACTGCCAAACAAATCCACGACAGTTGAAACCATGCGCCAACCTTCTCACTCACACACACACACACACACATGCTGAACATAACTTGTACGCACTCACAAGAAAACTCTTCTTACACAACAATATCTTTCAAGAACAATCATTACAAGAAACTCTCATGAACATTTTTCCAGTGAACTTTAAAGCAAATAACTATCTCTCACTGAACTCAAAAATAACAGTTAAAGGGAGACAACTCTTGATTAATTTAACCTTTCTTACTTACATGCATGTTTCCCTTCACATCGTTGTTTGATATTGTACATCTTGTTAGATACATATTTTATGTGTAACAATGTCTTTTGGTTATCCTTCATACGTGAGCCTTGTTTCCTAATCAAAATTTAAATTAATGTGGTGAAGTCCGCCACAAGGGGTGTCTAATGGTTACCTCTAGACTTGAACATGTTAAGACTTTAATGATCGAGGAAACATTCTCTTGAGAGTCTGTTTCACAGAGCTTACATCTATGGAATACGGGAGGAATGTGGGTGGTTTGCTACTATGTAAGTGGCACGGCGGGTCCTAGCCATGAAGGTTAGACCTGGCGAAACTAAGGAATGCAGTTCTTCCGAGCACTTTCCTTGGAAGTAGCGATAGAGCAGTAAAAGTCTCGCCACATCCAGCATATGAGAGAGAAGTTGGAGGGTGAAAAATAATTCTTCTGCAACAAGGACTCTGGAAATTGAAGACTGGGCAGTTCCCGCCCAAATATGGCAACAGTACTCCATTTTCGACCTGATCTCGCTCTTGTAAAGGTAGAGGATAGCATGAGAAGTCAGTTACTTACATTAAAGGTACAGTGATACGATCATTTTACCTGTAACTTTAGCAATTGATCGTATGATTAAGACCCACTTAAAGTCGGAGTGAGTTTAAGGCCCAATATTCTCTTGAAGCACGGTGCCTCCTCGAGGTGGCATTGCTAGATAGGAAGTGAGGTCAGTTGTTAGTTTATTATCTTCAAGAATTTTAGATTTGCGTCCGTATATCGTCATGTCATCGAATTATATGTTTACAAATATATTCATATACAGATCATTTATGTAAGTCAGAAAGTGTTGGTCCGAGTATTGACTTTTAGGAGACGCCTGTGTTGACCGCCAGGACCTCGGAGAACTGGGCGATAATAACTACCTTCAAGGATTTAAATGATAGGAAGGATTTTTGCAAAATTTAATGCGATATAAATGAAATATTGCATGGAAAATCATCACTACCATCATTGGCTCTAAAAACGCTTTGTTTTAATACATTGATTAGTTTCAGGAAGGCCTCTTTCGTCATTCTCTGTCGATTGTTTGCTACACTATGTAGCTAGTTAAGTTTCAGTATATGCTTCAGTTTAACGCTTCCAGTAGGTAGCGCACTTTTTGTGCTGTTTTAAATCAATATTCTTCTGAATAACTAAAATGAAGTCAATTTCTTCAAATAAAACATGAAATAGGCAAGGAAAGCGTTCAAAGAAAAGTAATATTTTATTCAGGTGTCAGATATTCTCGCGAGAGCTCGTAACGTTTCTTCTGAGATTTGCGAGTTGACAAAACTTTGCATATCGCGGAGGTCAAAAGGAACATGTGGCAATATACAAAGATTACCAAATATGTTGATGGGTTGGTTGGAAAAGAGGAATAAAAATGTCGGTGTTCTTCCGTTCTCAAGACCAAAGGTAGGCGTTAGAAGATCCGTGGCGTAATAACACCTTCACCAAACAGAAAGAAGGAATAGAAAAATGATTTAAAAAATAACATTGACATGAAAATATTTTATACAATGAAGTGCATAAATATGTTCCTGTTTCCTGTTGCCTTTTACACGTTTCTAAATTCAGAGTAGACCTTCTCTTAGATTGGTTGCCACACAAGACTTGAAAATCAAGTCTATCCTGCTATTTAACCCTTTACTGAAACGGAGAAGGTGAGATGGATTTCTGCTTTTTCTTATAGCATTATAGCGGAAAAGAACGCAACAGACGGAGCCTGGAAATGAACTCAGATTCCCGATTTTATTTCTCACGCGGCAACTGTTACAGAATCTGAACATTCATATATATATATATATATACATATATATATATATATATATATATATAAAAGATACAAGTGCCTTTTATATTATATTCTTACTCTGTCCTGGACATTGAGTTCTACCTGGATTCTATCCTCTTGGGAATTTTTATATATATATATATATATATATATATATATATATATATATATATATATGTATATATAAATATATATTATATATATATATATATATATATATATTTTATATATATATGTATATATATATATAAATATATATATATATACATTGACCACTAATATTATCAATATATATATATATATATATATATATATATATATATATATATATATATATATATGCGTGTCTCTGTGTGTGTGTGTGTGTGTGATCCCATATCCTTTGACGACGTAAGCGATCGCAGCTTCCCTCATTCCGCTTTCTTTCTCATACGGAATCTGAACATTCAATATATATATATATATATATATATATATATATATATATATATATATATATATATATATGATGAAAAATATGGAAAAGACAAAACAAAATCCGAATATGCAAGTTTACTGTTTAATGTTGTTTTACTGTCGACGTCAGACGTTTCGGTCTAGTAAACCATCTTCAGAACATGGTTATTAGAAACATACTTAGGATTAGACGCTGTTTAAGTCAACATGAAAAGATGATAGACACAAGACTAATCAGAAACAGAACAACTGAAATTGATTCGATCACCTCAGGAAACCTCACTTCTGTAGGCCTCCCAGGCCAGTCTTCATCCTCAACACTGCTGCGTCCTTCTTTAAATAATTTAGCCCACTTGTAGACATTTTTTTTGCTGAAACATGTGGCACCATACACAGTTGACATTCTCCTATGAATTTCAACTCGTTTGCACCCTTCAGGAACCAAAAACTAGATAACTGACCACTGTACAATCCTGGAGCATGCTTCTTGGTCGGCCATCTTTGTTAATCGCCAAAACTCCCAAAGTTTTTTTTTAATCTGCAAAAGAAATTAAATGTGAAAAAGAAGTAAAACAAAATAAAATAAAAAGGAGTAAGCTTCTATCTGTATTAGAAGTCCTTATACCGAAAAATTCACCTTATTTATTGAATGACCCTCGTATATAAATTAATGTTCTACTTTTAGGATAAAAAGATTAGATTTCCTCATCAGATGGTCCATAAGGAATTGATGTGCCATTAAACAAACAAACAAATCAATCTTAATTCTATTGGAAACGGGAATAACTTAAGAGAAAACTGAGACCGAAATGTTTTGTACGAAACAGAAAGAATGAGGGATAACAGACCAAATAATGGTATGGAATAATATTAAATCGCTTCATCAATTCGGGAAACATGAGGAAATACGAAAAAAAACCACCGACTAAAGCATATTGATCAAATAACATAGGTAATGAAATCAAAATGATTAATTTCAGACAATCATATGTATCGTAAACAAAATGAATACGAAAGCTAAGGGGTGAGTAAAATGCTAAAATGAAGGTGAAGAACACCATGGAGAAGTCTATGACAGAGGTCGGCAACGCCTGACCCACATCCGCCCTCGAAAGATTTTTTTTCCGGCCAGACAGTTTGATACCTGGACACTAATTATGTAATTAATTTGTGGAGCAAGTTACAGAAAAAAAATCATTTAGATTTAATTGACTTACATTGCGACGAATGTTTTAAATCAAAATTTCATTCCGAATCCACTGCTGACTTCTACAAGAAATATGTTTTGACAAACGTTAAATAGAAAAGCCTGTTGAATAATGTGAAAATGATGGCATCATTATTTGGAAGTATATACGCTTGTGAACAACTTTTTTTTTCGAAAATGTAATCTACTAAAAGTCGTTTAAGAACAGGATTGGGTGATGATCAACTGAATGATGTTTTGCTCCTGTCATCGACAAATATTTCACCTGATGTGAAGAAGTTATCAAACAATAAGCAGAAACAATTGTCCCATTAAACAATTTGCCATTTCTAACTGTATTTCGTTTGTAGTAAGGAATTTGCATTTTTATTAATTGTGTTGTTATCCTGTAGTAAAATAAGGAACTTTGTTTAAATAATATAGCATTAACTTCGTTTTTTTGGGTTTTTTTTTAAGCCTTCAGACAAAGGCAGCCTTCTGGACAAAGAAGTCTAAGATCGAAACAATTTGTTATAATACATTTGATGACATGGCCTTCTTCCAAGATAATGCATAGTTTTCTGGCCCGCTCTCTTCAAAAGGTTGGCGACCCTTAGTCTAAGAAAAAGTTAATGAAATAAAGGCTAAAAAGATGAATACGAAGAATTCTAAAAAGAAAAGGCTAATTTCTTTTTTTTTAAAGTCTCAGAAGATAAAAAAAAAGACTAAGAACACAAGGCTAAAAAGAAAAAAGTCTAAGGACAATTAGAAAAGGCAAAGGAAAAATGGCTAAGCAAATAAAGAAGGCTACTAAGAACACGAAGACTAAGTAGAAAGCTAAGAATAGTAAGGCTAAGAATATAAAAAGAAGATTAAATGAATGTTATAAAGAAGTCTAAAAAACGTCTAAGAAGAAAGACGTAAAGAAAAAATGCTAAGAATAAGTTTAAGAAGGCGAATGAGAAAAAAAAAGACTCAGAAGAAGAAAAATTCTATGAAGAAAGTTAAGAAAAAGAGAACATCTAAGAAGACAATTATCAGGCAAAAAAAAAATAATAAAAAAAGATGGCGCATTCCAAATATGCAGATTTTATGAAAAACATGTTTAAGAGCGTTGACTACTTAGTATCACACTGGCCAATCGATAAGACAGGACAGTGTATTTCTTAGAAGATATGTCTATATTACAGACGTTAGAACGTTCGCATTCTGACCATGAAACCCGGGTTCGAATCTCACCATAGTCGATTTGTCTGGAAGGAGACTTCCTGATGTTATCGGACTTGAGTAGTTGATCCTAGCGATGCGGCACCTGACCAGTAGACAGAACCTTCGGGAGCCGTTGATAGCTGTCCTAGCACGAAGTCACAAGTCATCGTGGCCGAGGGCTGGCCTTGTTTAACTTGTTGATCACGCTAGATAACACGCTATTTCTCAGAAATTGTAACTAAGGTCTGCTCAGCATACTTTCAGTATAAATAACAGGTGGGCTCTCAGAGTGTTGAATAAATACAAATGCACCTAAGCTAGCCGCCCTAGTAAACGGGTAACCTCGAATACAAGTAGCCAGCTATATACTATACAGGGCGCCACATGCTGAAAATGCAATCAACATCACTCTCAACTTAGACGGCTATGAGGTCCCTATTTTGGGGGATTTTATCATCGATATTGACACCAGAAATTGTGATTAAAAACCTATTTTATGTGTGGCGATGACATGGCTTTCCACAACTTGTTATCCCTTGTGGCTCTTAGCAGTTGTCCTCCCTTTGGTAAGACTCACGCCCCACCGTTCCGTCATCTATTCACACAAGCTCGTCTGGTAAGTAGTTCGTTGCTTTCTCCCATGTCTCTTGCCCCCGTGAGGCTTAAGTTTTCTAAGCCGTCCTTTCTCATTATGTATCCAAGTAATTTCAGCTGCTCTTTCCTGGTTTTGAGTAGAAGTGTTTATCCCTTTGCTTAGCTTTTGGAATACATCCTCCGCTAGTCCAATGCGTGTTCAAATTTCGGTGTCGCATTTTTCATCCTTTGTTAAACCACTCCCCAGATATCTTAATCTTAGGCATTTGCTTAATGTTGATGTCTCCAGTTAGTAAGCTGCATCTTGCGTTTATTCTCATGCCGATGACAACGTCATCAAATAAAAATGTTCAAGAATACAAAACAAATAACAAATCTAAAGCTAATTTGAAAAAGATGTGGTATTATAAAACTACTATTATAGTTATAATAGCTGAAGCCCTGTGTACAAGCAAAAAGCTCAGTGAAGAATCGTAACAAAATTCCTGTTTACAGAATATTACACTGTGTTGAACTGCTCGCCAACTCTGTAAAGTATTATCAGTGTAAAGAGAATGTAAACTTTGTATATGTTTTGTAAGCCTTAAACATCAGAATATATATATTTATACCTTAAATTATCCTGGATGTGGAGTAATGGCCCGGGAAGGGATGATAGAGAAGAATAAGATTCATAAGATGAAGAGAAAATACAAGAAGGAACAGAAGTCGATGATGGAGAAAGAGAAAAAAAGAATGAAAGAAAGAGGAAAGGAAAAAGAAATAGAAGGATGAAAGAAAGAGAAAAGAAGAATTAGAAAAATGAAAGAAGGAAAAGAGAAAAATAGAAGAATGAAAGAAAGAAAAGAGGAAAGAGAAAAACTAAAAACAGAAAAGAGGAAAGAGAAAAATGAATGAAAGAAAAAAGGAAAAAAGAAGAATGAAAAAAAGAAAAGAGGAAAGAGAAAAATAGAAGAACAAAAGAAAGAGAAATAGAGGAATGGAAGAAGGAAAGGAATAGAAGAATGAAAGAAAAATGAATGAAAGAAAAAAGGAAATAGAAGAATGAAAGAAAGAAAGAAAAGAGGAAATAGAAGAATGAAAGAAAGAAAAGAGGAAATAGGAGAATGAAAGAAAGAAAGAAATGAGGAAATATATGAAAGAAAGAAAGAAAAGAGGAAATAGATGAATGAAAAAAGAAAAGAGGAAATAGAAGAATGAAAGAAAGAAAGAAAGAAAGAAAAGAGGAAATAGATGAATGAAAAAAGAAAAGATGAAATAGAAGAATGAAAGAAAGAAAGAAAGAAAGAAAAGAGGAAATAGAAGAATGAAAGAAAGAAAGAAAAGAGGAAATAGATGAATGAAAAAAGAAAAGAGGAAATAGATGAATGAAGAAAGAAAAGAGGAAATAGAAGAATGAAAGAAAGAAAGAAAAGAGGAAATAGATGAATGAAAAAAGAAAAAAGTAAAATAGATGAATGAAGAAAGAAAAGAGGAAATAGAAGAATGAAAGAAAGAAAGAAAGAAAGAAAAGAGGAAATAGATGAATGAAAAAAGAAGAGAGGAAATAGATGAATGAAAAAAGAAAAGAGGAAATAGATGAATGAAGAAAGAAAAGAGGAAATAGAAGAATGAAAGAAAGAAAGAAAGAAAGAAAAGAGGAAATAGATGAATGAAAAAAGAAAAGAGGAAATAGATGAATGAAAAAAGAAAAGAGGAAATAGATGAATGAAGAAAGAAAAGAGGAAATAGAAGAATGAAAGAAAAGAAAGAAAGAAAAGAAAGAAAGAAAAGAGGAAATAGAAGAATGAAAGAAAGAAAGAAACAAAGAAAAGAGGAAATAGAAGAATGAAAGAAAGAAAGAAAGAAAAGAGGAAATAGAAGAATGAAAGAAAGAAAGAAAGAAAAGAGGAAATAGAAGAATGAAAGAAAGAAAGAAAGAAAAGAGGAAGTATATGAATGAAAGAAAGAAAAGAGGAAATAGAAGAATGAAAGAAAGAAAAGAGGAAATTGATGAATGAAAGAAGGAAAGAAAAGAGGAAATAGAAGAATGAAAGAAAGATATGTGGAAAGAGAAAAATAGAAGAAGAAAAGAAAGAGAAATAGAAGAATGAAAGAAAGAAAAGAGGGATAGAAGAATGGAAAAGAGAAAGAAATAGAAGAATGAAAGAAAAAGAAAGAAATGAGTAAAGAGAAAATTGAAAGAAAGAAAAAAGGAAAGATAAAAATAGAACATCAAAGGAAAGAGAAATAAAAGAACGAAAGAAAGAAAAGAGAAATAGAAGAATGAAAGAAAGAAAAGAGGAATAGAAGAATGAAAGAAAGAAAAAAGGAATAGAAGATTGGAAGAAAGAAAAGAGGAATAGAAGAATGAAAGAAAGAAAAGGGGAATAGAAGAATGAAAGAAAGAAAAGAATAGAAGAATGAAAGAAGAAGAAAGAAAGAAAAGAATAGAAGAATGAAAGAAGAAGAAAGAAAGAAAAGAATAGAAGAATGAAAGAAGAAGAAAGAAAAGAGGAATAGACGAATGGAAGAAAGAAAAGAATAGAAGAATGAAAGAAGAAGAAAGAAAAGAGGAATAGAAGAATGAAAGAAAGAAAAGAGGAATAGAAAAATGAAATAGAAGTAGTAAAAAGAAATAGAAAAATGAAGCAGAGGAAAGAGAAATAGATGAGTGAAAGAATAAAGGAAAGAAATACGTCGGATGGGGATGGAGGGGAAAATCCTTGAGAGAAATAAGTGAAGAATCGCTGTTATGAAAAAAAATGTAAATAAAGAATTTCTTTAAAATGGCAAAATGGACTCTTCAGCTATTGGAATTACGTTTGCGCACCTCGGGCATGATCACTATGTGACAAGCTGTCTGGTTCCACAAGGGTCGGAATTCGGTTGAATGTAATAGATAAAAGAGATACTGCTATTTTTATTAGAGTCGTTCAAATTGGCACGGGCATCTTGGGGGAAGAGAAGAAGCAAAGGAAGAAAAAAATCGAGATAGATTCAAATAACTAGAGAGAGATTCGCAAGGACAAAAGAAATAAAAATAAAATCGATATAGATTCAAATAACTAGAGAGAGATTCGCAAGGACAAAAGAAATAAAAAATAAAATCGAGATAGATTCAAATAACTAGAGAGAGATTCGCAAGGACAAAAGAAATAAAAATAAAATCGAGATAGATTCAAATTAGTAGGGAAAGAATTGCAAGGACAGAAGAAATAAAAATAAAATCGAGATAGATTCAAATAAGTAGAGAGAGATTAGCCTGCACAGAAGAAATAACAAAAAAAGACCCCTCTAACAAAGACTAAAAGAACTCGATTGAAGATATAAGGGAGTAAAAAGAGAAAACCCTGTACAAAAAGGGTGGAAATGTATAGAACTTATAAAGATTGATAGACACTTCTGCCCTGGTAGTATTTGAAAAGTGAGGGCTACTTTCCCGCGGAAATGCAAACGATGAATAAATCAAGAGAGAACATTTTTGTTCAAATGAAAAAAAAAAAATGATGGATAGTATTTTGTTAGGGTTTATTGTTTCCCTAAAATGTTTTCTCTTGCGGAGACGGTGAAAAGATAGACTACATCGAGGAATAAAAACATTGTCCATCTTCGAAAAGAATCGAATAAAGCTTTATAAAAGAATGTCCTGACGTTTGAACGCAAAGGGGGAAAAATCTCCTAAAAGTGAATGACAGAAAATAAAAAGATTATTTTAAAGTAATTTACTAAACTTAGAAAAATAACATCCGTCATTTTATGTCCGTTAGCAATAAAATACACTATTAACAGCTTAAGAGATAAGCTTACAAACTATGCATTATAACGGACTGATAAACAATTTGGACAACGTCGCGTACAACATGGTTAGTCATGGAATAACCACCGGTGCAATCTTTAGCTATGCCTTACTTGAGAAGTATATTAGACGTTGTATTAACTTTTTTTTATCATTCCACCACAAGGAAGGCGATAATGCCACTAAGACGCAAGGGATTACTGGGTGTGAAAGACAATAAGACTTTAGTGAGAAATACTAAAAGGACAGGTTAAATTTCATTCTAGGAAAACATATTCTTTTCATTCGACAAGCACGCTTAAAAATATCTTTGGTAATACAGCCGTCCCAACATATGATTGGCTAACAAAATTTTTTCAAGCTCTCAATTAACAAGCTGACAATCTCACCACTTGAGACAGACGAAGTTTTGTCTCTATTCTTTTCATAATTTCGCCAAAGCAATATACCTTTAAACGCAAGGGTTTACTGGAAGTAAAAGAGAATGAGAAGGCTTTAGTGAGGACAATAAAAGAACAGTTTTCAGGGATACAGAAAATGGCGATTTACATTGCATTTGAAATGGAGTTTATTTTGAGTGTAGTCAGTGTAAGTTAGCGCGTGTTATATGTATTAGTAATTGATAGGAGATTCTTTTTCTCTTTTCTATACTGAAAATGAATAAAACGTACAACAGTAACATAAAGAAAAAAAAATTTGAGACCCATGTTGAAATTAATAACAAGAATGTGTATTTTTCATTTCGTTATATTATTTACAATATTGGTTTTGTGTGTGTTAAATGTTCTCAGGAATATTTTGTCTCTTTTTATTTCTTTAAAAGATTGAACATACTTGTTTATAACTGTTCCGAGAATTTCATGGTTAAGGAAAGCTTTTGAAACCGTCAACTCTGGATTTTCACGGAGTGAAGAAGATACGTCTGTGTTGTTTTTTCCTACTGCTACAGTCACCTTGCTTGCTGTGGAAATCGTTTTTATAATCATGTAGTTTCAAATCTTTATTTCTCCAGAGGCACGGCAGAATAACGGTTAGACACCGACTGAGGATTCGAAGAACCGAGTTCGAAATCCAGTCGAGTTCATTAGATCCACTTACGTGGTTATCACGTTGGGAAAGATATGAATCCAGCTATGAGAAGATAGCAAGATAGACTGGGAGGTTGGCCACTAGTCTAGGAGAATGACAATTCAAACCAGCCTGGAGAGAGTTGGACTCGCGAAAATAATTCTTTTGGTTATTTACATAGCTTCATACTGGTCACTTACTTCGGTGATCAGAACAGAGACGGTGAAAATTTGAAATCCAGTAAGGCTCGAACCCACGAAACAATAGCTTATCAGACTTGTTTGCTAACCACACAACGAGTCAATCAAAATGTTAATAATTAAATTTAGAATAAAATAACATTAATAAACCATCCATACCTCTTCTTGTGCCGTGTTTAGGCCTCCCTCTCTTTCGTAGCATTAAGTTATGTTTTTCTCCTTACTATTTTGCTTGGTTGATTTTACATGTCAACCCTTATTAGATTATTTACTGCCAAATTTTGTACGGGGCACCCAGACAAGATCAAGCCAATACTCGTTAGTAATGGTTAACAAAAAGAGACTTGCTTGCCGCCCCGCAAGTCCGATAAGATCAAGCAGGGTGAATTTATGACCCACCAACCTTTATTGGGTTATTTAATGCCGATTTTTGTATGGGACACTCAGTGAGAATCAAAATCAGTACTCAGTAGTAGTCGTCTACGTTAGTTCTTATTTATGTGTCATGGCTACCCAGGAGGTCGGAGATCATAGCTCTCCACAATTTCCTATCCTTTGTAGCTCTTAAAAAATGTTGTCTTTTTTCCCCTAAATCCTGTTCCACCATCTATTTACTTCAACTCATCAAGTATGTTATGTTCTGTTTTCCCCTATCCATCTTACCCTTAATCTGTCCTGGGTGTATCAGATTTACCAAGTCTTCTTTTTCGTTATATGCCTCAGAAATGTCAACTGTCTCTTCCTGATGTTATGTATAAGTTTCCTTTTTGCTGCTATCTCGGCTATGCGAAGGACTGAATGTTTTGGCTTAGGTTTAAGAAAATGCTTAATTTTTTTTTTTAAGCTTTTCACCCCAAGCAAGGCTGGAAGCCACTAGCACGCAAGGGGTTACAGAAGGTTTAGAGGAAGAGCAGATAGGAGTGGTAAAGGAGAAGATGTGGAGAAAGATAGCGGATCGATCAAGGCAAGGGGGTTACAGAAGATTTGGTGCGAGAGCAGATAGGAATGAAAGGTGAAAGGATGTGGAGAAGGGAAGTGGATAGATCAAGGCAACTGGAGATGTCGATTGACGTTACACTTAAATAGTTGGAGATTATATTTGTCAGGGAAACAGGAATAAGGAAGGGAGGTCCACAGGCGAGATGTGCCAAACGTGAAGCTATTGGAGTAGAAGAGACGTCTACATCTAACAGTTTCAACGGTGAAGGGGTGGGAACGGGATGCCAGCCTACTTCATGTGAGCCCTTATTAATTTGGGTTTGTAAATATAAGACTACGCTGAGGTTTGTCAACGTTTGCGTGCCAACACGCGAATTGCAAAACTGGTAAAGCAGTATGCACTCTTTATTAACTACCAATTGTCATGGTTTCTACTGGAAAATCTTGCAATTAAGTTAACGTTAATTCTGGCGACACATTCTGGTGACGGAATGGTAATAGAGCAACGAAAAGCAGCAATACATAAACATAATTTCAAATCATGGATTATGATTAGTTTCTCTGCAGCTGTTTGAAAACCTCAGCATTAATTCAATGTTGTTATTCGAAAGAAAACGTAGAATACGAAAATCTCAACACTCACGCGTGCTGTGAATTTATCAGTTAATCTTTTAAAATAAGCAAAAATGATAAAACAAAGAACAGGACTGGCGGCAAAAGTAAAGGATATACGTTATGAATTCATTCTTTGGCAAAAAATAATATTCGTCAAAAGAACAGCTAAATTAAGAGCGCTCAATACAAGTCTAATAAAAAGAAAATGCAGGCAAGATATAAAATAGGGGGGGACACTGACCTTCATCCAAGAACTATTTCTGCCAAGATGACTTCGACAGGCAGCAAGTCCAAGTCTGACTCTATATATATATATATATATATATATATATATATATATATATATATATATATATATATATATATAAGAGAGTCATTCAATAAATAAGGTGAATTTTTCGGTATAAGGACTTCTAATACAGAGAGAGGCTTACTTTTTTTTTTCAACGTAGTCTCCCAGCACTGTCACACACTTTTCCCATTTTATTTATTTTTTAACATGAATTTTGGTCAGTCTTTGTGTTGGTCAAACATTGTTATTTAAGACAAGAGCTGGGTGGATTCATGCTGCTTTGAATTCCCTTGGTCATTTTCACAATTTTATTGGTTCCTGGAAAGGGGATGTATCTCTGTTAAATGTGTGTGTTATTTGCTATATATATTAGAGTAGTGAATTATTATTATATATATATATACAAGGGTCATTCAATAAATAAGGTGAATTTTTCGGTATAAGGACTTCTAATACAAATAGAAGCTTACTTTTCTTTTTAGTTTTCCAACATAGTCTCCCAGCACTGTCACACACTTTTCCCATCTTTGCACAAGCTTCCGTATTCCATCAGCATAAAAATCTTTGGACTGATGTCTCAGCCAGTCGCTCACAACATTTTTGACTTCATCGTCACTTTTAAACTTCGTGCCTCTCGTGAACGCTTTCAAGGGACCAAACAGGTGAAAGTCTGAAGGGGCAAGATCTGGTCTGTAAGGGAGATGAGGGAGCAGTTCCCAGCCCAGCCCGTTGATGGTCTGCACCGTTTGTGCTGCTGTGTGAGGCCTTGCGTTGTCATGATGCAAGATGACTCCTTCTGACTGATGACCCCTGCGTTTGTCCCAACAGATAAGCTCAAAGTCCTTGCAATGTCATCCACTGTCACCCTTCTGTCAGACTGAATGAGGTCATTGACTGATTCGATCACCTCAGGTGACCTCACTTCTGTAGGCCTCCCAGGCCTGTCTTCATCCTCAACACTGCTCCGTCCTTCTTTAAACAATTTAGCCCACTTGTAGACATTTTTTTGGCTGAAACATGTGCCACTATATACAGTTGACATTCTCCTATGAATTTCAACTGGTTTGCACCCTTCAGCAACCAAAAACTTGATAACTGACCGCTGTTCAATCTTGGAGCAAGCTTCTTGGTCGGCCATCTTTGTTAATCGCCAAAACTCTCACAGTTTTTTTTTAATCTGCAAAAGAAATCAAATCCATGTGAAAAAGAAGTAAAACAAAAAAAATGAAAAAGAGTAAGCTTCTATCTGCATTAGAAGTCTTTATACCGAAAAAATCACCTTATTTATTGAAAAGCCCTCGCATATATATATATATATATATATATATATATATATATATATATATATATATATATATATATATATATATATATATATATATATATATAATGGATAACGGCTTGGTTTGAGGAATCGGAGATCCGATTTCGAATTCCAGTCGAATCCATTACATTCACTTACATGCTGATACGCATGGGAAAGGTGTGAATCCTCTTCTTCTCCCTCCAGCTATGGGTTCTATAGCCTTGGATAGCAACTGGTCTAGCAGAAGGACAACTCTGAATTCAAAACCTGTGGAGGGTCGTTTGGGGACCCTGTGGCACGTAGTGCACCAGGTCTCTGTATTCAGCCCTTCAAAAATCGTGGATTGTCCTGCACAAAAACTTCACCACTATAATCAAATCTAATGTGCTGTTGTCGGATTCCTGGGAACTGATCTGCTTGACCCTCATACGTCGAATTCGACGGGAGAGTCTAGCATATAAATAAATATAAAATAAAATAAACAATAAATCCCAAACCACCTCGCATGTGGAATAACCTATTACGACAGACGAAGATACCGGTCGTCTGTCTTATCAACCACGGTGTGGACTGAGTTCGTGTCAGAAATAGAAATATAACTGTGAAACCTAAAAAAAAAAAACAGTCGAAAGACTAATACAGAATTTATCCATTTCAATGTTTCATTCAGACGAAAGGCACGAGAAAGTAGTCAGGGGAGAATGGAAGGTATTTGTGTTAAAGGCAAGAATTTTTATAAAATAAAACCAGAATATTAACGTTAGGTTTATTAATTTGGGTTTATATGAAGAATGGAATACTGATCTAAAATTAAATGAGGAATAAAAAGGGGTTAAAAATAACTTTAAAATATCTAGATAAAAGGTTGTAAATGATTAATGGGAAAAAGAGTAGGGGAAGTTATAATTAATATAGGTAAAGTGGTTATAGAGGGGGAATATAGAAATTAGAATTAGTTATACATTCGGCATTTGAAGAGTTAGAGGAGAGTGAATATTATGGAAATATGGCAGCTAATTAAGTTAAACCTATATTATGGGAATTTGAATTTGTTTTTATGTCGATATTTTATCACTAAATCATTACTCTGATTTAACAATTGTCTTTGATTATTGTAGTTCATTATTCTGTTTTTTTTTTGTTCTAAACATCACACCTATCCCTCAGGCTATTATATGTACGTCCGGAATCTGTAATCTTCCAACTTTATTTATTTCCAGTTTTATCATTCATATATATATATATATATATATATATATATATATATATATATATATAGATAGATAGATAGATAGATAGATAGATAGATAGATAGATATATAATAAATTAATTGATTTAAAATATGTTTTTTCGCTACACATGTAGCGAAAAAACCATATTATAAATCAATTCATTTATAATATTAATGCTCTGTAAATTTACATTGAGCACTATTGTGTAAAAATAAAAATATCTATAAGAACACCGGATTATATATCTTACTGTTCTTTCTTTATATATATATATATATATATATATATATATATATATATATATATATATATATATATATATATATATATATATGAAATGGACAAAGTCCGACAATTATTTAAAGACATTTTTATGTTTAACATTCTTTTTATAGATACAAATATTTAAGTAAATGCTCTGTTTATAATAAACAGTTGGCAAGGTCGAATTTACTGCTCATTCTTTACTTGCCAACCGAACGATCCTCAGTGGCCGAATCGGTTAAGGCACGTCAGGCTATATGACGGTTCCGTATAGGATACAGGTTCGATTCCTGTCGGAGGACGAATATTTTCTATGAAAATTTCTCGGACATTCAGGCCGGTAAATGTTGTTTGCTATATTAATATATATATTCAGGAACCTATATTTTAAACATTTTTCATTAAATATGGCGGATAAGGATGATTTAATTTTTTATTTTGTTTTTCCAGTATGCCTCCGTTTCGTAGAATTAAGGGAGTAGAAAAATTCTCCATAATTTTCATTGTTCCAAGCGATTTAGGGCACCACTTTAGCCAAGGGGATTTTGTTTTTGGCGTTGTTAGTTTTTTCTCATGTTTTGACTGTTTAAGTTGAATTATATTTTTGTGTTGTTTTAAATAGGAGTCTTTTATTACGTCAAGTACTGTCTCATGTGGACGTAATTTTTCAGTTGACAATATGAATATAATAGCTTTTTCTAAATTCTTCCAGTTGCTAAAGACATTTGGTTTTGTTATCATTAGTTACCTTGTTTTAATAAATTCATTTAGTCTTTGCCTTGAAAAAGTCCTCATTGGACGAAATGCGTCGGCTATTACATTTATAAATATTGTCTTTTTCTACAGGTTAACTCTGTGAAATTTTTCATATCTATCTATCGATATATATATATATATATATATATATATATATATATATATATATATGAAGAAATATAGTCTTAAAGTGTGCTATATTTATGGGATAAGGTGCTCGATATCAGAGACAGAGCGTGTGTAAATATAAAAGTGAACATAGAAGTCAACACTTAGAGGCGACAGTCTGTTTCTTGCTTGACGATTGCATCTAGCATGAAACAGATTGTCGCCTGTAAGTGTTGACTTCTATGTTCACTTTTATATTTATATATACACAATGATTTCTGATGTTGAAGCGTTTCAGTCCATCACCTCATTCAGTAAGAAACCGCAAAAGAATACCACACGGTAAATTCCCTTTCATTTTTTCCTCATTTTCCTCGTCATTTCTCTTTTCTGTTCCTCTTTTTTACACATTTCTCGGTGTCTACTGATGAGTTGCTCAAAAACATGAGCATCGGAAGTGAAATTTACATGCACGTCTACAATATAGCCCCTCCCTTTTAACCTGGAACTCCTCGCTAGTCATGTCAGGTCAGGTGATGTCAAAAAATGAACTATAATGGGACAAGGAGTGACTTGTCAATTTTAATGCCTCAAAAATGAAACGGCTCGCAATTAATCATCCGAAATAACGTTTTTTACCTTCCATCCTGATGCTAATCTCATTGCACCTCCTCGAACTAACGCTTTCACCTGACATGAAGTGAAAAGACGATATTGAATCAATTGCTAATTTTGCAGCTAAAAAAGATAGTTCTCTCTGTCGTACTAGAAAATTTTTCTCGCCAGAATCTATCTTACATATTTATAAGTCGACCCTTCGTCCTCGCTTTGAATATTGCTGCCGCATCTGGTCTTCCTGCTATATATTTAGAGATTCTTAATAAAATCCAAATATGAATCTGCAATGTTATTGATCCTGATCCGGCATCTCGTCTTCAGTCACTCTCTCAACACCATAACGCAGCTTCCCTGTGTCTTTTCTTTAAATACTTTCAGGTTAATTTTTCTGATGAACTTTCCTCTATGGTGCCTAGACTTTATGAATTTCAGCGCAGTACTAGGTCTCATCATTTTACAACTGAAATGGCGAGATGTAACCGTAAGTTCTATGCTAACAGTTTCTTCTATCTTACTTCTCACTTGTGGAACTCTCTTACAGCTTCTTACTTACCAGTCAATTTTGATCTTGATAGTGTTTTTTTTTTATTATGAAAATGTTAAATAATAACAATAGTGTTGTTTCCTAAATAAGAAAGGTTGACACACATAGAGAAAGTAAGAAGTAGTTTATTCTGGGGAATAATATGGTACACAGTTGAGAACACTGACTAATATAATGAACAGTTAATCGTTAACGCCTCGGTATATACCTGAGACCTGCCAACAAGGTGGGAGTGGCTCGAAGCCGCTTTTTAACATGGGGCTTTCTGTGGGCGTACGATCGGGCAAAATTTCCCCATAGACACCGCATACACGTGGTCGGGTGGCTGTCTAGCTCCCCGCCAGACGAGACCCTGAACGTAGGCATAGCCTCATCTGAGTTCCACTCTGTTGGGGCGCACCCACCTTCACAACCACAATAGACTGATCCTATTATTATAAATAGAACAGTAGTTCTAGAGACTGTGAGTAGTGTAGCAGTGTAGTGCAGTGCAGAGTGAGACTTCTGTAGTGATCAGTTACACTTCCGTTTCTCGACCGGAAGATACCGTTGGACTTTATTACTATTACTTATTGTTACTACTAACCTACGTTCGTTCTACTACTAATCTCTCTGATGTAAATACCTCTCTGAATATACCAGTATGTTTCCCTACGACTGTGTTTGTTCGTTATTACCATATACTCACCTGGAAACACTCAACATCTCAACACACTCCATCCGAAGGAAAAAAGAGTCGACAAGCAGAGTAACAATTAATCGTGAACACCTGGGTATTTACCCGAGAACTACACACAAGGTGGGATGTTGCACAAGGCCGGTTTTATTTTTCGTGAGGCGTTCTGAGCCCGTAGGCTCGTGCAAAAATTCAATATAGACCCTGTATACACGTGGTCGGGTTGTTGTCAACCTCCACAGACGAGACTATGCTCTTCGACATAGCCTCATCTGGGTTCCTCTCTGCCCGAAAGCAGAGAGGTTGACAAGCAGAGTTAACTGTAATCGTTAACTCTTTTCCATCAGTAGGAGAGAGTTCTGTTTAAATAGCCGTAGACCAGTCCATTTTTGGGAGGTGTTCAGCTACTCCATAACAAATAAAAAAAAACAGGCTCATTAATTAATAACGATAGAAAATCGATTTATTTGTCTTGGGATGAAAACAATAATAATAAAAGTAAATAAAATTATTATAATATCGTATCCGAGTATGCCTGTCCGAACAGGCGGCTAGCGAATCCTCGTTGCAGACACCTGTTCTGGCACATTTGCTGTAGTCGCCAGTTTGGATAAGGCCAGCTCGCTCAAACCCTCGATGACGTTTGACTTCACGCTCGAACTCTCACCAACAGAACTTTCAAAGGCGCCGCACGCTGAGATCGAATGATTTTATTAAGTCATATTCTTGACAAATCGGCCACGGCGAGATTCGACCCAGAGTTTTATGGTTAGAAAACGAACGGTCTAACCACTCGGTCACACGCGTCTTTTTATTAAAAAAAAGCGGTTGTTATAATAAAAATACTTTTCTGTACTTAGGCATTAAATTCTTTAAGCGTTCGTTTTCTTTTTGCTTAACGTGTATATTGTTTTTTTCATAATTCTATTTTGTTTTGTTTCATTTTATTATTCACGAAATTCTCTCGGTTTGTTTGAAGTTAAATATAATTCAGCTTATTATCTCCCTTGCTCGTCCTTCTCCCTCTCCGTACACTCTCTATATTCCCAAAGTTCTGTCTATCCCGCCTTAACCAGCTCGTGATTTTTCCAAGAACTTTGGAGGAACTGAAGGTGTTTTGAAGTCTGTCGTTTATTCAGTTTATCTATATTGAACTATTTTCTGCATTTCCACCCCACCTCAAATTTGGTTAAAATGTCTTTCAATTCGTTACTGCTTGTTTTTGTTGAAATTCTTTAATTTGTAGGTCGTCTAAGATAAATCTCTTCTCTTGGGTGGTCTGCTCTTAAATATTCAATAAGTTGAATAACGCAAGATAAAATATTGACCTTTTTGGAAATAGAGCAATCGAAATCATTACGTAAAGAAACAACACTTGTTAAAATATCACTGCGCGCTTATATATTTCATTAGCTGTATTACGTCTGCCAGTTACGCTAACAGTAATTATTGGCCATTGACAATGATTTTCTTTCATACACAAAATCGATGCGTCATTTTTAAAAAATGTGCCATTTGATAATTTGAATATGCACATCAATACAACTGGGTCGGTGATAGCTGAACATTTATTGGGTGACTTTTTTTTCTGTTTTAAGTAGGATATATATATATTAAATATGTTTTGTTGGCAGACAAGGAAAATTTATTTAATATTTTATTTAGTTTATCCAGCATTCTGACGTTTTCCTGTTTGGTGGGAGTAAGATGGCGCAAAAATTGTCCATATTGTCCATTGTCCCAAGCGCCTTTGGCCACTTCTTTAGCCATTTTCACGGATGTTTGTTTTGGGGTGCTGTTAATTTCTCTTTATGTCTGACTGTATAAGATGTGTTTTTGTATTGTTTTGAACACAAATACGAGCGTTCATTCCGAGTTTCGCATGTTGAACGTGGCTGGAATTCAAGTGAGTGTAGTTTTACAATTAAAAAAAACATTCGACACCGCCATTGCCACTCTTGAATAATGTGGAGTTGATAGTAGAACCGAGATGTTTTATATACAGGGCCTCTCTCACAGCGAGATGTCGTTTTGTGTTTTCGAGCAGAATTTTTCTTAAGAGATCTTGTAAACCAGTTTTATAACGTTTTGATCTGATAAGTGACATGTGTGGCGTTTATTCAAGGACGTGTCAGTATGTCCGATATAGGTAATTGATTTATGACAAGAAACATTCTTGTACAGAGCAGTGAAATTTAGACATTATTGTGGTCATCACTAGCTTAAATTTGATGGGGGTATTTTGATTAGTGACAACAAGGTTTGCGGTCTTACATGTTTATTGTGTACACTTTCGAGAGAGGAACGATAACCAGTAATTTTTCTTTTTAATTTCTCATAACGGTTAATATATCCACCTTTTCTCTTTTCTCTTCGTTTTCCTGTTACGTTTTCATATATCTGAAGTCCTGGGTATGACGATAAACTACATCCAGCAGGAAGGCCTCTGATCGGGGAGATTGGAGATTTTGAGGAACGTGGAACAAGGTCTTAATTGCTGTTGTTCCCAGGTCTACCATGACTGGAGGCGATAGCACCTGTTAGCGTCCCATCTACGGGCAAATAGTGAACGGGGTGGTAACACCTGTTAGCGTTCCAGCTCTCGGAAAATTGGGAACCCAAAAATAAAGAAAAAGCATGTGAAAGAAAATATTTTTTTAAATTAAAAATACCAGCAATACATATTTATTGTAAAATTATCAAATTACTTCAAAGCTAGTATGTGTCTAGATTTCAGAGATAAGGTATTATGTAAACTATTTACATTATTCTGACTATTGTCCTCATCTTCGTCGCCATATTTATTACAAGAAGGCCGGAGCGTTCAACTTTCGAAACGTTGTAATAAATATGGCGACAAAGATGAGGAGAATAGTCCGAATAATATAAATAGTGTACATAATACTTCATCTCAGAAATATAGACAGATACTGAAGGGCCGAAATGTTGTAATAAATATGGCGACAAAGATGAGGAAAATAGTCCGAATAATGTAAATAGTGTACATAATACCTCATCTCACAAATATAGACAGATACTGAAGGGCCGAAACGTTGTAATAAATATGGCAACAAAGATGAGGAGAATAGTCCGAATAAAGTAAATAGTGTAAATAATACCTCATCTCAGAAATATAGACAGATACTGAAGGGCCGGAACGTTGTAATAAATATGGCGACAAAGATGAGAAGAATAGTCCGAAAAATGTAAATAGTGTACATAATACCTCATCTCAGAAATATAGACAGATACTGAAGGGGCGAAACGTTGTAATATATATGGCGACAAAGATGAGGAGAATAGTCCGAATAATGTAAATAGTGTACATAATACCTCATCTCAGAAATATAGACAGATACTGAAAGGCCGAAACGTTGTAATAGATATGGCAACAAAGATGAGGAGAATAGTCCGAATAATGTAAATAGTGTACATAATACGTCATCTCAGAAATATAGACAGATAATGAAGGATCAGATAGATATGGCGACATAGATGAGGACAATAGTCCGAATAATTTAAACAGTGTACTTTAAAGCTCTCAAGAAAATTAAATTTCGGCATTAAATGGCCCATCAGGAGTTGATATACCGTTAAACATATATCAATCGATAATATGTCTGTTTTTTAATGGAATAATGAGTTTTTTATCGCAACAAATATGTTAAAAATTTAAATCATATAGCATCAGTTTCAAAGTAAAAATTGCTTCAGATGAATTTTGAAGTTTGATTTAATTCCCGATTACTGATAATCCATTTTCACTCGATTTTCAGTGCATGTAAACTCTATAATAAAATCAATTGTCATGCGTTTCTATAATATTATCTTAAACAAAAGCGAATCTAACAGTCAAGGGAACCCGTGAGTGCAGGCAATGTCTAATAAAGAAAACAAATATGTCAGTGAGAGCCAATTGCACAGATGCTCCTGGCAATCCAAGAAAGAAGAGCAGGAGAGAGAAAAAAAATAAGACAATGAATATGAAATTCGACAGCCGAAGTCGTACCTTGTCGCTCCAGACTAGTTACTTTTTCCTGACCACACGTCTGAGATGTACCTACCTCCAGCATCTTTATTTCGCCTCCAATGATCCACCCACCCCTTTTAAACAAACTTGTCTGTAAATCTTAATTCTGAACACCACGGAAGTACAAGCGCTGTGCAATAGATGGCGCCACTGCAAATACTCGGACTCATCGTGTAAGCAAATCTCAATTACTTGAGTCTGCGGTTACACGGTCTTATTTGTGGTTACAAGTGGTTTCACAAATAGTTATATTGCATACATCTAAGCTTGATTTTTTTTTTATTTTTAAAAGGCGGGTTGGTGGGTCAATAATGTTTGAGAAAGAAATTCTTTTTGGTTAAAATATCCGACATTCTTTTAACAACTTGTTACATCTTTATTATTTTAATTAAGAAATGTACTACTCTCCTTGGGACATTTCAAAATCTGTATCTTCTAACTTTATTTTTGTTTGTTTGTTTAGCGGCATATCAACCTTTTATGGGTCATTTAATGCCAAAATTTAATTTTCTTGACATTGTTGCAGACTGGCGAATGTATTTTTAAATGATCAGAAGGATTTTTAGTGTTCTAAAACATTCGTCCACAACAATTAAAGAAAAATATTAGAAACAAATCATGCAAGAAGATTGAAAGCGAAGACAAACATTAAGTGTACAACAATAACATTGGTTTATATACAATTCACGAATACAATTGAGTTGAACTTTGATGGATAAATGAGAATAGATGTATTTGGCTGTGTAGAATATTACTGTGAATGTTTCAACGTATTTGCAATTGTTACTTAGATTTGTTCACAAAATTAAACTAAGTGTCCAGTTACGTACGAAATTGTCCTTTGTGCTAGTTCAATTATTAGACGTAAATTTCTTTGTATTATTGTTCAGAATTGGTAGGAATTGTGTACATTTAGTTGTGTGAGAATTTGATTGTTTGTTTACTAATACTTATTAAGTAGGGAGTAAAATGTCACTTTTTAAAGTATTGTAAGTGATGTTTAGATAGCGTTCCTGGGAGAGATAGAGCGTGCTTGTGGTTCGTTGAGTCAGAGTTACTTTTCGTGGCAAAGGTGTGGTTGGTCAGAGTTTTGACTTGCGTGGATTAGTTTGGCATCTCTCTAGGAATGAAAGTCTGACTGTTTCAAACGATCAAGCATTTCCTATTTATAGATTTTTGGGCAAAAAATGTAGGCTCCAGCGGCTTGCGCGCGAAAAGGCATTTTCACGTGAATTTGCTACAGTTCTAAGGCTTTTAACCAATAGAAAACTTCGTTTGCTGAAACTAAAGTTTTGATTGGTTGATAGATATCTTTGGTGTGAAATGGATTATGCTGGAGGGGTGAAAGGTTAGTATGGAGTATTCCATCAACATCATTAGTAAATTCTTTTACACAAATGTATTGCTGGTAATGATTTTACTATGAAAATATGTGGGTGTAGTGTTTTGACCATAGTTTGGGAGGTAGGTAACTATTTGCCCATAGTTGCGAATCGAAGAGAGATGGATGCTGTTAATAACATTGTCAGAGCTACAAGAGAATTCTAAAGATAACAAGAATTAATGAGACAGTCCTACTTAAAATCGGAAAGCGACATTTGACATTTGTGGGACACATGAGGACGGGGGGGGGTTGGAAAATTTAACACTCACAGTACGTATTGATGGAAGGGTATTAAATGGAAAAGTGTGCAATTTATCTAATAATCAATGTGAACGGATAGCAGAGCGGAGACAAGGAGTTAAATATTGCTTAAAGGACGTCGCGGAGAGCCATGATTAAAAATTTCCCGAAGAGACCGGTCACAAAAATAATGTTGAAAATTAACTAAATTACTTTTTTTATATAAAAATGTATTTCTGTACTTTTATAATATTTTAGTTTTGTTTGGGGATTTATTATTTTCCCATAGAAGGGAGACTAACAGTTGCAATCACCTCCATTCGTGGTGGATCTAAGAACACCAGCAATTAAGTGGTGGTTCCACGCTCCTCAAAACCTCTCAATCTGAAGCATTGCTGCCGGATATAGTTGATCGTCATACCCAGGACGTACTTTATTTTTCTACCTGAAACATAAGCAAAGTAAATTTAAAGCAATTAATGGAATTTAAGGCACGTGGAACTAGACAAATATACACCGGTGGATGAAATAAAGTGTTCGGTTCCAAATTCTAATCACCTGAAGAAGGCCGAAGCGTACAACGGCCGAAACGTTGTGAATATGGCAGTGAAGTTGAGGATAACAGTCCGAATAATATAAATAATGCAAGTAATCATAATACCGCATCTCAGAGATATAGACATAGGTATAGATAGAGGAATAGACAGAGAAATATGACATAAAGGCCGGAGCTTACAACCGCCGAAACGTTGTGAATATAGCAATGAAGATGAGGATAACAGTCCGAATAATGTAAATAACACATGTAATCATAATACCGCATCTCAGAGATATAGACAGGTAGTTCATACTGTTTAAAAGTCATTCCGTCTATTCAAAGACATGCATCTACTATAATAACTTTTAAAGTAATAAAAAATAATGTTAGATAAATATAAAATCCCTTAATTCCTCAGGAAGGACTTACTTCTCTTACGACTGTCCTTAGCCAAACGTGAGTGTCTGTCTGCTTGTGTTTTCGTTTGTAGACTGAAGAACAAATCTAATTGCTGTTGACGTATTTCACGGACCGGCCGACAAGTTATTTAGGATTTGGGAATTTTCTGACTTCCAGTATTTTCCTGATTTGAACGCGAATAAAGTAGCCATGAATTTTAAGCCATTGTTTTCTTGTAATAACCAGATTGTTTTGTTTTGGCTTATCTTATGCCTTTTTTTTCTCGGTAGTTTTCTAATGTTCCACTATTTTTAACCTTTTCTTCGGTACATTTCATAACAAAATGTCACCTTCAACAAACGTCAACATTTTTATTATTTTTACACGTCCTCTTATTTTATTTTAAAAAAAAATCTTTGTATTTCTTTACAGTATTTATATTGTTGGAACTGTTGTTCTTCTCTTTACTGTCATATTCGCGACGTTTCGGCCGTTCTACGCACCGGCCTTCTTCAGTTGATATGCGTTGGAATTTCGAAGCGAACACTTCATTTTGTAACTGTTGCTGATGCCAACGAATAAAGACTGACCTCTTTAAAAGTGTGGTATTCCCCACCACTGTTGCAATGGAATTCACAGAAGATCTTCCCGTGTAGTTTTTCTTTTAATTAATCAAATTCATTTTTACTTTAACGATTTAGCAATGAAACTAATGACTCCCAGGTCCACAAGCGCAGCAATTCGGCCACAGTGGGGTTCTTTTGGGGAAACACGACAACTATAACAGATTCTTGTCTTATCTTTCTGCTTTCTCCTTTGCGGGGGACGCCTCATTGATACCTTGCCGATGCCACCGCGGCGACTATTTGGTTTGGTTTATTTTGTTTTACGGCATATCAACCTCAATGGGTTATTTAATGCAGACAACATTTTAGGATAGATTCATATGAATAGAATATGTATTCTTTGGTTTAGATTGTTTTGGTTTATTTTGTTTTACGACATGTCAACCTCAATGGGTTATTTAATGCAGACAACATTTTAGGATAGATTCGTATGAATAGAATATGTATTCTTTGATTTAGATTGTTTTGGTTTATTTTGTTTTACGACATGTCAACCTCAATGGGTTATTTAATGCAGACAACATTTTTAGGATAGATTCATATGAATAGAATATGTATTCTTTGGTTTAGATTGGTTTGGTTTATTTTGTTTTACGGCATATCAACCTCAATGGGTTATTTAATGCCGACAACATGTTTTTTTTTTATTGCTGGTAATATTTTGTTTTGTCAAAAATCTGTTTCTGGTAATATTTTTCCTTCAAAATTGTATTGCTGGTAATAATTTTTTTCAAAATTATTGCTGGTAATAGTTAACTATTTGCCCATAGCTGGGACCCTAACAGGTGCTACCACCCCGGGTCAGGGTGGACCTGGGAACACCAGCAATTAAGAGGTGGTTCCACGCTCCTCAAAACTTCCTGATCAGAGGCCTTGCTGCTGGATGTAGTTTATCGTCTTACCCAGGACACGGATGTAGTTTAACGTCTTACCCAGGACAAACCGCGGCGACTTTAAAAGAGTCATTGATTCTAAAGCTAACGTTTCCCTCTTAGTCTTTTGAATGTCATTTAGTGTAACCCCAAACACCGTTCATCCGCACCCGCATACGTTTCCCTCAAAAACTACGAGAAATCCGCCGACGTCCTTATTGTGACTTCACGCCGAAACCAGCATAAAATTCTTCTGTTGCGCTTCAACTATGAAACTGGAATGTGTTGTAAAGAAATATTGGATTTTTTATTTATTAATCTGACAGAATTTATTACTTAAACGTTATTTTTAGGGGATACTTGTATTTGAGTAGACGATCCATTTATTTCTTAAACAGTATATATATATTATTTATTTTCGTCTAAAGGTCTATCGAGAGACACTATTAAAGGAAAATATGAGCTCTCGGGCAGGATTCGAACCTGCGTCCACCTTATCTTTTATAAGGAACAATTCAACGTGGCCGAGACGGTCTAAAAAATCTCGGATCTAACGACGGTTCCTCCTACGCAAGGCCTCTGATCCTGGAGGTTTTGAGGTAGCGTGGATCCACCTCTTAATTGCTGGTGTTCCCAAGTCCACCCTGGCCCGGGGTTGTAGAACCTGATGGGGTCCCAGCTATGGGAAAATAGTGAACTTCCAGGTCTTTTCCAGCACATGGAAACAATGATGTTGACAACTACACTTTTTTGAAACAATGATGTTGCCAAATATACTTTTTTGAAACAATGATGTTGCCAGCTATACGTTTTTGAAACAATGATGTTGCCAGCTATACGTTTTTGATATATTTAGTAAATACTGGATCTGGCATTAAATAACCCATAGTGCTTGATAGGCCATAAAACCCCAAACAACCAAACAACCAACCGGTTCCTCCTACAAATTTTGAATCTTGGCAGAGAGTGCATATTTTCTTTAATAAGATTTCTCTAGGCAGCTAGAATCACGCACGCACACACACACACACACACACACACACACACACACACACACACACATATATATATATATATATATATATATATATATACACTTGTATAAATATATATCAAATATGTGGTGCAGTTTAATTCATATTACAATGAATCATTCATACAAAAATTAAATTAGTAAAGTTAATGATATAAAAGGACGAAAACCCTTCGCTAACAAACTTTTAAAGGTAAATTAACCGGCTAATCACTCGATGAATGTTATGATCCTTGTTTTTTAAAAATTATAAACTGTATTAGGTCTTCCTTAAATATGCAAATACTTTCGACGGTTCCTCCGGTCATCATCAGGCATGGAAACTATTTTCTTTAAATTTTTAAAAATTCAACCTTAGCGTTGCGACTGCACGCTCCTCAAGTTTGTATCCATTATCAATAACAGATTAAAAAAAAAACATGTTTCGATTTGCATTATATTTTTTCGTCTCGGATGCTACCTGAATTTTACCAAAAACAAAATATCATCCTATTTCTATCATCCCGGCTAGATGCAATCGGCACACAGTAGTGACGGTCTGTTTCATGTTTAAACGCAATCGTTCAATTATATATATACATACGCTTTATCCTTGATGGTAAGAACTTTAACCCATAAATATAGCATACCTTATATATATATATATATAATTATTTATTTGAATATTACAACATAAATATGTTATAAAATCACGACAAAAGTAGCCATTTTGTTTCAACACTTCTTGTGTCTTGTCAAGTGATAATATAGAATATAGAATAAATATCGATACACACAGGCACATACATCTACATTCAATATGATCTAGACGGTCAGATGTCGAAGCTATTCGTGGCTTAATATGTTATTAAACGAATTTAAACTTGAAAAATAGCTAAACCGGTCAAATATACATAGATAAAATTTAAACAAATAACTACATATAAATATACATACATATACATACATATACATATATATATATATATATATATATATATATATATATATATATATATATATATATATACATTTTTGAAAACATATAGTTATCGACACATTTACAGACAAAAGTAAATAACCACCTCCACATATAATTGAACACTCGCACATCCGCATATAAATTAATACATGTACCTGCATACATACATATAAGTATCGATGTGTATGTGTAAGTATAGTGCATTTGCCTATGTGTGGTTTGATTTTTTGTATGTGTGTGTATATATCTAAATACGTCTGAGCGCTTAACATGCCGTTGTTCGAATGATTTCACGTTAGAGGCGACTAACATGTTGAAATGAAACTAAAATGTATACATTTCTGTCTGGGATTCCGAATACAACTTTCAACTTAATTTCAATGAAAATACAAATTAAATAGCATATATATCTTTTATTTTTATTTTTATATTTTTTCTCCTTGGTAATTCTACAATTTAAAACTTAATAGTGATCTGATTTAGATTTCTAAATAGGTAATTTAATTTTTTAATTTTTTACTTTTAATTTTAATTTCAAATTTTATAAATCTTTTAATATCTATGATAACCTTGCTTAGTTGTCAAATTTTTCGAATCATCCTATACTTGTTTTTTGATTGGCCACTCTAGCTTATGTAACAGCGTTTACTCTTAGCTAAGGATCCTTGATTAATTTGAAACTTTTAAAACCATTTATTCTATATTCTATATTATCACTTGACAAGACACAAGAAGTGTTGAAACAAAATGGCTACTTTTGTCGTGATTTTATAACATATTTATGTTGTAATACTCAAATAAATAATTATATCTGCTCTACTCTGTATTGAGCACTCTTTAAAGAATATTAATTGTTGGTTATTGGATTTCACTCCGTATATACCAATCCTAAACTTGTATATATATATATATATATATATATATATATATATATATATATATATATATATATATATATATATATATACATAACAATAAAACTTAATTGTACCCTATTTTATTGGCATTTCTCTGTTCGGCATAAATTCCAAGGGGCTTGTCAATATTAAACGTTTGATAAAAAATGAATCGTAACGTTTTTTTTTTAATTTAAAATTTAAAAAAAAGATAGAAAGAAGAAAAAAGAGGAAAACAGAGGAACAAACCGCAAATAAGGGAAAAGGCATTCAAGAGGGAAATAGAAATATATATATATATATATATATATATATATATATATATATATATATATATATATATATAACATAAATCATTCATACGAATAACAAATAATGAAGCTAATTATGGCAAGAATCACTCTTGCAAACAACATTTAATAATAAAATATAATCAACATCATATCCGTTACTGAATGGTACGTTCCTTGTTTATAAATTCTGGTGTTGAGTGGTCTTATTTTTCTACTAGGCAGGGCTTTCAATCGTATCGTTCGATCATCATCAGGTAGTAAATTAGTTAAGTTTTTTAAATCCAGGTAATAATTAGACATCGAAAGTGTAAACCGAAAGAAGTCTTTTTTACAATTGTGATATTGTTAACAGTAAGAATAATTTTTGAGCGTGCAGACTCGACGCTGACGTTGAATTTTGAATTTTGAAATTTTGCGTTCTCGTAGAAGTTGGCTCTTTTTTGTAGTAAAAGTGGCATGAACTAAATTGTTCAATAATTATAGTAATGTCACAATTATTATCGGGAAATTCACACGTAGGATCAGTCTTTTTTAATAACTATTATGTGGTACGTGATCAATTTATATAACATAAATCATTCATACGAATATTGTTTGCAAGAGTGATTCTTGCCATAATTAGCTTCATTATTTGTTATTCGTATGAATGATTTATGTTATATAAATTAATCACGTACCACATAATATATATATATATATATACATATATATATATGTATATATATATACATATATATACATATATATATACATACATACATATATATATACATATATATATAATACATATATAAATATATATACATAAATATATACATATATATATACATATATATATATATATATATATACATATATATATATATACATACATACATATATATATATATGCATACATATATATATATATATTATAAATTAATTTAAAATATGTTTTTTTCGCTACACATCAATTAATTTATAATATTAATGCTCTGTAAATTTTCATTGAGCACTATTGTGTAAAAATAAAAATATCTATAAGAACACCGGATTTTATATCTTACGGTTCTTTCTTTATATATATATATATATATATATATATATATATATATATATATATATATATATATATATATCGGTTTTGTAGTGCGTATTCAATTTATGTAACGTAAATCATTCAAACGAAAAACAAATACTGAAGCTAATTATATGGCGAGAATCACTCTCAGAAACAATATTTAATAATAAAATACAATCAACTTCGAATCTGTTAATGAATGGTGTGATCCTTGTTCATAAATTCCGGGTTTATTTGGTCTTATTTTTTTGTACGATCCGGCTTTCAGTCGTTCCGAACGACCATCCTCAGGTAGACTTATCAGTGTGTTTTTGTTAAATTCCGAATAGTAATGCGACATCGAAAGATATTGCGGTCCGAAAGAGTGCTTTTTTAGTAATGAGATATTTTTAAATGTAAGAATAATTTTGGAGCGCTGCAGACACAACGCTGAGGTTGAATTTTTTTAAATTTGAAAAATGTGCGTTCTTGTACTGGAGAAAAGTGGCATGAAATAAATTGTTCAATAAAAATATTATATGTCACAATTATTATCAGGAATTTCGCACTTAGGATCAGGTTATTTTAATATCGGTTTTGTAGTGCGTATTCAATTTATGTAACGTAAATCATTCAAACGAAAAACAAATACTGAAGCTAATTAATTATAATATAATTAGCTTCAGTATTTGTTTTTCGTTTGAATGATTTACGTTACATATATATATATATATATATATATATATATATATATATATATATATATATATATATGCACATATATATATATATATGAGTGTGTGTGTGTGTGTGTGTGTGTGTGTGTGTGTGTGTGTGTGGATAATTTAGTTTAAAAATGTCTGCAGTTTTCTAACCTCGAACTTTGATTATGAGTGTCAAGGGGGGAGAAATGTTTTCGCTTTGGTATGAAACGAATAGATCTGATATTTTGGTCAGTTCTTATGTTGACTGATGTTGATAGTGAGGGTGTCTCGTGTTTGTGCGTGGTCGAGTGGTGTTGATTTTCATGGGTTTAGAAAAGGCGAATTGTATTAATGATGATTATAATTGTTATAAATATTTTATTATAGTTATTTATGACAATACAATTCATTTTTATTTATATATATTTAATAGACACAACAAAGGTAGTGATATTGCCCATGTTGAAATCTCACATCTCCTATGCCCAATTTCAAACACCGAAGTAATGATTATGTTTGACAAGTATTGGTCGTCCTTTCAACCAGAAGCTACCCTTACAGATATATCGACTATAATCCAGTTTCGGGATTTAGCGGCAGAAAAACAGGAAGCCAGCCAGTAAAGGCAAACAGTGACACATTTTTAATGAAAACATAACAGAATAAAATCTTGCACACATCGTTTGAAAATGTTAGCTGATTATATAAATGTTAAATTTCTTTCAGAAAATTACTTTTCGGCATTCCATTTTGTTGAATTGGGTTTTCAATCAGTATTTTGAATTATTCGAGCACACTCTATATACCTTCTACGTTTACAATAGACAAAGAGTCAACACGTGTTTTCTGCAAAATCATTTGCCCTCATAAGTAATATTTGGTTTATTATATAAGTATATATATAGAGAGAGTTTTCGTTTTTCTTTTAAGCAATTGTGAACATAGCTTCTTAATTTCTGGGCCATGGCCACAGAATAGATACAAATACAATTTGAGAGGAGCAGGAGAAAAAACCTGAGTAGGAGGAGGAGGAGGAGGAGGAGGAGGAGAAGAAGAAGAAGAAGAAGAAGAAGAAGAAGAAGAAGAAGAAGAAGAAGAAGAAGAAGAATTCAATATATCACAATAAATAGTCAATAATAAAGAACAATAATAAATATTAAAATAATAATATTAAGAATATATTATTAATAATTATAATTAATAATATATAATTATTATTATAATTAATTAATAATATATATTAATAATAATATTAAGAATATAATAATATCAATAATAAACAATAAAAAATAATAAAGAACAATAATAATAATAAACAAAATGGCGTAATTCTTCCAATATTTTTTAACACTTACAGAAGAGCGCGTTTTAATAACATAATTTTTAACAATGTTCAACAGACTGTATGTCTGTCTTCTTTAAGATACTTTTAAAAATTATATACACTTATAAAAATCTACAAATAAATATAAATCTTTGTACAAACATCGCTTGTCTTGAGAAAACGGCTGTAATGGTAATCAACGCGTTAAAAGAAGTGAAACTCAGTTGGCGTGAACTAAACTAAAACTTGCGTAACATGATGGCGATCGTGCTCATCTTGGAATTTTCCGTTAGTTGATTAGTTACTAAGAGGAATTAATCAAACAGATTGGTATATATTCCACGGAACTCTCCTGTCATTCTGTTCATTTTCTCGTGCTCATCTTGGAATTTTCCGTTAGTTGATTAGTTACTAAGAGGAATTAATCAAACAGTCTGGTATATATCCCATGGATCTCTCCTGTCATTCTGTTCATTATCCCGTGCTCATCTTGGAATTTTCCGTTAGTTGATTAGTTACTAAGAGGAATTAATCAAACAGTCTGGTATATATTCCATGGAAGTCTCCTGTCATTCTGTTCATTATCCCGTGCTCATCTTGGAATTTTCCGTTAGTTGATTAGTTACTCAGAGGAATTAATCAAACAGTTTGGTATATATCCCATGGATCTCTCCTGTCATTCTGTTCATTTCCTCGTGCTCATCTTGGAATTTTCCGTTAGTTTATAAGCTTTTGTCGTTGTTGTGTTTATTCCCCCGGTCCGGGAAATTAGTATTTGCGTACGTAACTATCTTATACGTTTTAAGGGTCGGTAGATTCTGGCTATTTTTTCAGAATATGCACCTCAAGTTGTTCGTCGAAATTACAGTCGTTAGTAATAATAATAATAATAAGAGCAATGATAAGAACAACTGACGCTACTTCATTACAGAATACTGAACAACTTAATTCGATTTCATTTAAAACTTTTCAACGCAAGCAAAATAAGACGAAATATATACTAAACAAAAATGAATATAGACAATACTTCTTGTAATAAATTTAGACACGTGACTAGTATATTTTATTACGCGGATGTGTAAATAAGTAAGAAAAATAAGGTGGTAATATACTAATAAAAATGTGTAATAATTGACAATATTCCATCTATGACATTTGGACAGTTTAACATTGTTAGCATATCAGAGCTTTCGCGAGCAAACATGTCCCATTATTTTACGGGAACATAAATCTGTCTATATGCTTTGATACCAACTAAAAGAAGTGTTAATGTGGTATTGGTCTAAAATAGTAGTAAAAGCTTGTCACGGAACTTCAGACGAATTTATTACGTCTCAGAACTCATAGATTAAAATTCCTTTTTTCTAATTTGCACGCATACTGATTAAAAAGGTAGTGCCGTATATTCAGTAAAATGTCTGCACGAAAGCAGCAGACATATATATTCAACATGATTTTTCACCATTTAGCTGGTCAATTTTTTGAATTTCCCTATCAGTCTGGAGTGCATTGGATAAAGACGTTGGTTGGATCCAATGACTAGACCCAAATGGTTGTGAGTTCAATACCATGCCGCAGCAGTGGTGAACAGAAAACTTGAAGGGGTGAGTTAAAGGGAAATAACTGAGACATCAGGAAGTGGCATGGCACGTGGAACTACAAAATTCTACCGCGGTGGACGAAATAAAGGGTTGGGTCCGAAATTCCAATTGCTTGAAGAAGGCCGAAGCGTACAACAGCCGAAAAGTTATGAAAATGGCAAGAAAGATGAGGATAACAGTCCGAATAATGCAAATAATGCAAGTAATCATAATAACTCATCTCAGAGATATAGACAGAGGAATAGACAGAGAAATATGACATAAAGGCCGGAGCGTACAACGGCCGAAACGTTGTGAATATGGCAATGAAGATGAGGATAACAGTCCGAATAATGTAAATAATCCAAGTATTTGTAATACGAAATAAAGGGTTGGGTCCGAAATTCCAATTGCTTGAAGAAGGCCGAAGCGTACAACAGCCGAAAAGTTATGAAAATGGCAATGAAGATGAGAATAACAGTCCGAATAATGTAAACAATGCAAGTATTTGTAATACCTCATCTCAGAGATATAGAAAAAGGTATAGACAGAGAAATATGACATAAAGGCCGGAGCGTTAAACGGCCGAAACGTTGTGAATATGTCAATGAAGATGAGGATAACAGTCCGAATAATGTAAATAATCCAAGTAATCATAATACCTCATCTCAGAGATATAGACAAATATCTACATGCCTATGTCAGATTTTTTTATGTTAGTCTGTAATTTTGTGAGAAATGTGTCTAGGTAAGTTTAGTAATTATCGACATAGGCTGACTGAAATGTATATATTTGCCATCTGAACGAACGTAACCAGTCTCTCTACAAATGTCCGTTTCGAGAGATGAATGAGCAGACGTGTTTGGACGTCGCGGCCGGAAAGATAACTGTCGGCTTGATACTCAGGAGACGAACATTGAGTTGATTTTGCGGTTTATTCGCTTGTAAATGCAATTTTCTTTTTCTTTTCTTCCCTCACGTGTTTTTTTTATATCTCTTCTTCTTCTTCTTCTCCTTCTTCTTCTTCTTCTTCTTCTTCTTCTTCTTCTTCTTCTTCTTCTTCTTCTTCCTCTTCTTCTTCTTCTTCTTCATTAGTGTTAGGAATACGATTCTGATTTAATTTCTTTGACAGAACCTCTCGCATTTTTATTGTTTTGTTCGTTTTCTCTTTCTCTCACTCTCTCTCTCTCTCCCTCTTACTTTTTATCTTTCTCTTTACTTCTCTCTCTCTCTCTCTCTCTTTACCTTTCCCTATCTCTCTTTACTTATCTCTATCCCTCTTTAGTTTTTCTTCTCTCTCTCTTTAGTTTTCTCTATCCCGCTCTAGTTTTCTCTATCTCTCTTTAGTTCTCTCTCTATCAATCTTTAGTTCTTCTCTCTCTCAATCTTTAGTTCTCTCTCTCATTCCTTAGTTCTCTCTCTCTCATTCTTTAGCTTTCTCTATCACTCCCTAGATCGCTCTCCTTTTTCTTTCTCTCTTTTTTCTCTCTCTCTTTTCTTCTCTCTCTCTTTTCTTCTCTCTCTCTCTCTCGTATTGTAGTGCCTTTCTTCTCAGTTTCACTTCTACTCATTTTTCTTCTTCCTCTTCTTTCTTATATTATGATTCGTGTCTTTCTCAGTTTTTTCTTCGATCCATTGATTGATTTGTTTTGTTACAGCTTATCAACATTTTCCTTCGATTCATTCATATACTGGTTAATGTTGCTATTTTCTTTTCTTCTTCTTCTTCTTCTTCTTCTTCTTCTTATTATTATTATTATTATTATTATTATTATTATTATTATTGTTATTATTATTATTATTATTATTATATTATTATTCTTCTTCTTCTTCTTATTATTATTATTTCTTTATCAGTTTTCCTTTTACGCGTCTTCACTTTCCTCCCTTTTTTATTTTGATTTGACTTTTTTGCCTTTCCTTTTCTTTCTTTTCCTTTTCTTATCTCCTTCTGGTTTCCTCTTTCCTCTGTTATTTTCTCATGAATTCTCCCAGTGTTTTCTTAGTCTCCGTCGCCATTTTTTTTTTTTTGCGTCGTCATCATCTACCATTTTATTTTTAATCATCCTCGTCATTATCATCATTATTTGTTAGTCGAAACATTTTTTTTCTCTTTCAGGCGATTCTTTCACTTCCTCAGACCTTTTATCGACATTTCCTTGTTTTTTTCCCCTTCTTCTTTTTGTCTTCTTCTCGCAACTACAATGGCAATAGCCAGTTACTCTTTAACTTGGAAATGAGGCTGACACGCCGCCTTGTTAAATGCGAGGTGACTTGTGATGTTTATTGGAAATGAAAAGCCACGCCACCTTTGTAAACTTGTTCGTCTCTTCTGACAGTTGAAATACCGACTGATCGACATGTGCGTGTCACATGACAAGCGCAAGCCAATTAGAGAAGCGCTTAGGATTGTTGCTCAGTGGGCCTCGAGGGTTACAGGAGATTAGCGGGCGGGAAAGGAGAAAAGAAAAGAGAACGGGAAAAGAGGATGATAAACAGAAGAGAAAAGTCAGGAAAGTTGGATGAGATGCGGTCTGGAACGATAAAAAAAAAAGATGCAGAATAAGAGAAAGATGACAGAAAGAAAGAAATGAAGGTTAAACTTAATGCTTTTTTTTTGTTTCTTTTTTTTTTTTGCTTCTTTTTTGGCGGGAATTTCAACCGGAAAGGAAGGAGAAAAAAGTTAGTAGCAAAGACGATAAAAAACAAAAAACAAACTTGAAGTAAATAAAAGAGGCGAGAGTAAACTAACAAAGAAGAATTGTTAGTTTCCGAAAATAAATGAAAAAAAAAAAAGACAAAGCAAACTGAAGCAGAAAGATGAAGGAAAAACATTAGACGAGCGATTTGAGGAAGAGAAAGAAAGAATATTTAAAAAAAAAAAAAAAAAGTGGTAGTGATAGAAAACCAAAAAAAAAAAAAAGAAAAAATATAAATGAAAAAGAATGATGAAGCAAAAAAAACAAAAATGGAGAAGAAAGTTTAGCTGAGGAATTTTCTTTCTTTTTTGTATAGGACGAAAGAAAACAAGAAAAATATTAAAAAGAGAGAAAGGTCGAAATGATGGAAAGAGAAGAAGAAAAAACAAGCCAAGAAAGAAAGAAACTGTGAATTAAATAATAAATAAAAAGACAAAAAAAAATGAATGAGTTAATCCAAAACAAAAGAACCCAGATATATTCATTAACGAACTACTGAATGAAAAATGACGAAAAAAAATAAGCGAGGAAGAAAAAAATGGAATATTCAGACAGAAAAATCAAAACGAAAACTATATTTACCGCATACCCGCACATATATATATATATATCGATACACAGACGTGTATATATATATATATATATATATATATATATATATATATATATATATATATATATATATATATATATATATATATATATATGTACATATATATATATATATACCCATATATATATATATATATATATATATATATATATATATATATATATATATATATATATATATAAAGTATGTATGTATGTATGTATGTATATGAAAGACAGAAACTAAAGCCGAGCAGACATTTGGGCTATATGCAATGGCGGACGTAACATGATCTGATAGTGAAAAGCAAAAAAAAAAAAATAGAAATAAAAATAAAAATACCAAGCTGTACAAGCCGCTATTCATTTCCCTTTGTATATTCCACACCAGTTCGTAAATTAGACGTAAAGTCTGATGCACGGACACTATTTCATAGTCTATAATATCGATATATCGGGCGGCTTGCAAACTCGTCTAGTGGAACCTTGTAACTCTGGTAGATACGACTCTGTCGTAAGATAGATGCTCATTGGCTTCATCACAATTTTGTTTTTATTCTAAACTTAGAACGCCTCACCCTGTTTGTTCATATTTTTTTACAGCTTATTTGAAACCGAAACACATCTTTTAGATTGTAAAAATATATTATTGCGAGTTAATATTGTATTAACATATTTTTAGAGACAACCATGATGGCCTAATGGCAAGAGATTTAGTATAACTGTCAATTATTATTCTAAAATGAAATGTTAATTGTCGTCTGTCTATATTCACGACGTTTCGGCCGTTGTACGCTACGGCATTCTTCAGGATATATTTGCATTTCTGAGACGAGGTACTGTAAATATTTACACTGTATACATTTTTAGAACTGTTCTACTCATCTTCATTGTCATATTCACGACGCTTGTACACTCCGGCATTCTTCAGGTGATATACGTTGGCATTTTGAACTGAAACCTTTATTTAGCCTTCTTCTGGGGTTGATTGTTCTAGTTCCACGTGCCATGCCTTTTTCTGAATATCTTAGTTTCAGTAAGTTCGCTTAAGTAACTCAACTCTTTTTGTTCACCTCTGCTGTGGCCGGGTATTCAACTCACAATTAATGCCGGTATCGAGAATATTTAACATTGAAAAACATAAAGAAAAAATTAATTATTTTTAATAATATGTGGAAATCTCCACCCTTTACGTGTTGTAAAATTATGAAAAATAAAGGATAATATTTTTAAAAAAAATCCACATTACAACCAAAAACGTTTGCGGTACCTCTCTTCTTTTTAATATACACACTTTTCTCTTGTTGGAACCACTATAACCTCTTCCTTTTATATATATATATATATATATATATACATATATATATATATATATATATATATATATATGTGTGTGTGTGTGTGTGTGTGTGTGTGTGTGTGTGTGTATATATATTTATATATATAAATTTTGGGGTCAAGTCACTGGATTAGTTCTACGAAAATGTTTATCTACTGGACCATGTGACCTTGGGGATAGTGGCCAAAACGTCATGAATATAACAGGAAAGTTGAGGTGTAAATTTAACTGTCGTGCTGTTAAGAATTTTGTCTGATTCATCAAAAGAAGCCCCATTAAGATTTAAACGGGGAGCATGCCTCACCATCAATGAAAGATGGCGTCACCCAGAAAGCAATTTCTGTCACGTTTATTTCATTTTAACTCAACTCTCCAAGTTTTTGTTCACTACTGCAGTAGCCAGGTATTGAACTCACAGCTCTTTTGGTTAAGTCACTGGATCCAACCAATGCTTTTTGTCGGGAATATGACAATAAAGATGAATACAGCAGTCTGAATAATGTAAGTCATTGCATTACCTCATCTCAGAAATGTAGACAGATAATATTGTTATTTATTAGTAATATATTAATTTATATAATAAATTATAATCTTCATATCATTTTCCTTAATAATATATATGCCCCTGAAAAATTACTTCGGTTGAGCTCTCTGGGGAAGAAGCGTGAGTTTGTAAACCATGACTGTTACTGCTACTAATGCAATACTCTTCGATAAAACGAATCGAGTTCGCTCAGCCATTGGCGTGTTTATATAAAAAAAATAAATACGCTTAAATTAACCTTCATCCCTGCTGTGCAACAATGGCTTAGGGGTAGATTATTCGACTGACTCCAGTTTAGTCGGGTTTCGATCCTAGCTAGAAGTAACCGGACGTCTAGCCACACTGATGAGCTGTGATACTGCGAAACAGTCTGTCTCTGGATGACAATATAATTTCCCTTTATATATATATGTATATATATATATATATATATATATATATATATATATATATATATATAATCGTTCTTATTTTTTATTTAACTTTTACAATCAAACCATCCGTTAGAGTAAAAGGGACGTTAAAACTTATTTCCCCTGATCTCGTTTTCTGCTAGTTTTAGAGTTGTTTTTCTATTTTTTTTAACTCTTTTAATATGGTGTAGATTGATATGGAAATTCCAGTTCTCAGTTGTAACAACCGTTCCGAAGAGAAATTGATCTATGGACCACTAAATTATTACTGTGGACTCCAGTAATGTTACATGCACACCCCGAGTCCATACGTAGCCCGGCTGAGAAGAATTATCTTACATGCTGGATAGACATACCATTGTTTTTAAATGGTGCTGAAATCTCATATTTTGCTTCAGATGAAGAAATCGTCAAGCAACACACAACTGATTAAGAAGTCTGAGTCCTTAATTCTGGGATGGGGAGTGATAATTATTTACATTATTGGTAGCCTGTCTAGTGTTCCAATCTTTGTACCAAGTCCTTTAAACTTGGATGTACAGATAGTGTCATGGATAACCGCTCCGAATGAGAAATTGGAGAGCCGAGTTCGAATTCCAGTCGGGTTCTTTATATTCACTCACGCACAAATATCCTTGGGAAATATATGAATCCACCATTTCTTCTCCCAGCTATGGGTTAAATAGTAGAATTTGTATCAGAAAAACATTATCTCGAAAAAACTTCTTACAATCCAAAAACATATTTCGGTTTTGAATATAATTAATTAATCCGTAAAAACCCATATTACTCAATCTCTTATTTGCTTTATCACGTTTCGGCTGTTGTAACCTCCGGTCTTCATCAGATGATTGTCAATATACTTAACTTTCTGGGAATTTTAAGCTGAACCCTTTATTTAATCTACGGGAGTTGATTGTTTTCGTTTTATCACAAGTAGATGAAAGCCTTCGTTCGTGAATTTAGGAAAAAAATAATTGTGAGTTCAATCCCTGGTCCGGATTGTACAGAATAAGAAACAGTGGAAACAGGGCAAACCATAACCGGGCCGTATTACATAAGGAAGAATGATCCCATAAGAGTGGGCATCGCAGAATTACACCCCATAAATACTTTGGGTACTTAACAGGCAAAAACATTTCTATCTGCCTCTCTCTGTTCACGCGACCTATTTTATTTTAAAGGAAGCGTCACGGGCGATGAAACATGCATTGTTTACATCAATGTACAGTGAAATTATCCTGGGTGGCTGGCGATGAATGAATAATTATAAATTTCAAAAACTGATCTACGCCTGAAGAAGGTGCTACTGTGCATTTGCTTGCATTGGAAAGATGTAGCGTTGACAAATGCTCTTGCTGGTTGGACCAATCAAAAGACAGGTAGTGATGAAGGGCGTTCAGAATTTCCAATCCATATTGTGCCGTCTTCAGTCAGAACAACGCCAGACACCCCCCCGTGTCTTTGCAAAGCGGACTGAAATTGTTAGAACATATCTGAAACGTCCTACTGCACCATTCACACACACACACACACACACACACACACGCACGCACGCACGCACATACACACACACACACACGCACACACACACACACGCACACACACACACACACGCACACACACACACACGCACACACACGCACGCACACACACACACGCACACTCACACGCACGCACGCACGCACATACACACACGCACACTCACACGCACGCACGCGCACACACACACACACACGCACACACACGCACACACACGCAAACGCACACTCACACGCACGCACATACACACACACACACACACACACACGCACACGCACACTCACACGCACGCACGCACATACACACACACACACGCACACACACACACACACACGCACACGCACACTCACACGCACGCACGCGCACACACACACACACACGCAAGCACACACACACGCACGCACACGCACACATACGCACACACACGCACACACACGCACACACACGCACACGCACGCACGCACACACACATGCGCGCGCACACGCGCACGCACACACACGCACGCACGCACACACACGCACACGCACGCGCGCGCGCACACACACACACGCGCGCGCACACGCACACACACACACACACATGCACACACGCACGCGCGTGCACACACACACACATGCGCGCACACACGCGCACGCACACACACGCACGCACACACACACGCACACACACACACACGCACGCACACGCACACGCACACGCATACGCACACGCACCTGACATTGCAATTTCAGATTTTTCTCTTATTTCGATACGCACAGAATTATCTTAACTATAAGAACTTGAATTCTACGGAAGCCTGTAAAAAAAACTCTTAGACCATCTTATCAGCTAGAATGATGCCAAGTTCTGGTGGGATGGAATTATGCATTTATCTCAAAACTAGTGAAAAGTTGGAATAAAATGGCACGTACGTGGTTTTATAAATCGGTGTAAAAACATCTAGGCTGTTTCATTAAGACGGATCAAAGTCAGCTGTAAATAAATCAGGGATATTGGTGAAAATTTATTTATTTACTTATTGGATCATATTATTTAAGTCATGGCAATTATGTGTGAAAAATAATATCGCCCAAATGTCCACCAAGGCTTCGGCTGCACACCTCCACTCGATGGTCAAAATTTATGATGGCGTCTCTGCATAGTTGCTCATCGATCTCACCAATATGCCTTATTATCTCATCCTTCAGCTGTTAAATTGTTTTTGACTTGTTGGCATAGACCTTACTTTTGAGATGACCCCAAAGGAAGGAATCTAAAGCTGTCAAGTCGCACGATCTTGATCGCTAATTGACTTCAGACTTCACTGTTTTGAGAGATGATGCGATTTGGGAACTTCTCATTGCATTTCTGTTTGAACGTCCATCTTCGTAATAGGCTTCGATAACTTTAACACGTTGCTTGATTTGTTAATCTTTCCATGGTTGAACTTGCCAAAGACTTAAGTTGTTAAATCTGAAAGAAAAAGAAAACATTCGTTAGTCGCTTAAAGTTAATTCACATTTAAAATCGGTCCGAGTTATTGGAACACCCTTTATTATACACTATATTTCAAAAGTTTGAAGCCACCCTCGGAATTAGGATAAAATAGACAGAGTGAAAAAAAGAAAAGTAAAGAAAAGAAAGAGCCCTTCGAGTCATTGAAAAAAGAATGCAATCAATTATATTTATACTTTGAGAAATGTTTGCAATAAATACCAAAAATTTGTGATACAGTAATCAAGACTAAAAAAGGTATAATGATGAGAGCAAAATTTAATCATAAAATGCTTATTCTCTTTTTTGTCATTATATAATTCATATATTAGCCACACGTCTTCCTCTTGTCTAGATGGCTTCTTGGAACCTTTGAAGCCAAAGTTCAATTCTCAGCCACATTTATCAACATCTACACCAACATAATGACTTCAGTGACGTATCTATTCGTACGATTCTGATCGATAAATAAGCTTCCCATTTCTCACGAAGTGAAAGTCCATATGATAAAAAAAAATCTCTTAGAGGAACAATAATTCTACAGACAATTTGCAAGTGTAATGAATGTATTTAAGAATTGATGCAAAAAAATACAGTCGATATGTCAGTATATCTCTCTCTCATACACACACGCCGCGCGCATATACGCACATATATACACTACCGTTCAAAAGTTTGAAGCCACCGACAGTATCAGCTTTGGATGAACTTGACAGAAGGGTGATAAAAAAAAGATGAAAAAGAGCGATTAAAGTCATTGAAAAAAGTAGGGAATCAATTATAAAACTTATACTTTGAGAGACTTCCAAAAATTTTTTCAAGACTAAAGGAGGATATTTTGACGAGAGCAAAATTTAATCATAAAATGTTTATTTTCTTTTTGTCATAATAAAATGTCTAATAAAAATCTTTTCTCGCACTTTTTCAAAAATATATAATAATTTCTTATTTAAAGTACAAAGCAACTATTATTAGGGCCAATTTAAAAAAAAAACTTACGAGGGGTTCCTCAAGCTTCTGCCTTGTAGTGTATATGGTGGAATTAAGGAATCCAACTCGTCCGAATATCTGCCAACATAGTAGCAACAGGGAAGTGAAAGGCTAGCGACGTTTCATCTGTGGGACAAAGGACAGAGAGTGGAAAGTTTCATCACCCACAAAGCTTTTCAACTCTGTCGAGGTTGAACAGTAAGCATTTGGCCCCAACTGCTCAGACATGGCAACAATACTCAATTTTTGTTCGGATAGAACTCTTGTAACAATAGAGAATGGCAGCAGGAGTCAGGTATTTTCTGAAACAATACAGTTAACCGAACATTCTTCCAGAATCTTTTTCACCGAACATACGCGTTCCATTTGAGGTCGTGCGTGAGGCAATATCCTCTTTGTGGGTATGACCACTCATCAGGATCGGTGCAAGTTTAGGGTCTGCTCGGTGATGAAGTTTGGTTGATTTTGTTTAGCGGCATTCAACCTCTGTTGGTTATTTAATACCGAAATCTAAATATTTTGTGCGCAGATTTATTTTTAGAGATAAGAATTCAGTGGTGATGAAATGTTACTAGTTTAGTTTTAGATGATGACGACACTCTCAGTAACCCCCTTGCGTCTTAGTGGCAATATCGCCTTGATAGTGTTGAGATGATTAACCAAAAAAAAAAACACTCCACATTTCTGTTCTCTTATGAGATTTCATGTTATTTATAATCGTGAGGGTGATTTATTTATTTATATGTATTTTATTTTAGTTATTATTTTAGATTATTTTATTTTAGTTTTTTAGTTTTATTTTAGTTATTTAGTTATTTTATAGTTATATTAAAATTTATTTTACCTATTTATTTTATCTTTTTATTTCCTTAAAATTTTTACAATTCTGCATTTACTTAAAGTAAAATTTATTAGGTTTAAGTTAAGATATATTATTTAGGTATTCCCAGTATAATTAGTACTTTTTGATATTTGCATCTTTTCTTTTCACCCGGTTCACACTCCTCTCCTGTATTTTGAACAGTATTAGAAGTTTATCCTTTGTTTCCTGTTTAGAATTGGATTTCCACTTCCTTCTAAATGTTTCTCATTCTTATTTTAGCCCCTTGCGTCTTAGTGGCATTATCGCCTTGCTTGAGGTGAATTGATTAAAAAGAAAAGATTCAGATCGTCATTGATCCCATGACAGATTATTTGACTATTTATGATGATTAGCAAGATTGAGTAGTGAGTTCGATCCTTCATGGGGGTTCCACAAGTTTGATCTTATTCCATATCCAAGCTACGCTTAGAAAATTTTGGTGTCATTGATGTGGTGTCATTGGGAGAAAGTTTGTCACGCTAGACCAGTTACGGCTAAATAGTGAGTTCGATCCTCACTGTGTGCCCCACAATTTCGGCCTAGTTAGGAAATCGCCACCATATTTGATTTCATTAATTTTTTTTCCGTTTTCTTTCTTTTTATATTTGTATTCGTTTATTGTTCTTTGGTCTTTTATATTTATTTCATAATATTTTTTTTTCGCAAATTATTTTTCTACATATTTATATACATCAAACGGATGCCGCCCCTACTTCCAAAGGCCAACAGAAGCTAGGCCGCTTTTGGAAAAGTTTATAAAATCATAAAAAGTCCCAAGTCAACAATCGAAACCAAGAGGAAGTTGTTAATTGAATATGTTCTACAGGTAATGAATTATGGAAATGAGACATGGGCGCTCAACAGTAGAAACACCTGCTGTGGCTAAAAAGCAAAATGGACCAAATGATGCTCGGCATCACCTTGCGTGACAGGAAGAGCAACACCTGGATTCGATAACAGGACATAACGGAGACCATCAAGAAGGGCAAACATAGAAATGGCTGGCCACATTTCTCGAACGATAGAAAGTGAAAGTATAAAAATATTTACAAAATATATGTAGTTGAAAGAATGTATTTACGTAGAAAATAATTAGATTTCGACATTAAATAACCTATAGAGGTGTTGATATGCTGCTAAACAAAATCAAGCAACCAGCCAAAGCTTTCATTTATCGTTTCTTTTGATAATTTATATTTTCATTACTAATTAGATTGTTCCTTTCTTTTATTCTGTTCTATATTCCGTCCTGGGTAAGACGATGAACTACATCCGACAGCAAGGCCTCTGAAAGAAGGTTTTGAGAAGCGTGGAATCACCTCTTAATTGCTGGTGTTCCCAGGTGTATCCTGACCCAGGGTGATAGCACCTGTTAGGGTCCCAGCTATGGGAAACTTTTTATTAACCCCCAAAGTTGGGTTAAAACACCATGAATGTGTAAAAATAGGTTTTAATACCAACTAAATATTTTGGTAAAAAAATTATTATCAGCAATGAATTTTTGAAGGACAAAATTATTGCCAGTTAATACATTTTTGAAAAATAAATTATATTGCCAGCAATACGTTTTTGAAAATAAAAATATTACCAGCAATACATTTTTGAAGAAAAAATATTACCAGCAATAAAAAAAATTGTCGGCATTACATAACCCATTGAGGTTGATATGCCGTAAAACAAACCAAACCAAATCAATATATACTGAGATAGATAGATAGATAGATAGATAGATAGATAAAAAAATGTTACAAAAAATAAAAATCTTGTCGGCCTTTAAATAACCCATTGAGGTTGATAAACCGTAAAACAAACCAAACCTAACCAAACCAATGTCCAATATTTTCTTTCCATCCTAAGTTTGTGCTTTTCTTTTTAATTCATTTTCTTTCGTTTCATTTCCTTTTTTCTTTTTGATTCTTTTTCTTTCTTTCCTTTCCTTTTTCCTTTTTTCTTTTTAATTCTTTTTCTTTCTTTTCCTTTCCTTTTTTCTTTTTTCTTTTTGATTCTTTTTCTTTCTTTCCTTTCCTTTTTCCTTTTTTCTTTTTAATTCTTTTTCTTTATTTCCTTTCCTTTTTCCTTTTTTCTTTTTAATTCTTTTTCTTTCTTTTCCTTTCCTTTTTTCTATTTTCTTTTTGATTCTTTTTCTTCCTTTCCTTTTTCCTTTTTTCTTTTTAATTCTTTTTCTTTCGTTTCCTTTCCTTTTTTCTTTTTTCTTTTTGATTCTTTTTCTTTCTTTCCTTTCCTTTTTCCTTTTTTCTTTTTAATTCTTTTTCTTTCTTTTCCTTTACTTTTTTCTTTTTTCTTTTTGATTCTTTTTCTTTCTTTCCTTTCATTTTTCCTTTTTTCTTTTCAATTCTTTTTCTTTCTTTCCTTTCCTTTTTCCTTTTTTCTTTTTAATTCTTTTTCTTTCTTTTCCTTTCCTTTTTTCTATTTTCTTTTTGATTCTTTTTCTTCCTTTCCTTTTTCCTTTTTTCTTTTTAATTCTTTTTCTTTCGTTTCCTTTCCTTTTTTCTTTTTGATTCTTTTTCTTTCTTTCCTTTCCTTTTTCCTTTTTTCTTTTTAATTCTTTTTCTTTCTTTTCCTTTCCTTTTTTCTTTTTTCTTTTTGATTCTTTTTCTTTCTTTCCTTTCCTTTTTCCTTTTTTCTTTTTAATTCTTTTTCTTTATTTCCTTTCCTTTTTCCTTTTTTCTTTTTAATTCTTTTTCTTTCTTTTCCTTTCCTTTTTTCTATTTTCTTTTTGATTCTTTTTCTTCCTTTCCTTTTTCCTTTTTTCTTTTTAATTCTTTTTCTTTCGTTTCCTTTCCTTTTTTCTTTTTTCTTTTTGATTCTTTTTCTTTCTTTCCTTTCCTTTTTCCTTTTTTCTTTTTAATTCTTTTTCTTTCTTTTCCTTTACTTTTTTCTTTTTTCTTTTTGATTCTTTTTCTTTCTTTCCTTTCATTTTTCCTTTTTTCTTTTCAATTCTTTTTCTTTCTTTCCTTTCCTTTTTCCTTTTTTCTTTTTAATTCTTTTTCTTTCTTTTCCTTTCCTTTTTTCTATTTTCTTTTTGATTCTTTTTCTTCCTTTCCTTTTTCCTTTTTTCTTTTTAATTCTTTTTCTTTCGTTTCCTTTCCTTTTTTCTTTTTTCTTTTTGATTCTTTTTCTTTCTTTCCTTTCCTTTTTCCTTTTTTCTTTTTAATTCTTTTTCTTTATTTCCTTTCCTTTTTCCTTTTTTCTTTTTAATTCTTTTTCTTTCTTTTCCTTTCCTTTTTTCTATTTTCTTTTTGATTCTTTTTCTTCCTTTCCTTTTTCCTTTTTTCTTTTTAATTCTTTTTCTTTCGTTTCCTTTCCTTTTTTCTTTTTTCTTTTTGATTCTTTTTCTTTCTTTCCTTTCCTTTTTCCTTTTTTCTTTTTAATTCTTTTTCTTTCTTTTCCTTTACTTTTTTCTTTTTTCTTTTTGATTCTTTTTCTTTCTTTCCTTTCATTTTTCCTTTTTTCTTTTCAATTCTTTTTCTTTCTTTCCTTTCCTTTTTCCTTTTTTCTTTTTAATTCTTTTTCTTTCTTTTCCTTTCCTTTTTTCTATTTTCTTTTTGATTCTTTTTCTTCCTTTCCTTTTTCCTTTTTTCTTTTTAATTCTTTTTCTTTCGTTTCCTTTCCTTTTTTCTTTTTTCTTTTTGATTCTTTTTCTTTCTTTCCTTTCCTTTTTCCTTTTTTCTTTTTAATTCTTTTTCTTTCGTTTCCTTTCCTTTTTTCTTTTTTCTTTTTGATTCTTTTTCTTTCTTTCCTTTCCTTTTTCCTTTTTTCTTTTTAATTCTTTTTCTTTCTTTTCCTTTCCTTTTTTCTATTTTCTTTTTGATTCTTTTTCTTCCTTTCCTTTTTCCTTTTTTCTTTTTAATTCTTTTTCTTTCGTTTCCTTTCCTTTTTTCTTTTTGATTCTTTTTCTTTCTTTCCTTTCCTTTTTCCTTTTTTCTTTTTAATTCTTTTTCTTTCTTTTCCTTTCCTTTTTTCTTTTTTCTTTTTGATTCTTTTTCTTTCTTTCCTTTCCTTTTTCCTTTTTTCTTTTTAATTCTTTTTCTTTATTTCCTTTCCTTTTTCCTTTTTTCTTTTTAATTCTTTTTCTTTCTTTTCCTTTCCTTTTTTCTATTTTCTTTTTGATTCTTTTTCTTCCTTTCCTTTTTCCTTTTTTCTTTTTAATTCTTTTTCTTTCGTTTCCTTTCCTTTTTTCTTTTTTCTTTTTGATTCTTTTTCTTTCTTTCCTTTCCTTTTTCCTTTTTTCTTTTTAATTCTTTTTCTTTCTTTTCCTTTACTTTTTTCTTTTTTCTTTTTGATTCTTTTTCTTTCTTTCCTTTCATTTTTCCTTTTTTCTTTTCAATTCTTTTTCTTTCTTTCCTTTCCTTTTTCCTTTTTTCTTTTTAATTCTTTTTCTTTCTTTTCCTTTCCTTTTTTCTATTTTCTTTTTGATTCTTTTTCTTCCTTTCCTTTTTCCTTTTTTCTTTTTAATTCATTTTCTTTCGTTTCATTTCCTTTTTTCTTTTTGATTCTTTTTCTTTCTTTCCTTTCCTTTTTCCTTTTTTCTTTTTAATTCTTTTTCTTTCTTTTCCTTTCCTTTTTTCTTTTTTCTTTTTGATTCTTTTTCTTTCTTTCCTTTCCTTTTTCCTTTTTTCTTTTTAATTCTTTTTCTTTATTTCCTTTCCTTTTTCCTTTTTTCTTTTTAATTCTTTTTCTTTCTTTTCCTTTCCTTTTTTCTATTTTCTTTTTGATTCTTTTTCTTCCTTTCCTTTTTCCTTTTTTCTTTTTAATTCTTTTTCTTTCGTTTCCTTTCCTTTTTTCTTTTTTCTTTTTGATTCTTTTTCTTTCTTTCCTTTCCTTTTTCCTTTTTTCTTTTTAATTCTTTTTCTTTCTTTTCCTTTACTTTTTTCTTTTTTCTTTTTGATTCTTTTTCTTTCTTTCCTTTCATTTTTCCTTTTTTCTTTTCAATTCTTTTTCTTTCTTTCCTTTCCTTTTTCCTTTTTTCTTTTTAATTCTTTTTCTTTCTTTTCCTTTCCTTTTTTCTATTTTCTTTTTGATTCTTTTTCTTCCTTTCCTTTTTCCTTTTTTCTTTTTAATTCTTTTTCTTTCGTTTCCTTTCCTTTTTTCTTTTTTCTTTTTGATTCTTTTTCTTTCTTTCCTTTCCTTTTTCCTTTTTTCTTTTTAATTCTTTTTCTTTCGTTTCCTTTCCTTTTTTCTTTTTTCTTTTTGATTCTTTTTCTTTCTTTCCTTTCCTTTTTCCTTTTTTCTTTTTAATTCTTTTTCTTTCGTTTCCTTTCCTTTTTTCTTTTTTCTTTTTGATTCTTTTTCTTTCTTTCCTTTCCTTTTTCCTTTTTTCTTTTTAATTCTTTTTCTTTCTTTTCCTTTCCTTTTTTCTTTTTTCTTTTTGATTCTTTTTCTTTCTTTTCCTTTCCTTTTTTCTTTTTTTCTTTTTGATTCTTTTTCTTTCTTCCCTTTCCTTTTTCCTTTTTTCTTTTTAATTCTTTTTCTTTCTTTTCCTTTCCTTTTTTCTTTTTGATTCTTTTTCTTTCTTTTCCTTTCCTTTTTTCTTTTTGATTCTTTTTCTTTCTTTTCCTTTCCTTTTTCTTTTTTCTTTTTGATTCTTTTTCTTTCTTTCCTTTCCTTTTTCCTTTTTTCTTTTTAATTCTTTTTCTTTCTTTTCCTTTCCTTTTTTCTTTTTGATTCTTTTTCTTTCTTTTCCTTTCCTTTTTTCTTTTTGATTCTTTTTCTTTCTTTTCCTTTCCTTTTTCTTTTTTCTTTTTGATTCTTTTTCTTTCTTTTCCTTTCCTTTTTTCTATTTTCTTTTTGATTCTTTTTCTTTCTTTTCCTTTCCTTTTTTCTTTTTGATTCTTTTTCTTTCTTTTCCTTTCCTTTTTTCTTTTTTCTTTTTGATTCTTTTTCTTTCTTTTCCTTTCCTTTTTTCTTTTTGATTCTTTTTCTTTCTTTTCCTTTCCTTTTTTCTTTTTGATTCTTTTTCTTTCTTTTCCTTTCCTTTTTTCTATTTTCTTTTTGATTCTTTTTCTTTCTTTTCCTTTCCTTTTTTCTTTTTGATTCTTTTTCTTTCTTTTCCTTTCGTTTTTTCTTTTTTCTTTTTGATTCTTTTTCTTCCTTTCCTTTTTCCTTTTTTCTTTTTAATTCTTTTTCTTTCGTTTCCTTTCCTTTTTTCTTTTTGATTCTTTTTCTTTCTTTCCTTTCCTTTTTCCTTTTTTCTTTTTAATTCTTTTTCTTTCGTTTCCTTTCCTTTTTTCTTTTTTCTTTTTGATTCTTTTTCTTTCTTTCCTTTCCTTTTTCCTTTTTTCTTTTTGATTCTTTTTCTTTCGTTTCCTTTCCTTTTTTCTTTTTTCTTTTTGATTCTTTTTCTTTCTTTCCTTTCCTTTTTCCTTTTTTCTTTTTAATTATTTTTCTTTCTTTTCCTTTCCTTTTTTCTTTTTTCTTTTTGATTCTTTTTCTTTCTTTTCCTTTCCTTTTTTCTTTTTTTGTTTTTGATTCTTTTTCTTTCTTTCCTTTCCTTTTTCCTTTTTTCTTTTTAATTATTTTTCTTTCTTTTCCTTTCCTTTTTTCTTTTTGATTCTTTTTCTTTCTTTTCCTTTCCTTTTTTCTTTTTGATTCTTTTTCTTTCTTTTCCTTTCCTTTTTTCTTTTTGATTCTTTTTCTTTCTTTTCCTTTCCTTTTTCTTTTTGATTATTTTTCTTTCTTTTCCTTTCCTTTTTTCTTTTTTCTTTTTGATTCTTTTTCTTTCTTTTCCTTTCCTTTTTTCATTTTTTGTTTTTGATTCTTTTTCTTTCTTTCCTTTCCTTTTTCATTTTCTCTTTTTAATTATTTTTCTTTCTTTTCCTTTCCTTTTTTCTTTTTTCTTTTTGATTCTTTTTCTTCCTTTCCTTTTTCCTTTTTTCTTTTTAATTATTTTTCTTTCTTTTCCTTTCCTTTTTTCTTTTTGATTCTTTTTCTTTCTTTTCCTTTCCTTTTTTCTTTTTTCTTTTTGATTCTTTTTCTTTCTTTTCCTTTCCGTTTTTCTGTTTTTGTTTTTGATTCTTTTTCTTTCTTTTCCTTTCCTTTTTTCTTTTTAATTATTTTTCTTTCTTTTCCTTTCCTTTTTTCTTTTTTCTTTTTGATTCTTTTTCTTCCTTTCCTTTTTCCTTTTTTCTTTTTAATTCTTTTTCTTTCGTTTCCTTTCCTTTTTTCTTTTTTCTTTTTGATTCTTTTTCTTTCTTTCCTTTCCTTTTTCCTTTTTTCTTTTTAATTATTTTTCTTTCTTTTCCTTTCCTTTTTTCTTTTTTCTTTTTGATTCTTTTTCTTTCTTTCCTTTCCTTTTTCCTTTTTTCTTTTTAATTATTTTTCTTTCTTTCCTTTCCTTTTTCCTTTTTTCTTTTTAATTCTTTTTCTTTCTTTTCCTTTCCTTTTTTCTATTTTCTTTTTGATTCTTTTTCTTCCTTTCCTTTTTCCTTTTTTCTTTTTGATTCTTTTTCTTTCTTTTCCTTTCCTTTTTTCTTTTTTCTTTTTGATTCTTTTTCTTTCTTTTCCTTTCCTTTTTTCTTTTTTTGTTTTTGATTCTTTTTCTTTCTTTCCTTTCCTTTTTCATTTTTTCTTTTTAATTATTTTTCTTTCTTTTCCTTTCCTTTTTTCTTTTTGATTCTTTTTCTTTCTTTTCCTTTCCTTTTTTCTTTTTGATTCTTTTTCTTTCTTTTCCTTTCCTTTTTTCTTTTTTCTTTTTGATTCTTTTTCTTTCTTTTCCTTTCCTTTTTTCTATTTTCTTTTTGATTCTTTTTCTTTCTTTTCCTTTCCTTTTTTCTTTTTGATTCTTTTTCTTTCTTTTCCTTTCCTTTTTTCTTTTTTCTTTTTGATTCTTTTTCTTTCTTTTCCTTTCCTTTTTTCTTTTTGATTCTTTTTCTTTCTTTTCCTTTCCTTTTTTCTTTTTGATTCTTTTTCTTTCTTTTCCTTTCCTTTTTTCTATTTTCTTTTTGATTCTTTTTCTTTCTTTTCCTTTCCTTTTTTCTTTTTGATTCTTTTTCTTTCTTTTCCTTTCGTTTTTTCTTTTTTCTTTTTGATTCTTTTTCTTCCTTTCCTTTTTCCTTTTTTCTTTTTAATTCTTTTTCTTTCGTTTCCTTTCCTTTTTTCTTTTTGATTCTTTTTCTTTCTTTCCTTTCCTTTTTCCTTTTTTCTTTTTAATTCTTTTTCTTTCGTTTCCTTTCCTTTTTTCTTTTTTCTTTTTGATTCTTTTTCTTTCTTTCCTTTCCTTTTTCCTTTTTTCTTTTTGATTCTTTTTCTTTCGTTTCCTTTCCTTTTTTCTTTTTTCTTTTTGATTCTTTTTCTTTCTTTCCTTTCCTTTTTCCTTTTTTCTTTTTAATTATTTTTCTTTCTTTTCCTTTCCTTTTTTCTTTTTTCTTTTTGATTCTTTTTCTTTCTTTTCCTTTCCTTTTTTCTTTTTTTGTTTTTGATTCTTTTTCTTTCTTTCCTTTCCTTTTTCCTTTTTTCTTTTTAATTATTTTTCTTTCTTTTCCTTTCCTTTTTTCTTTTTGATTCTTTTTCTTTCTTTTCCTTTCCTTTTTTCTTTTTGATTCTTTTTCTTTCTTTTCCTTTCCTTTTTTCTTTTTGATTCTTTTTCTTTCTTTTCCTTTCCTTTTTCTTTTTGATTATTTTTCTTTCTTTTCCTTTCCTTTTTTCTTTTTTCTTTTTGATTCTTTTTCTTTCTTTTCCTTTCCTTTTTTCATTTTTTGTTTTTGATTCTTTTTCTTTCTTTCCTTTCCTTTTTCATTTTCTCTTTTTAATTATTTTTCTTTCTTTTCCTTTCCTTTTTTCTTTTTTCTTTTTGATTCTTTTTCTTCCTTTCCTTTTTCCTTTTTTCTTTTTAATTATTTTTCTTTCTTTTCCTTTCCTTTTTTCTTTTTTCTTTTTGATTATTTTTCTTCCTTTCCTTTTTCCTTTTTTCTTTTTAATTATTTTTCTTTCTTTTCCTTTCCTTTTTTCTTTTTGATTCTTTTTCTTTCTTTTCCTTTCCTTTTTTCTTTTTGATTCTTTTTCTTTCTTTTCCTTTCCTTTTTTCTTTTTTCTTTTTGATTCTTTTTCTTTCTTTTCCTTTCCTTTTTTCTTTTTTGTTTTTGATTCTTTTTCTTTCTTTCCTTTCCTTTTTCATTTTTTCTTTTTAATTATTTTTCTTTCTTTTCCTTTCCTTTTTTCTTTTTTCTTTTTGATTCTTTTTCTTCCTTTCCTTTTTCCTTTTTTCTTTTTAATTATTTTTCTTTCTTTTCCTTTCCTTTTTTCTTTTTTCTTTTTGATTATTTTTCTTCCTTTCCTTTTTCCTTTTTTCTTTTTAATTATTTTTCTTTCTTTTCCTTTCCTTTTTTCTTTTTGATTCTTTTTCTTTCTTTTCCTTTCCTTTTTTCTTTTTTCTTTTTGATTCTTTTTCTTTCTTTCCTTTCCTTTTTCCTTTTTTCTTTTTAATTATTTTTCTTTCTTTTCCTTTCCTTTTTTCTTTTTGATTCTTTTTCTTTCTTTTCCTTTCCTTTTTTCTTTTTGATTCTTTTTCTTTCTTTTCCTTTCCTTTTTTCTTTTTGATTCTTTTTCTTTCTTTTCCTTTCCTTTTTCTTTTTGATTATTTTTCTTTCTTTTCCTTTCCTTTTTTCTTTTTTCTTTTTGATTCTTTTTCTTTCTTTTCCTTTCCTTTTTTCTTTTTTTGTTTTTGATTCTTTTTCTTTCTTTCCTTTCCTTTTTCATTTTTTCTTTTTGATTCTTTTTCTTTCTTTTCCTTTCCTTTTTTCTTTTTTCTTTTTGATTCTTTTTCTTCCTTTCCTTTTTCCTTTTTTCTTTTTAATTATTTTTCTTTCTTTTCCTTTCCTTTTTTCTTTTTGATTATTTTTCTTTCTTTTCCTTTCCTTTTTTCTTTTTGATTCTTTTTCTTTCTTTTCCTTTCCTTTTTTCTTTTTTCTTTTTGATTCTTTTTCTTTCTTTTCCTTTCCTTTTTTCTTTTTTTGTTTTTGATTCTTTTTCTTTCTTTCCTTTCCTTTTTCATTTTTTCTTTTTAATTATTTTTCTTTTCCTTTCCTTTTTTCTTTTTTCTTTTTGATTCTTTTTCTTCCTTTCCTTTTTCCTTTTTTCTTTTTAATTATTTTTCTTTCTTTTCCTTTCCTTTTTTCTTTTTAATTATTTTTCTTTCTTTTCCTTTCCTTTTTTCTTTTTGATTCTTTTTCTTTCTTTTCCTTTCCTTTTTTCTTTTTTCTTTTTGATTCTTTTTCTTCCTTTCCGTTTTCCTTTTTTCTTTTAATTCTTTTTCTTTCTTTTCCTTTTCTTTTTTTCTTTTTGATTCTTTTTCTTTCTTTCCTTTCCTTTTTCCTTTTTTGTTTTAATCTTTTTTCTTTTTTTTCCATTCCTTTTTCCTTTTTTCTTTTACATTTCTTTATTATTCTTTATATTCCATATATTTTTCTTTTAACCTCAATTTCTTCATTCTATTATTTTTTTTCTTTTTTACTTTCATTTTTTGTTATATCATTCCTTTTTCATTATTTTCGTTGTACTTTCATTTCTTTATTCTTTCTTGTATACCTTCTTTACTTCCCGTACTTTCATTTCTTTCCTTCTTCCTCTTTTGTTTATTTCTTCCTTCTCTCATTCCTTCAATGATTATCATGCCTGTACAAGCTTGTAGGTTTACTTTGTCTCCAACTAACCAGCCTTCAAAGGAACCCCCGTCTCTTCTCTTTGCTTTAATCTTGTTTCCCCAGGGGCACATAACTCCGCCTTCACCATTACTCTGTCCGAACATGCGCAGTCAACTCTTCAATCTCTGTCCAATTTTCTCTCTTCGCCTATCAACCAAACGTTGAAGCAACTAAGCCTAAACCCAACCACCTCGCCCCGTAAATCATGTACAAGACCCCAATTTCGTCAATTACTCTTTTTCAGACATCAAATGGACAGCGATCTCCAAGAATCCTTCCAATGCTTCTAATCTCATGTCTTTTGTTTCTTTTCCTATTGTCAGCCATTTTGTTATTCCTGGAACAGTGTCTTTTTCGATTAAATTTCCTTCGGCCTAACTCTCTTTTAAAAATATATTCTTTTTTTCTTTCTTTCTTTCTTTCAGTTTTAATATCTCTTCCTATTCAAATATCTCTTTATCTCTATTCTTTTATAAACGTCTTTTCTCTTCTTTCTGTCTGCTCAGACATCCGTTATGTATTGTCGATTACAGAGCGCTCTTTACACTGCGTGTTTATATGATTCGCTTAGTATTGTTCATTTTATGAATGATTTAACCCCCTTTGCTTTCGGATGAAACTGCACACATCCTGGTTTTTATCTGTACATCACCTCATTCTCATGCTTTATTACAACTGATTTTTCTTTCTCTTTTACCTTTATCATATGCGCCATCTTTACTTATCTCGGTTTATCTATTTACATAGGACCTCTTAGATGCATACTACAATATACGGTCAGTAACTGATGGAGAGTAACATCATTATTCAGATCTATCTATATTCCTCTCTCTTTCTCTCTCTCTCTCTCTCATTCTAGTTCTCTCTCTCTCTCTCTCAATTCATTTCTCATGCTATCTCATCATATCTATATCTCTATCTCTTCATACCAATCTCATTACATCCATCTCTTCACATATCATCATATCAAATCATGTTAATCTCATGATATTTACCCAATCGTATCTAATTCTATCGTTCTGTCACAATCTATGTCTCTCTGTATATATCTATCTCATTCTATCTCTCTCTATAAATATAGATATATATATTTCTATTTCTCTCTGTCTCTTTCTCTTTCTCTTCTCTCTCTATATATATCATTCAATTTCACTCTATAAATATCTCATTATATCTTTCTATATTTTATCTCTCTCTATATATATATATATATCGTATTCTATCTCTATATATATGAATCTCATTCTATCTCTTTCTCTATTCATATATATATATATATATATATATATATATATATATATATATATTATGTCATTCACAGACAGTACTGTTTCGCTGTATCACAGCTCCTCAGTGCGACGAGACTTTCGAATGCCTCAAGCAAGGATTGAAACACAACTAATTTGGTGTCAGCCAGAGCTATCTTCACTCGGTAGACTTACACAACTAAATCTAGCGTATTGTTTTTACAAAAGTAAACAAACGCCAATCAGCCAAAGTGCTCCATTCATTTTACTGAAGAGCTTTGCATTAGTGCAGGTGGCTGTTGTTTATAGAATTAGCTTATCACTCAACAGTGCTCAATTGAAATGTATTTTCATGTATATATATTTAAGCAGCAATCCTTCGTTTATGCATGTTTCATTAAAAACGACAGACAAGGTACTGCGGTTAATTTTTTTTATTTAATTGTTCTTGTGTTCGAACAAGAGCTTTCTTTTCTGGACAAAGAGTGTGTAGAACTGTCCAAATATCTAAACAATATTAACTATGAACAAGGCCACAATGTGCTAACCGTATTCGGAAATTAAAAACAGCTCTACAACACACAAAAACATACACATAATGCACACACGCAATTAAGCTGAAAAATTAAATCATCCTTGATAATGGCTAAAGGTATAGCCGAAAGCGCTCGGAACTATAAAACATTTGGACAGTTTTTACACACACTTTGTCCAGAAAAGAAAGCTCTTGTTCGAACGCAAGACAAATTATACAGATATATATATATATATATATATATATATATATATATATATATATATATATATATATATATATATAATATTAGTGGTAAATATACACATACATATGCAATCATATATCTAAAATATTAATATATATACATACATACACATACATATATATATATATATATAATAATTCCAAGAGGATAGAATCCAGGTAGAACTCAATGTCCAGGACAGAGTAAGGATATAATAAAAAGGCTTAAACACTAATATTCCATCGTCATAATTTATTCCATTGGAATCGTAAATACGATCCAATTCATCAGACCTAAAAATTCAAAACGAAAACAGAAAAAACATCTCCGGGAATAAAAAAAAAATTTAGTGAGAGTGTATGTATGAGAGCGTGGGCGAATGCTAGAGTGAATGAAAGCCATCGTCCATTGTGTATGTATGTCACCAAGAAATGGATACACTCTTCCGGTGTATCTTTGATGTATCAGACTTTTGAAAAAATATGCATTTTTCTCACTTAAACCGTCTTTGCCTCCCCCTTTTTAGAACTTCTCTCTGTTAAATTTTAATCCCCCCTTCATCTTTAGACCTTCCTGTCCTTCTCTCGTCTGTTACCCCTCCCTATAGCTTTCATTTACTCTAGCATTCCCCCCACACTCTCATACATACACGCTCACTAAATTTTATTTTTTATTCCCGGAGATGATTTTTCTGTTTTCTTTTTGAATTTGTAGGTCTGATGAATTGGATCGTATTTACGATTCCAATGGAATAAATTATGACCATTGAATATTAGTGTTTAAGTCATTATATATATATATATATATATATATATATATATATATATATATATATATATATATATATATATGTATATATGCATCTCATTCTATGCCTCTATTTCATTTATCGAGCGAGTCGTAACCCTCACTCATTCAATCCCCTCTGAGTGATCTACTCAGTCTGAAGCGATACCACACGATGTCTGACATATAAAGATTTTTATCGACATCTGATCCGAGTTTTCATCAGTCGTTAAGTATTGTATTTCCTAGCCCGCCTTTTGAGACTGACTACTGTAAGTTTTCGTTATTCTGACACAAGGCTACGCTAGCTGGGCTCCCAATGAGCATCGGTCTACTGTAAGTACCCACTACATATATATATATATATATATATATATATATATATATATATATATATATATATATTTTGAACGATAAAAATTATTAAAAAAATTAATTAAAATCTTCAGACATACTGGGTTGTAGATTAATATTCTTATGTTTTTATTTTTATTATTTCATTTAGATTCCTCGACTATATATATATATATATATATATATATATATATATATATATATATATATAGTCGTGAATTTATCTACATACACTTTTATTTTCTTCTAAGTCTCAGGAATATATGTATTTTCCTATAGACCTACTGCCTATCTTTTTCTGGTTCCATCATTCTATCATATATATATATATATATATATATATATATATATATATATATATATATATATATATATATATGAACGTCTGGCCATATATATTTATGTATCGATCTCTTTCTTTTCTTATTTAGATATCAGTTTATTACCATTCAATATTCCTTTACTGCCCCCTTTCGCTTCCTCTCCGCTGATATTAACCCTTTCCTGGCCGGCAGCGGCCAGTTTCAGCCGACACGGAAATTGCAACAGACACGATGCAAGTAAATTGAGACATAGAATAATTGTATAGACAGTTGGCTACAACATGGCCGCGCGAAGCGATGTCAAGAACACTATGACGCACACATTGCGCATGTGTGAAGACGAACGCTGTGATTTTCTTAAGAAATGAACGGGCCATTATATCTCCGTGTAAACGTGAATGGAAATATATGCGTGTATTTTGATAACTAGCCAAATACCCGACCGACGTACAAGAAAAATTAAGTTGTAATAGAATTTCTCTCTTACCTACATAAAATCTATGTGTAAACAAACCTTTTCTGTTAGTGATCTATATTTTTTTTCGTTAAAGTTCATTTTACAACACATTCATTTCGCAGAGAAAAATATTTGAATAATTTTGTGATTGCATTCTTGATGATAGAAATATAAATGAATTCATCAAACTTACTATGTCCCTTGCTTAAATAATTCGTTACAAATTTCAGAAAATATAATTAAACAGATTATTTTAGTTTCTACGAACGCTGCAGAAAATAACATCGTAACTAACGTTGCCATGCATTCTTTTTGTTTTTTTTATTATTGATGTCCACTTCTCAAAAATGTAATTTTTAAAAGTTTAGCTGACGTTTATTACACGTTTACTTTAAATGTAAACACACTGATATTTTTTTATTATATGACGACTGAATTTTGACAGGGCAGCTAGAAGATATGTTCGTCTATCGCCCAGTTCACATTCTTCCCCGCAACGGGATTAGAGAATCATATCTTGTTTCCTATCAAGGATAGGATTTCTGGTTGCTTTTAAAGTTTACAACTCTTATTTTAATGTCTCCGTCTGATATATTATTTACTAATTATTTTCCCCCAATAGGTTCACCTACCGTCTGGTTTCTAACACTTTCGTCTCAGCCCCTCAACCTCCGACGTCTGGGTTGAGGTGTCTACTCGGTCTTAACCGAACTTAAGGGAGTGACCGTAGATTACCTAAGCATCCATAGATCATTCGATCGGTCCACTGGTTTAATCCTGCTTCCTGCCCACGTTGTGTTTTGTTTGATCCAGAAAGCAGAAGTGATGTTCATCCATTCACAGTCGACTGAAGATGTAGACACGGCTGGAGAGTCTGTGCTAAGAAATTTAGAATGCACCAAAAAACAATATATATCTGCAGAAAGTCGGACAAACAACTATTCAATGGTTGAATTGTTAATGTCTTTTATATAGCAGAAAAAAATAGTATAGAAAAGAAACTGGTGACAGAAAAGAAAATAATTGACGTAAAAACTCATACACTGGATTCTAGACAGGGACAGAATGGGCTGTGATTAGCTTGTTGTGAAATCGTCTCAGAACGATATACGACTCTTGCGATGGAGAGATAAATATTTCCGTACGCGGCTTAAAGTTTATAGTTGCGTTCCTCCTCGGCAGTAGTAACAGTAGTAGTAATCTTCGTGGTAGCCGGAGCAGCGGTACTTATATCAACAGTACATGTTAGCGGGGGTTTTGTTCCAAATCCCTGACGTCACTTCCAGTCTCCGATATCTCTCCACCCAGCTCGACTGCACTCGACGACAGACGAGCGAAAAAACAACCTTTTGATTATTGTAGCTTTTTGATGTTTCCGTTTCCAGTGGTAATAATAATAGTAGCAGTCTTAGATTGTTGGAGGAGTAATTCGCTTCTTCGTACTTATATCAACAAAATATGTTTGCGGGCGTTTGGTTCCAATCTCTGACGTCACTTCCAATCTCCGACCTCTCTCTACCCAGCTCGACTACATTCGACGGCAGACGAGCCAACCACTCTGCCAACAGATTTCTGTGCACGTTTATATAGATAAACCTGGCTGATCATAAATCGACCCTTGGCCCGCACCCGATAATAACGAGTTTTAGCTTCAACCCAAAATCATGTCAATTTCAAAGTTCCTCATAGCCTTAGTAAGCTGTATTTCAAATGTTAACCAATAAAAAATTATCTCGATCATCTTCCATTGTCTTCCTAATGACCCAATTCCAAATGGGCTAGATCAGATTCCCATCAGTAAACAAAACTGTTCTGATCTAATTTCGCTGTTCAAATCTCCAATCTCAATATAAAAAAATATGTGTGTGTTTGTGTGTGGTTCCTAAACTCTCTCTGTTACAGGTTTACACACTTCCTCCGTTCCGTGTTTTGAACAGGAGTAGAAGTTTATCCCTTGTTCTCTGCTTAGGATCGGGTTTCCGATCCATTGTAAAAAATCTTTTCATTCTCTTTCATTCCCAGTAGCTCCTTGCGACTTAGTGTCATTGTTACCTTGCATGGGGTGAACTGATTAAAAAGAAAACATGATGAAATATAAAAAAAATCTTTAGCGAGAGATGTGGCGCGTCTCTCACTCCTACATCACTACTACCACGCAAAGTGCTCGGACGAACTGCATCGCCTGGTTCTACCAGGTCTGACTTTCAAGGCTAGGACCCGTCATGCCACTATATAATAGCAAACTACCCACTCATATTCCCTCCGTATTCCAACGGCGAGAAGTACGTTCCTCTGAAGCAGCTACCCTACCCTACGAAACAGACTCCCAAGTGGATGTTTCCCGATCAAAATAATCATAACCTCTTCAAGTCTAGAGTTCAACTGTTATCTTCCCCTCTTATCCATATAAACTATACCTTAACGTAACTCTCTACCTCGAGTGGCTCCCGGGCCTTGTACAGGGTGAACCTTACTGTAAAAAAAGTATGGAAATTTAAATGAATTAATTTAAAACCTAATAACACAGATGAAATATTTATTAAAATATATTTTCAAAAATTGTTCTTCTAACAAAATATTGACTTTTTTGGTAGTATTTTCGTAATTTGGTATTAAAAGAGGCTGATAATATATTGCTGTTCCGAATTGTGTTATACAAACAAAAATGAAAAATAAGTTTTTATTGAATTGTTTTTCTTTTGTCGGTCATTTTAAAGCTGAAACCTTTTTTGATTGCAAGAATAATTCTTTCCATATATTCACTACTATTTAACCCATAGGTCGGTGTAAGAAAAGATGGTTACATACATTTCTCACAGGTATTTGCACGTAAGTGAATGATAAGAAATTCGACTGGAATCGGAAGCTCTGATTTCTCATACCGAGTCGGTGTCCCTTACACCACCCGCACATCCAAGCTTACAGCACCTGGTATTCCCAAGCGGTCACCCATCTAAATACTAACCCGGTTCAATATTGCTTAACTTCAGTGATCGGAACAGAACCGATGTTTCAACGTGACACCTCCGTAAGCTTTGCGCAAGTGAGAAGTGTGTGCAACTATGTATTTCGGGAAGTAAAGAACTAAAATTTTAAAACTCTATACGGATCACTATCTAAAGGTCAAAGTTTATCATATATGTTTGTCCTGCCATAACCTCAACCTAAGTATGAAGATAAACTACATCCGGCGTTCCGGGTAAGACGATAAACTACATCCAGCAGCAAGGCCTCTGATCATGAGGTTTTGAGGAGCGTGGAACCACCTCTTAATTGCTGGTGTTGCCAGATCCACCCTGACCCGGTCTGGTAGCACCTGTTAGGGTCCCAGCTATGGGCAAATAGTTAACCCCCAAACTGGAGTCAAACATGTAACTGTAGGTTTTAATACCAGCAAAAGGTTTTTGTAAAAAAAATTATTACCAGCAATACTTTTTTCGAAAAAATATTACCAGAAATACATTTTTGCAAAAAAAAAAAAAAAATTACCAGCAATACTTTGTTTTGAAAAAAATATTAGCAGAAATACTTTTGAAAAAAAAATACCAGCAATAAAAATCTTGTCGGCATTAAATACCCATTGAGGTTGAAATGCCGAAAAACAAACCAAACCAAACCAAACCAAACATATTGTCAACATTAAATAACCCATTGAGATTGATATGCCGTAAAACAAACCAAACCAAACCAAACCAAACATCTTGTCGGCATTAAATAACCCATTGAGATTGATATGCCGTAAAACAAACCAAACCAAAACAAAACAAACCAAACATCTTGCCGTCATTAAATAACCCATTGAGATTGAAATGCCGTAAAACAAACAAAACCAAACCAAACATCTTGTAGGCATTAAATAACCCATTGAGGTTGATATGCCGTAAAACAAACCAAACCAAACCAAACCAAACATCTTGTCGGCATTAAATAACCAATTGAGGTTGATTTGCCGTAAAACAAAACAAACTAAACCAAACCAAACATCTTGTCGGCATTAAATAACCCATTGAGGTTGATATGCCGTAAAACAAACCAAACCAAACCAAACCAAACATCTTGTCGGCATTAAATAACCCATTGAGATTGATATGCCGTAAAACAAACCAAACCAAACCAAACCAAACATCTTGTCGGCATTAAATAACCCATTGAGATTGATATGCCGTAAAACAAACCAAAAAAACCCAAACCAAACATCTTGTCGGCATTAAATAACCCATTGAGATTGATATGCCGTAAAACAAACCAAACCAAAATAAACCAAACATCTTACGGCATTAAATAACCCATTGAGATTGATATGCCGTAAAACAAACCAAACCAAACCAAACCAAACATCTTGTCGGCATTAAATAACCCATTGAGATTGATATGCCGTAAAACAAACCAAACTAAACATCTTGTCGGCATTAAATAACCCATTGAGATTGATATGCCGTAAAACAAACCAAACCAAACCAAACCAAACATCTTGTCGGCATTAAATAACCCATTGAGATTGATATGCCGTAAAACAAACCAAACCAAACCAAACCAAACATCTTGTCGGCATTAAATAACCCATTGAGATTGATATGCCGTAAAACAAACCAAACCAAACCAAACCAAACATCTTGTCGGCATTAAATAACCCATTGAGATTGATATGCCGTAAAACAAACCAAACCAAACCAAACCAAACATCTTGTCGGCATTAAATAACCCATTGAGATTGATATGCCGTAAAACAAACCAAACCAAACCAAACCAAACATCTTGTCGGCATTAAATAACCCATTGAGATTGATATGCCGTAAAACAAAACAAACCAAAACAAAACAAACCAAAGATCTTGCCGTCATTAAATAACCCATTGAGATTGATATGCCGTAAAACAAACCAAACCAAACCAAACCAAACATCTTGTCGGCATTAAATAACCCATTGAGATTGATATGCCGTAAAACAAACCAAACCAAACCAAACCAAACATCTTGTCGGCATTAAATAACCCATTGAGATTGATATGCCGTAAAACAAACCAAACCAAACCAAACCAAACATCTTGTCGGCATTAAATAACCCATTGAGATTGATATGCCCTAAAACAAACCAAACCGAACCAAACCAAACATCTTGTCGGCATTAAATAACCCATTGAGATTGATATGCCGTAAAACAAAACAAACCAAACCAAACCAAACCAAACATCTTGTCGGCCTTAAATAACCCATTGAGATTGATATGCCGTAAAACAAACCAAACCAAACCAAACCAAACATCTTGTCGGCATTAAATAACCCATTGAGATTGATATGCCGTAAAACAAACCAAACTAAACCAAACCAAACATCTTGTCGGCATTAAATAACCCATTGAGATTGATATGCCGTAAAACAAACCAAACCAAACCAAACCAAACATCTTGTCGGCATTAAATAACCCATTGAGATTGATATGCCGTAAAACAAAACAAACCAAACCAAACCAAACCAAACATCTTGTCGGCATTAAATAACCCATTGAGATTGATATGCCGTAAAACAAACCAAACCAAACCAAACCAAACATCTTGTCGGCATTAAATAACCCATTGAGATTGATATGCCGTAAAACAAACCAAACCAAACCAAACCAAACATCTTGTCGGCATTAAATAACCCATTGAGATTGATATGCCGTAAAACAAACCAAACCAAACCAAACCAAACATCTTGTCGGCATTAAATAACCCATTGTGATTGATATGCCGTAAAACAAACCAAACCAAACCAAACCAAACATCTTGTCGGCATTAAATAACCCATTGAGATTGATATGCCGTAAAACAAACCAAACCGAACCAAACCAAACATCTTGTCGGCATTAAATAACCCATTGAGATTGATATGCCGTAAAACAAAACAAACCAAACCAAACCAAACCAAACATCTTGTCGGCATTAAATAACCCATTGAGATTGATATGCCGTAAAACAAACCAAACCAAACCAAACATCTTGTCGGCATTAAATAACCCATTGAGATTGATATGCCGTAAAACAAACCAAACCAAACCAAACCAAACATCTTGTCGGCATTAAATAACCCATTGAGATTGATATGCCGTAAAACAAACCAAATCAAACCAAACCAAACATATTGTCGGCATTAAATAACCCATTGAGATTGATATGCCGTAAAACAAACCAAACCAAACCAAACCAAACATCTTGTCGGCATTAAATAACCCATTGAGATTGATATGCCGTAAAACAAACCAAACCAAACCAAACCAAACATCTTGTCGGCATTAAATAACCCATTGAGATTGATATGCCGTAAAACAAACCAAACCAAACCAAACCAAACATCTTGTCGGCATTAAATAACCCATTGAGATTGATATGCCGTAAAACAAACCAAACCAAACCAAACCAAACATCTTGTCGGCATTAAATAACCCATTGAGATTGATATGCCGTAAAACAAAACAAACCAAACCAAACCAAACATCTTGTCGGCATTAAATAACCCATTGAGATTGATATGCCGTAAAACAAACCAAACCAAACCAAACCAAACATCTTGTCGGCATTAAATAACCCATTGAGATTGATATGCCGTAAAACAAACCAAACCAAACCAAACCAAACATCTTGTCGGCATTAAATAACCCATTGAGATTGATATGCCGTAAAACAAAACAAACCAAACCAAACCCAGAAAATTAATTAAATATAAAAATTCGTTGGTATGTCCGTATACGAATGTTAAAATACTGCAGAAACCTGTGACATTAAAATAAATCCAATTTTGACATTATATCAGACAGTCTACTTAGCGGTTATTGCATAATGGAGATAAATAAAATGCAAATTCAATTTAAAAATCTAATTTTAAAGATGACTATTTCAGTATCCATTTTGGATTTAGTCTTCTGTTTTCGTTTTAAATAATTGATTATTTAACTGATAGGCCAACGTGTCCATTTGTCCGACAGTAAATAGGCCCCTGATAGAGTAGACCCCCTATATCAACTTAAAATGCAATGAAAAAATTAAACACAGACAAGTGTTTTAGTAAATCCAATGTGAGAGGACATTTTGAAAGCTGAAGATCATAAAGACAAGGTTAAGAAATTCGCTGAAGAGAAGTTAGAATCATATATGCTGCTCTCCAGCGAAAAGGAATAGATAAGTTGATGCGGAAGTAATTATTGGCAGATTCCCACAATCATCTAGTGAACACAAAATATTACTCTTCATATAATGGACGGCGTGCAATACCAAATTGTGCTTTTAAACTATCTGTTTATAAGTAAATTAGGTTACCCGTGACAGCAAGAAGGGATGTATTATTAGTAATATATATCATATTGTAAGTAATTTTCGTTTAATCCAAGTACAGTTTCATAATTTAAAAAAGTTCTTTGTTAACGTTAATTGAACAGTTTACAATTTATAAACACCTCAGGAAAGATGTCCATATTTTATCTTTATAAATGTTATATATTCACAACCCAAAAATTTTTTTTACTGATAAAGTTCCCTATGGAAAATATTTCTTGCGCAACCTTTGGAAGGCCTGAGTAATCTTTGACAGTACGCAAGTTCAATCTGTAATTTCAGAGTCTGGGAAAGAAAGGGAATCTTACACACACACACACACGCACGCACGCACGCACGCACGCACGCACGCACGCACGCACGCACACGCACACAGACGCACGCACACACTCACGCACACGCACACGCACGCATACACAAAAACGTACACACAAACAGAGACGCACACACACACGCACACACACACACACACCCACACACACACACACACGCACATACACATGCACACACAGACTTGCACACATACACACTCACATACTCACGCGCGGGCACACACGCACACAAATAATTAGAATGTAGTTCTTACTGTGAACTGTGTCGCTGTTGCTTGGGGTGGTCTCTTTGTAGTTTGTCAGCGCGGTAGCTTTTTACGTGTAGACTTAAATGGGGTCTTGACTTCTGTGTGTCTCATGTCAAAATTGTCAAATTCATGTCAGTTTTTACAAACAAAATATTTAAATATATATATGTATGTATATGTGTGTGAGACGTATTATATATAGAGAGATTGTGCAGTAAACTATTTAGCAATATCAACCAATTACTTAAAATTTAAAAATATAAATAAAAAAAATTAAATCATAACATTCAGTAGTTATTTGGTTTCCGTTGTTATATACATTACATTTACACTGTAATTACTAAGAAATACACATTTTCCCCCCATAAAATTAAATGGTACACTTTTTTTTTAATATAAACTTTCTAAAAATGTTCTTTATTAGCTATAAAAATTAAATAATACCATAGTAGCTGTAGGTGGACGCCACTTTGTCTCCTGGCAACCAATATTTTTAAACCCAATCCGCCACTGACAGATAGCCTGCATAATTCAATTGCATATTTATGCACATAAAGTCAATTTTGCATTGTGAAAGTGGCATTTCTAGGGCAATGTTAATCTGACGGACCACATCTCTCTTCAAGCTGTTTTTTTAAACTTTTCTTTCTCCTAGACTAGTTGCTACCTCAAGACATGAGAGTCCAGTCTGTCTTATTATTTAACCCATAGCTAGAGAAAGATAGATTCAAGGGCATTACCGACTTACGGCCTTATGACGTTAAAACAACAGTTTTCATCCGATCACCGAATTTAAGCAACGTCGATCCTGATCAGTACCTAGATGGGTGACAGCTTGCGAATACCATGTGATTTACGCTTGGATGTGCAGATGGGGAAATTGATAATGGCTTGGAATTAAAAATTGGTGAGCCAAGTTCCAATTCCAGTCAGGTTTGTTATATTCACTTACATTGAGAAAAGTATGAATCTATTCATTCACCCCATCAGCTATGGCTTAAATAGTAGGATTTGTATAAGTAAAACATTATGATATCAGAAGCATTCTTACAATCTATGAAATATTTTCTGGCTTTAAATAACCTGCAAAGAGTTGAAAAGCCGTAAAAAATGAATAATTTAAACAATCGGTCAAGGGAAAAGAACGAAACAGAATGGCCTGTTTTACTTTTTACGTTGTTAAACATTACGATATCCGCACATTCACAAGGGGAAGGAGAAACAAATAAATAAAATGAAAAAAAATAGCTACATTCGAACTCGAATCCATAGCACTGCGATTAGGTACGCTAACAGCTACACTAAAGCACGACAACATTACTGGTAAAGTGATACCGAAACAAAAATCAGTTTCCTTACATGGAAGTAATTTCTCTCCCATTTTTTCTGGTATTGACAAGTTTGTATGCACAAAAGGAGACAAGGCGAGGCGTGTGCTTTTTTTTTTTTTTAAAGGGTTTCACCTCAAACAAGGCGGGAAGACACTAGCACGCAAGGGGTTACAAGGGGTTGCAGAGAGTTGGAGCGAGAGCAAATAGGAGTAATAGAGGAAAGGATGAAGAGAAGGATAGAGGGATAGATCAAGGAATCTAGAGACGTCGATTGACATTGCATTTGAATAGTTGGAGATTATAGCCATCAGAGAAACAGGAAAACGCGAGGTAGTTCCACAGGCGAGAAGTGCGAGACATGAAGCTATTGGAGTAGAAGAGACGGCTACATTTAACAGTTTCGACAGTGAAACGGTGAGAGCGAGATGCAAGCCTAGTAGAACGCTTAAATTCATGAAGTCTAGGAACCAGCGAAAGCAGCTCATCTACCGTGCCGTGTCTAATCTCCTGTAGTGTACAGAATTTCCACGCGGATGAAGAGACTTGAACAGAGAGGGACGGAATTATAACAACAAGCACTTAGAATAACATAGTATATGTGAGAAACGAGGATGTTCTCAGAAAACTTGGAATAACAATCAGCAGAAAATGTTAAGTATCTGTCTAATGTTGTTCGTCTGTATGTGTCCAGGTCGGAAGGAGGCAGAGGATTAGTTCAACTAGAACGATTGAACAAACCTACAACAATTATCCTCTCTATATTTCTGAGATGAGGTATTATGTACACTATTTACATTATTCGGACTATTATTCTCATCTTTGTCGCCATATTTATTACAACGTTTCGGCGTTTCAGTATCTGTCTATATTTCTGAGATGAGGTATTATGTACACTATTTACATTATCCGGACTATTGTCCTCATCTTTGTCGCAATATTTATTACAACGTTTCGGCCCTTCAGTATCTGTCTATATTTCTGAGATGAGGTATTATGTACACTATTTACATTATCCGGACTATTGTCCTCATCTTTGTCGCCATATTTATTACAACGTTTCGGACCTTCAGTATCTGTCTATATTTCTGAGATGAGGTATTATGTACAATATTTACATTATCCGGACTATTGTCCTCATCTTTGTCGCCATATTTATCACGTTTCAGCTGTTGTAGGCTCCGGCCTTCTTCAGGTGGTTGGAATGTCGAACTGAACCCTTTACTTCGATCGATGAGGTAGAATGTTTTAGTTTCACGTACCATGTCTAATGGATGTCAGTTACCAATTATATCCAGTTAATTCCTCTCTCAATGTTCTCCACCGCCTTAACCGGGTATTGAACTCACACACTTTGTGTCCTGTCACTGGATCTAACTAACGCCTTTTTCCACTGTGCTATGTGTCCAGTGAGCGAAATAAAGAGTTCAGTTCGACATTCCAATCACATGAAGGCCGGAGCGTACAACGGCCGAAAGGTTGTGATAAATATGGCGACAAAGATGAGGACAATAGTCCGAATAATTTAAATAGTGTAGAAAATGTTAAATAACTTAAAACCGCATTATTTATATTATTCGGACTTTTATTGAGGACACGTAACCCAGTGGCTAAAGGCGTTGGTTAGATCCAGTGACTAGACCCAAAGAGTTGTGAGTTCAATACCAGGCCACAGGCATGGTGGACCAAAACATGGAGAGTTGAGTTAAAGGGAAATAACAGATATCCGAAAGAGATTGACAAAATAAAGGGTTCGGTTTGAAATTCTAATCACCTGAAGAAGGTCGGAGCGTACAACGGCCGAAACGTTTGGAATATGGCAATGAAGATGAGGATAACAGTCTGAATAATGTAAATAATGCAAGTAATCGTAATACCTCATCTCAGAGATATTGACAAAATTAAATAAAGCTGGCAACTTTTGCTTACTATAAATAAACAAAAGTTATTGCAACAATGTTTATAGGATTTTCGCTAAAAGCAAAACCCTTTTCAATATACATTTCAAGTATGAGTGTTGGATTTTTTATTCATTATGTCTTAACCCTTTGTTGGTTATTTAAAGCCAAAAAATTCCAGTCACCTGAAGAAGGCCGGAGCGTACAACGGCCGAAACTTTGTGAATATGTCAATGAAGATGATGATAACAAGCTGAATAATGTAAATAATGCAAGTAATCATAATACCTCATCACAGAAATATAGACAGATATTGAAACTTAAAACCGTTGTGGATGTCAACAAGCTTGTGGTGTTTGTGTATATTTTTTAGGTGAATGTGCTTGTTCAGTATATGAACTATGATGATAGAAGCAGCATACAAAAAATTGTGTTTCTGCTACGGACATCTTTTTACATTTATTCCATTTTCCTTTTAGATTCAGGAATAATTCATGGAGAGATAAGAACGGGTAAAGATGGTCAAGCTCAAGTCAGCCTTGTGCTGAGTTTGGATGACCGAATCTCTGCTTCATGAGTAGAGCTGCTGAAACAACGTCCAGGCGATCTCGTTGGAAAGTGGAAAGAGAAAGATTCCTTCCTTTCCGAAAGTGGGGTCATAAAATCATTTATGTGAGCAGAAACTCTTCCCGGTATTTTAGAAGTTGAATTATGGTAAAATTATTATTTTTCTAAATCTTTATTGGTTTTTTTTTTATATTGGTTTTATTTCATTTTACCACACTGTCCAAACGGCAGTATGTCTAATATCAGCAATGATATTGTGTAAGGTGCTAGAATACTGAGGAGATAACGTGATGTGTCATGATGAGCGCCAGATAAAACAGGTGAAGTCCGAAATATATTACTAACACAGAACTTTGTATGGACCCACATTGCAAACACCGAGCTAGACACAATATTGTAAGCGATCTGGGATTGCAAAGGAAATATTTGTCGCAGATTACTTTCACAGCGCAGAGAATAAATCACTAAGTTCAGATTCGAACATCGGGGGCAGAAAGAAATGCCGAAAACTCGATTCGCAGGTACTATCTCACAAATGACAATGCACGCAACCAGTCAGAAAAATAACTCACTCCCCAACAAAAGCGGTAGCAAAAATACCCGACTTGTCCCCGATACGAGAACGCCAACTGCTTTTATCGGCCGAGCAATTTTACCATTCGTCGACAGCTGGGACAAGACGTTAAATTTTTGCATATCATTATACCGACTCCTGCGACGGACTTGTTTTTTAATTTAAATATTTCGTCTTCAGCATGTCATGCGTAATACGTGCCCTTTTTTCTTTTTTATTTTTTTTTTTTTTTTTTTTTTGGTAAGTAATTTTCTTTTTCGCCACTTTTTCCGTCGTAGGATACACGCGACGCGCTGTCGCTTGGTTTGACCAGGCAAGTCGCCGTTTTCTTCGCTATAAATATTAAACCTGCCTAGTCCTCCTGAAACATGTCGCGATTTCTGATTGACAGATTGGTGGTGTGAATTTTTTTGGTTTCGTTTTATAAGGAAACATATAGTTAAAAAAATATATAGAAGAAATATGGGAAAGACACACACAGGATATTCAAGGTTGGGATGTTGCTTAGCGACGAAATGGTTCCCCAGACTCACCTACACCCTAACCGGATATTGTATCTATAATAGCCATTCATGACGTCAAGCGATTTTTTGACAGTTTCCGCGATACGGTGTAGTTTTCCAGAGAGACAAAAAGAACCGGTCTGACCGCTGCTTTTCTTATTTATGGCGAGTTTTTTTTTTGTTTTCGTTTTTCGTCCTCTTAATATTTCTTATATCAACTGAAAAATTATTAGCGTGATTCGAAGTTATTCTCCTTGCTTTCCCTTTTCTTCATCTTCTCTACTTCGTCCCTCCATTATTTTGCCTTTCGTATTCTTTACTTTTATAACTTGTTTTTTTTTGGGGGGGGGCGAACTTTTCACTTTCATTTTATTTCCATCTTTTACCTTAGGTCGATTGCGCTTTTTATATTTTCACCTTTATATATATAACTGTATGTATATATATATATATATATATATATATATATATATATATATATATATATATATATATATATATATACATATATATATACATATATATATATATATATATATATATATATATATATAACATAAATCATTCATACAATTTTATATAAATTATATATTATATTACATATTATATGATTTTATATAAATTGATCACGTACCACATAATATATATATATATATATATATATATATATATATATATATATATATATATATATATATATATATATATATATATATGCACATTTCATTAAAAACGACTCTCAAGGTGCTTTTATTTATTTTTTTTATACAATTTCTCATGCGATCTAATAATGTTTTTCTTTTCGGATGATAAATTATATAAAAACTGTCCGAATGTTCTTTTTATGCGAGCGCTTTCGGCTATACATTTAGCCATTTTCAAGGATTATATTTTAACTGTTAGAATTAGAAATAGTTTGTTATATGTATTCGGACAGTTTTTATATAATTTATCATCCGAAAAGAAAAAACATTATTAGATCGCATGAGAAATTGTATAAAAAACTAAATAAAAGCCCCTTGTCAGTCGTTTGTAATGAATTGTGCTGCCTAAATACACAAATATATATATATATATATATATATATATATATATATATATATATATATATATATATATATATATATACCCGGAGTAACAGCAAGATTGCTCATCCCACAAAATTTTTAATATCGAAGAAAAAAACACTAAACTAATTGAGTTTCTTTGATCCAGGTGGTCAGATAAGACGTTCAGCCATCTTGACACTATTTATCATGAGAATCACTGAAAAGCTTTTTGAGTTATTCAGCTAGAAAGAGAACAGGTTTAAATCGTTTTGTGTCAGCCCCACTGTCTTCCCAAATTAGCAATGGTGAGAGGAAAACGATCATTCAGGCCTTCAACAATCGTACCAACATTCATACTCTGGCTTCCATTTTCAAAGTACATTCAGGAACCATCAAGAGAACGGTGAATAAGTTGTAAAAAAGAGGGGACAGTAGAGAGGAAAACTGGATCAGGAGGTCACAACATCAAGAGGGATCATCATTCCAGCTGAGAGCTAAACAGATCAATTAGAAAAGATCCAACTCAATTCAAAAGACATTTGGCACATAAGAGAGCAGTTTCAGCTATGACAGTCCAAATAGCATTGAAAAAACACTTTAAAATTAAATCGTACGTGAAAGGTGTCAGGAAACTTGTTACTCAGGTACATAAAAGTTAGAACGTTGGAGAGACCGAAAATTATCTTGAATAAGTTGGAAAATGATCCTGGAATAATATATATATATACATTTGAACTTAATTTTAATCCTTCATGAGAATCCGATGTTTAGCGATGATCAATTAATGACGAACATGTCATTTTCGTTTATGATCAATTTTATAACGATTCTTACGTTAATCTTGTGGGGTAATTGTGGATTCTTATTACTCAAAGTAGAGTTCAATATCCATCTATATTTCTGAGATGAGGTATTATGTACATTATTTACATTAATCTGACTATTGTCCTGATCTTTTGTCGCCACATTTATTACAACGTTTCGGCCGTTGTACGCCCCGGCCTCCTTCAGGTAGTTGGAATGTCGAACTGAACCCTTTATGGCCTAGCATATGTGCCGATTCCTTAAGTTTACGAATTTTCCAATGGTGTTCTTTGTCTATGATCTCAACCTGATCACACAGAGGGCGGTGATCTCCCTTTTTTCTCCATATGTGGTCAGCCACGCCTGATTTTTCCACTGCCTCTCGTGTTACAGCTTTCTGGTGTTCTTGAAGCCATACCTTAAGGGGGCGGCCTGTCTACCCCTTTATATTTCTTTCCGCAGCTGCATTAAGAAACAAAAAGATTTCGTTAGAAACAAAGAAAAGAGTGCTGATATGTAATATTGGTCCTCCTATATCGCAGTGAATTCTAGACAATCTTCTCAAAGATAAAGTATCTTGAGGCAACAAAAATATGATTCTACAGAAGGATGTTGAGATTATTATGAACTGAACATGTGAGAAAACAGGAAGTTTTAAGGAAAGCGGAAATAAAAAAAAGGACAATTATACAGAGAATCAGGAAGAGACAGGTGACATGATGAGGAAAGAGGGCTTGGAAAACTTGATACTCACAGGACATATCGAAGGCAAGAGGAAAAGTGGTAGCAGGCAGCCTACTTGATAAGTTTGTGTAAATGGATGGTGGAACGGGGTTGAGAAGAATATTAAAAAAGCAATAATATAAAATAAAATAAAGCATGCATTCTTACGTTCTCCAAGAAGTTGTGGAGAGCTATGATCGAGCAAGTCCCAAAGAAACATATCATATCGATTCATTTTTCTTTTTTCTTTTTTAAGGCCATGATCTGGCATATCGTCTGCAGTCGATCTCTCACAGACGCGCCGTCGCCTCTCTCTGTCTTTTTTTATAAATACTTACATGGTAATTGCTCCGTTGAGCTGCTTGCGCTGGTACCCAGACTTCATGAATTCAAGCGTCCTACGAGGCTGGCATCCCGCTCTCACCCTTTCACTGTTGAAACTGTTAAATGTAGCCGTCTCTTCTACTCCAATAGCTTCATATCTCGCACCTCTCGCCAGTGGAACTCCCTTCCCTATTCCTGTCTCCCTGATAGCTATAATCTCCAACTATTCAAATGTAATGTCAATCGACATCTCCAGTTGCCTTGATCTATCCACTATCCTTCTCCACATCCTTTCCTCTATCACTCCTATCTGCTCTCGCTCCAAATCCTCTGTAACCCCTTGCGTGCTAGTGGCTTCCCACCTTGCTTGGGGTGAAATGCTTAAAAAAAAAAAGTTCTTGTTTCTTACATGTTTCTTTTATATCCACCATTTTCCTTATTTTCTCTATGCCCTCTTTCTCTTCCTTTCCCTCTTTCTCTTTCCTCTTTTGCCTAACTTTTTTTTCCATCCGACTCGCGCAAGCCCATAAATCATCGCATCTTTCTTTCTTCCTTTTCTTTCCTCCTTCCCCCAACTGACGTCTGCTCTTCTCAAATTTCGCGCCTGCTACTCACAATTTTTTGTTTTTGCTTTCTCCCCTACCCTTTCTCTCCAGACCCTTGAAAACACGCTGTCATTCACTGAGCCAATAATTCGTTGTTGTTAAGGCTTCTCCTCTAATACGATAATTAAAAGCCATTTCGACATGTTTTCGTTTGATAAAACTGACGTGAATCGACTACTCGGCAATCTCCTGACATATGTCGACGGAAGGCGGAAGTGGAATGGACGCCGGGAGCGATCATGTGACGTGGCATACGCATCCGGTGACGACACTTGAAACTTAAAGAGCGACTCGGACCAATTATATAATCAAGACACCGCACAACACAGTGGCATATCCGAAATAATTTTATACGTATAATTTCGCTTATTATACCGTTATCGTATTTTTCATGTTTATAATTATAATGTTCATTTTTTTTCTTTTTTATTAATGTTTATCTCAACGAGTTGCCTTCATAGACTGAACGTTAATTTAGATAAGGATGTAAGACACAAACTTACATAACAAAGAAGTAAATAAATAAAAATAAACATCTCGTGTTTTTATTGAATAAATCTTTTATCACAAAACCTCCTAAGGAGTGTAGCGAACGATTACAAAAACGTTTCGTCTACGAAACTCTGGAGTCGGGATGGTGAATATATAACATAAATCAACTAAGTGATAAATTTTATCGTTGTAATACTTATATAAATAGATAGATAGATATTTAATAGGCCGGTTAATGAAATTTAAGGATCAAAAAGACAACAAAATAATAATATTATTGGCAATATGATTAATGATATTTATTTTGACTAAACTGAAGCACGAAGAGAATGATTTTAAAGTCAGAATTTTCGGATATGTCCGTGTCTTTTTTCAATAAAAATTATTTTATATATAAAAAAATATTGTCAATATTGTTATCATTTTATTGTTTTTTTTTATTACCTCAAATGTAATCGGACTACTAAATCAATATACGGAGCTCACGTGGACCATCTTTCGTTTAAATTATATATATATATATATATATATATATATATATATATATATATATATATATATATATATTTATATAAAATTAAAACGAAAGATGTTCCACGTGTGCTTCGTATATATATATATTGTGTGTATTTAGGCAGCAATTTTTCATTGATGCATGTTTCATTAAATAAGTGATTTAGTAATTTGCAAAAGAAAACAACATAGTTTACAAATTCAAGTGCTCTTTGGGAGATTTTATCTCCAATGGATTAAATAATATTTATGTTGGGCACACCACAAACTCGCTTTCACGACGCTTGACACTACATTTGAATGACATCTCTAACATTTTTAGGCATTTAAAACAACATGCCTGGCCGCATACACAATTCCAGAAAATCCTTGTTGAAAACACAACTATACTTAAACATGAAAACAATAAACAAAAACTAAAAATTCTTGAAGCTATATACATAAAACAGTTGAACCCTAACCTGAAGAAAATAAACTATGAAATCTCCACAAATATCCTTAAATGACTATAATTGATAACAGAAGCCATTGGTTTACAACGACGGCTTCCCATACTTAATACTTCCCGTTTTCACTCTCGCGTGGTCATGTGTGACGTCACAAGCTACAATGCGATTTTCGCGTCCGCGTCTCGTATACACGAGTTTGTCGTTGCTTTGAAATTTTTCATGTAACAAAAACAGACTATCATTATTGTTTCGTCCGTGTATTGTTTGATATATTGAAATGTAATTATGTAAGCCGAAAACTTAGATTGGATTTAAACAGGTATCAATATGGTGATTTCCTTTCGTCTTTCAATGATAATGTTATTAAGCTTATCAGACAATATGAAAGGAACTTACTTAAAATAAATAGACATTACTTGTCTATATTATTTAATGAAACATGCATCAATATATATATATATATATATATATATATATATATATATATATATATATATATATATATATATATATATATATATATATATATATATATATACACACACACACACAAAAGATGGTCCCATTGTGCTTCTTATATAGATTTAATAGGCCAGTTAATAAAATTCCGCATCATGACCCATTTCTAACAAACTTTGAATTTTTTTCTTCTTCGCTTCGTTTGAATTGAATGGAGATCATATTCGATTGGTTGACCTGGGTAAAGCCTTATAACCTTTTGTTTTTTCGAAAAAAGAGGATGTATTTTACTTTGATAACAAATTAATTGTTCACTCACCAGTAATTTACAATCACCTGAGCAGACGCATTGGCATGTGTAACGATTTTTACATCTTGTTTTAATATCATTATATATATATATATATATATATATATATATATATATATATATATATATATATATATATATATATATATATATATATATATATGATGGTTATGGGAGGTTAACTTATGACAATGTCCGTTCCTACCATATATCTGTTCTGGGTTTGCATATTGACCTTGTGTAAGGATTAAAAAGAAAATACAATGTTAATTTATACAAAACAAAATTTTATATAACACAATATATAGAAGGATAAATGTAAAGTTGAAGGTTCAAGAGTTCAAATGTAAATATCAGAGAGAGAGGGGGGTTAGAGAGAGTCAACCCGAGAGGACATATATATATATATATATATATATATATATATATATATATATATATATATATATAGTAATGCAGAATAATATTTAAAATTACCCCATATGAGGTAATTTTAGATTACTATTTATTTGCTCTGTTATAATAAATACATTGAGCTCTTTTGTGGATCAGTTTTAATATTTTATATTACTAGGATCCACTTGGATTATATACCAACGGATTTATTACGTTTACTCTCTCTCCTTCTCTCTCTCTCTCTCTCTCTCTCTCTCTGTCTGTCTGTCTCTCTCTATCTATCTTGCTTTAAATGTAGTAACCGCCTCCTTAACAGTATAGTGAAAGAAAGGGTGTATATTTTAATTTCAAGACAAGATATGGGCGTCTAAGTTTCTGACTAGGTGACTATGATCGCATCATCTTAAAAGGGATACAATTAATTCATCGAATCTAATTCAGGTTGATTTTCCATCTCGTTATATCCATATCTATAGATCCGCTTTGAAAATTTCGCTTTGTTTCCCATTAGTGTAAGTTTAATAGCAATATCGAGTCGAGTCAGTATCTTGGCAATACCAGACGCTATAGGATTGGATGTCTGGCTGGTGTATTGGATAATGGCTCTTCTAGCTGAGATCCAATTCCCCTTCTTTTCGTTATATTCACTTATGCGCAAATGCCCTTTGGGGGGTTATGAATCCACCTCTTCATTATAAATCTTGAAAAAAAAAATGATTCTTACAATCAAAAAATATTTTCTGGCTTTAAAATCACTGCAAAAGTTAAAAAGCCGTAAAAATCAATGAATCAATTCAATGACTTTTTAAGGTTTTGTACAATAAAATTCTTTTCACTTTTTTTGTTCAATAAACTTCTTTTGACTTTTTTTGGTACAATAAACTTCTTTTCACATTTTTTGTTCAATAAACTTGATTTGACTTTTTTTTGTACAATAAACTTCTTTTCACTTTTTGTACAATAAACTTTTTGACTTTGTTTTGTACAATAAACTTCTTTTGACTTTTTTGTAAAATAAGCTTATTTTGACTTTTTTGTAAAATAAATTCCTTTTCACTTTTTTGTACAATAAACTTATTTTGACTTTTTTGTACAATAAACTTATTTTGACTTTTTTGTACAATAAACTTCTTTTCACTTTTTTTGTACAATAAACTTCTTTTGACTTTTTTGTACAATAAACTTATTTTGACTTTTTTGTACAATAAACTTATTTTGACTTTTTTGTACAATAAACTTCTTTTGACTTTTTTGTAAAATAAATTTCTTTTCACTTTTTTGTACAATAAACTTATTTTGACTTTTTTGTACAATAAACTTATTTTGACTTTTTTGTACAATACACTTATTTTGACTTTTTTGTACAATAAACTTCTTTTGACTTTTTTGTAAAATAAATTTCTTTTCACTTTTTTGTACAATAAACTTATTTTGACTTTTTTGTACAATAAACTTATTTTGACTTTTTTGTACAATACACTTATTTTGACTTTTTTGTACAATAAACTTCTTTTGACTTTTTTGTAAAATAAATTTCTTTTCACTTTTTTGTACAATAAACCTATTTTGACTTTTTTGTACAATAAACTTATTTTGACTTTTTTGTACAATACACTTATTTTGACTTTTTTGTACAATAAACTTCTTTTGACTTTTTTGTAAAATAAATTTCTTTTCACTTTTTTGTACAATAAACTTATTTTGACTTTTTTGTACAATAAACTTATTTTGACTTTTTTGTACAATACACTTATTTTGACTTTTTTGTACAATAAACTTCTTTTGACTTTTTTGTAAAATAAATTTCTTTTCACTTTTTTGTACAATAAATTTATTTTGACTTTTTTGTACAATAAACTTATTTTGACTTTTTTGTACAATACACTTATTTTGACTTTTTTGTACAATAAACTTATTTTGAGTATTTTTTACAATAAACTTATTTTGACTTTTTTGTACTATAAACTTCTTTTGACTTTTTTGTACAATAAAATTATTTTCACTTTTTTGTACAATAAACTTCTTTTTCAGTTTTTTGTGCAATAAACTTTTTTTTATTTTTGAATATCCTAAAAATAGGCGTCTAGTGGTGTGAGGTCTGGTAACCATTGTCTTCATTCAATCTGCCAACTTGTCAAAATCTCATCAAATAGGCCATTTTATCACTTTGGAAGAGTAGGTGGGACCTATCCCATTTTTCTGGAAATATAACTCCACATCAGCAAAATCTGCTTAAATTTGGTGAACTCACGACACGCTTACCGTGCAGACTTTCTTGAAGTCTTGTGATACGTTTCTTCTTTGTAGGGATCGTCGCTGTCCACAAATTATGGAACGTTTCCTGTGGCCATTCTGAACAGTTCCATCGACTTCAAACTTATTTCTAATTCCTGCGTTGGTAATTCGGGCAGGTGCATTCGTTTGAATCTTATCTTGTAACTGTCTTTTCATTTGCGTTTTCAAACGTCCAATAACGCTTTAGGATACATTTATTTGATTACATATTAACCTGGCTACATTCACTTATTTTTGCTTTTATGTTATTTTATAATAGAGTTCAACCAGTAGAAGACCCTGGGGCCACTTGCGGCAGGGGGCTACTGAGTAAGAGGTACAGTGTATGCTGATGCTTGCGGAAGATAACGGTTAACTCTAGACTTGAAAGGGTTAAGATTGTAGTGATCGGGGTAGCATCCTCTTGAGAATCGGTTCCACAAGGCAGTGGTTCTTGGGAAATTTCTTGAGTGCAACTTACATCTCAGCAGGGAATGATGGTGGTTCGCTGCAATGTTCGTGGCATGACGGGTGTTAACCGTGAAGGTTAGGACTGGTGCAACTAAGGAGTGTAATTCATCTGAACACTCACCATGTAAATCTAGTGTCGCTGACAAAACTAACCTGGCCGTTTGTGTTGAAAAGGGCCTCCAATCAGTTGTGAACTGGGGCAGGATTTGGCTGGTTAACTTTAACGCCTCAAAAACAAAACTGCTCTCTATTACTCACCAGAGAGAACCATCCCTGCCACCCATTAGAATGTCTGACGCTCAACTCCACGAGAGCACCCATTTGCGACTGCTCGGTCTCACATTGTCCGCTGACCTGAGATGGAACAATTACATTGAGTCAATAGCATCGTCCACCGCTAGGAAAGTCGGCACTCTGTGCTACACCAGGAAATTTTTCTCGCCAGAGTCGATCCTTCAAATCTACAAATCAACCATTCGCCCTTGCATGGAATATTGCTGCCATATATGGTCCGGAGCCCCTTCTGTTTGTCTCAAGTTCCTTGATAAAATCCAAAGACGGATATGCAATGTAATTGGCCCTGATCTGACATCTCGTCTGCAGTCGCTCTCTCACAGACGTGCCGTCGCCTCCCCTTGTCTTTTTTTTTACAAATACTTTCACGGTAATTGCTCCGGTTAGCTGCTTTCGCTGGTTCCCAGACTTCATGAATTTAAGCGTTCAGCTTAGGCTATCATCTCGCTTTTAACATTTCACTGTCGAAACTGTTAAATGTAGCCGTCTCTTCATGTCTCGCACTTCTTGCCTGTGGAACTCCTTCCCCTTTTCCTGTTTCCCTGATAGCTATAATCTCCAACTATTCAAATGTAATGTCAATCGACGTCTCCAGATGCCTTGATCTATCCCCTATCCTTCTCTTCATCCTTTCCTCTATCAATCCTATTTGCTCCATGTTTTTAAAACTTATTACCCGTTCTCTTGATGGTTCCTGAATGGAATTTGAAGATAGAATCCAGAGTATGGATGCTAGCACCATTACTGAAAGCCTGAATGATCTTTTTCCACTCACCATTACTCAATTGGGTAGACATAGTCGGGCTGACACAAAATGATTTTAACCTGTTATCTTTCTAGCTGAATAACTCATAGGGTTTTTCTTACCATAAATGGTGTCAAGATGGCTAAAAGTCCTGGAAAATTTAAACTCAATTAATTTAGTACTTTTTTAGATATTAAACATTTTGGACAATTATGCTTTTACAAGATTTGGACAATTTTGATGTTACATCCGATGTATAGCAGGTTATGTATATAGGTTACGGCGATATTAAGGATGGTGTAGGGCTAATACATGAAGTCAAATAATCGCAAGCTTTAGCCCTAAACAAAATAGAAACAAATTATGTTCCCCAATAAATACCTGTTAAACACGAACATTCCATATTTTTCTGTTCTTAAATAGTGACATTATCTGTCGTCGGATGATTAAATATATCGAATTTAGTGCTGTTTCTTTCTATTTTCTAAATGCTAATGAGGTGATTATTCTTGAAGACCGATGACAACTAAAAGACCGTATGCCGCCATATCTTCCTGTCAAACAGACAGCGGCCGATCCCATTGTAGTATCGGGGTCTTGTATCTCTTTCATGGCTACATTGTCTCGTGTCAATTATCCAAAGAGCGTCATCATAATCTGATGTCGGTTGTCAATTCTTGATACGCTTTCTGCCCAACACAGCTGTGTTTTGCTGAGGACTTTGAAAACTTCAATATTTACAATGAAGTTGAACCAGAGTAGCTGAGAACCAAGGAGATGAGCGCGATTTAACTTTGTATTTTCTTGCTGGGATGAAAGCCCCGATGCCAGCTTTTTACTCAGGACGAAACCTCATACGCATATTTTTGAACGGGGTGATTAAAAAGGGACGTCACGAAGGAAATCAGGTAACGACTCCCAGTTTGCGCGTTGATAACAGAAAGCTCTTCTGTTAGTAGGAGGTTCTTGGCTGGATGAGAGTGGAAGGAGATGTTAATAAAATCTACGGCGTGATTAGAGTTGTCAAGCTCCTTCCTTACGAACGCTGGTGACCCCAATCCTCTATCCTGGGTCCTACGCTGTTTCTGATCTTCATAAATGATCCTCTTGATGTCATCAGTTCTCAAGTAGGCATCTACGCAGACGACACTAACATTTTTCTCTTGCCTCAATAGTAAATCCAGCATTGCTGACAAAGTTAACCTGGACGTCGGTCTCGAAAAGGACCTCCAATCTGTGGTTTACTGGGGCAGGATATGGCTCGTAAACTTTGATGCCTCCAAAACGAAACTGCTCTCAAAAATAGAGAACCCTCCCTGCCTCCTATCAGCATGGCTGATGCTCAACTTTACGAGAGCGTCTCGCTGCGTCTTCTTGATCTCGCGTTTTCCACTGACCTGAGGTGGAATATCTAAACTGAATCAATTGCTTCATCTACCGCAAGGAAATTTGGTTCACTGTGACGCTCCAGAATGTTTTTCTCGTCTGAGTCCATCCTTCAAATCTACAAATCTACCATTCGTCCTTGCATTGAATACTGTTACCATATATGGTCTGTTGCCCCCGCTGTTCCTATTGAGGACCTAGACAACATACAGAAACGGATATGCAATATGATAGGTCCTGATCCGGTATCTCGACTACAGTTATTTTCTCATAGACGTGATGTGGCTTCCCTCTGTCTTTTTCACTAATATTTTCATGGCAACTGCTCTGACGAGCTATTTTCACTGGTGCTCCGACTGTATGAATTTAAGCGTGCTACTAGGTTGGCATGTCGGTCCCACCCTTTCACTGTCGAAATTGTTAAATGTAACTGCCCCTTCTACTCCAGAAACTTTTTCTCTCGCACTTCTCGACAGTGGAAATGACTTCCTCTTACTTGCTTCCCTGATAACTATAATTTTCAAATATTCAAATGCAATGTCAATCGACATCTTCTGATGCCTTGATCTTGATCCTTGTCTCTTTATTCTTTCCTTAAACACCCCTCTTTGCTCTTAATTTCAATCTCTGTAAGCTAGGTGTGCCTGTGGCACTCCAGCCTAAATTGGGGTGAAATACATAAAAAAGGAAAAGAAAAAAGGGAAACCACGGTAGGGCGTGGAGAAAGACAATGAAGTCGAGATGCCAGGGCAGGATCAGTAATATAACAGTTTATCATTTGGATTTATATCGAGAATCTCGATATCTATGTAATACTAAAAGTCTGTGATTACGTGATGCGTTGTTCGACCGGCCCATAATGATTTAATTTTATTTTCACATCTCTCTCTGTACCTCTCTCTCTCTCTCTTTGCACATCTCTCTCTTTGCACCTCTCTCTCTTTGCACCCCTCTCTCTCTCTTTCCACCTCTCTCTCTCTTTGCATACTTCTCTCACTCTCTTTCCACCTCTATCTCTCTTTGCACCTCTCTCTCTCTCTTTGCACATGTCTCTCTCTTTCCACCTCTCTCTCTTTCCACCTCTCTCTCTCTTTCCACCTCTCTCTCTCTTTGCTCCTCTCTCTCTCCACCCCTCTCTCTCTCCTTGCACCTCTCTCTCTCTCTCTTTCCACCTCTCTCTCTCTTTTCACCTCTGTCTCTCTCTCTCTTTGCACCTCTCTCTCTCTTTCCACCTCTCTCTCTTTGCACCTCTCTCTCTTTGCACCTCTCTCTCTTTCCACCTCTCTCTCTTTGCACCTCTCTCCCTCTCTCTTTCCACAATATCTCTCTCTTTCCACCTCTCTCTTTTTCCACCTCTCTCTCTCTCTCTTTGCACCTCTCTCTCTCTTTGCACCTATCTCTCTCTCTTTGCTCCTCTCTCTCTCTCTCTTTCCACCTCTCTCTCTTTGCACCTCTCTCACTCTTTCCACCTCTCTCTCTCTCTTTGTACCTCTCTCTCTCTTTTATCTCTCCCTCTCTCTCTATCTCTCTCTCTCCACCTCTCTGTGACTGCATGCGTGCGTGCGTGCTTGCGTAGTGTGTCTGTCCGTCCAGCGCATAATGATTTAAGTTAATCTGATATACGTGAATAATATTTAAAGATACGGGTTGTTAATATAGTAAGAATTTTTATTTTAACTTTCTTGAAACAGTCAATTATTTTTAATTATAGTATTTTTAAGTTAAAGACAGCCACAAAGAGATCCCGCTTTGCTGTTTGGTCAAGTTGGCCGTAGAGCAATTATTTATATTTCAGCTTTCTTTAAACAAACAATATTTTAAATATTTAAAAATTATTTTAAAGTTTATCTGATTAAAAAAATATTTTGAGTGAATGAGATTTCAAAATGCGAGTTGGTTATACAGTAAGTATTTTTATTTCAATTTTTAATGTTTTTATTTATAATGTTCATTTTTTTTCTTTTTTATTAATGTTTATCTCAACGAGTTGCCTTCATAGACTGAACGTTAATTTAGATAAGGATGTAAGACACAAACTTACATAACAAAGAAGTAAATAAATAAAAATAAACATCTCGTGTTTTTATTGAATAAATCTTTTATCACAAAACCTCCTAAGGGGTGTAGCGAACGATTACAAAAACATTTCGTCTACGAAACTCTGGAGTCGGGATGGTGAATATATAACATAAATCAACTAAGTGACAAATTTTATCGTTGTAATACTTACATAAATAGATAGATAGATATTTCATAGGCCGGTTAATGAAATTTAAGGAATAAAAAGACAACAAAATAATAATATTATTGGCAATATGATTAACGATATTTATTATTTTGACTAAACTGAAGCACGAAGAGAAAAATTTTAAAGTCGGAATTTTCGGATATGTCAGTGTCTTTTTTCAATAAAAATTATTTTATATAAAAAAAATTATTTGCAATATTGTTATCATTTTATTGTTTTTTTAACCTCAAATTTAATTGGCCTATTAAATATATATCTGAAGCACAAGTGGACCATCTTTCGTTTTAATTATATATATATATATATATATATATATATATATATATATATATATATATGTATGTATGTATGTATGTATGTATGTATATATATATATATATATATATTTGGAGCACCAGACCGGATATGGCAGCAGTATTCAATCTACGGAGGAATGGTAGATTTGTGTGGAGGCACTTAATAATGGAGAGCACGTAAAGGTAATGTATGCCTGGTGAGTCACTCATACAGAGTAGGGCCGTTTAAATAGAAAATTGCCATTATTTAAGTATTTCAGTTTTCATAAGTCATTATCAAAGGAATTTCTCTGGTTTTTAACTAAAATTTTGCGTATATATATATATAAATACTAATAACTATAGTTTATAGAAATATAATTATTTATATAATAGGTGTAGCATTTATATTTAAATATGTGCGGAAATTTGTATGACAAAGTGGTAAAAGTTTACTTGCAACGCGTTTCATCCTTCAGGACTTCATCCGACTAAATTTGTTATGTTGGCACAGTAAAACACATGCGCACGAATGAGAGGTGCTGGCGATGTTAGAATTTTGGGAATTTTTTTGAGCTGTGATACAGCGAAACAGTACTGTCTGTGAATGACATAATTTAGCTCTTGAAAATACATTTCAATTGAGCACTGTTGAGTGATAAGCTAATTCTATAAACAACAGCCACCTGCACTAATGCAAAGCTCTTCAGTAAAATGAATGGAGCACTTTGGTTGATTGGCATTTGTTTACATTTGTAAAAACAATACGCTAGATTTAGTTGTGTAACTCTACCGAGTGAAGATAGCTCTGGCTGACACCAAATTAGTTGTGTTTCAATCCTGGCTTGAGGCATTCGGAAGTCTAGTCGCACTGAGGAGCTGTGATACAGCGAAACAGTACTGTCTGTGAATGACATAATATATATATATATATATATATATATATATATATATATATATATATATATACATATATATATATATATATATATAGTCGAATTCACTTAGAATCTTTTTCTCTTTTAGTAGGTATTTCACATTGCGATAATAGGAGATCTGCCATGATTAATGAAACGTTGTAAAAGCCAGGGAGCAAATTTACTGTAAATCATTACACTTCTATTATCACAGTGTGGGATACCTACTGACAAATGTGATGGAAAGAAAAAGAAAAAGTCTCCAAATAAATTCGGCTAGATATTAAAAACCAATTCTAATATACCCCAGCACCTCGCTTTCGTGTGCATGTGAAGTTGTAAAACAAATTTAGTCTGATGAAGTCCTGAAGGACGTATCAACAAGACAAGTAATATTTTACCATTTTGTTTTACAATTTCCCCAATATTATTCTTGATATATAAAATATATATCGTTATATTTAAGTATATAAACTATTATACAGTTTACATAAATACAAACCTGTATATGTACATATATACTTGATAAAATATATATGTACATATATATGTATATATATATGTAGTATATATATGCATAGTATATATGTAGTTATTCTATATTTATGAGCTAAAGTGCTCGACATTAGGGATAGAGCGTATGTAAATATAAAAGTGTACGTTGAGGTCTTCAACTAGCGGCGACAGTCTGTTTCATGATTAAACGTAATCATCAGGCCTTGTGCGATGTGTTTGAGATAGACTATTCATATACATGCTGGCCAGTGATGTATTATGGGTAGCGCTATTGTATTATTCTAATGTTTATTGGCTGGGCAGTAGCGGTTATGTTTCGAATTATTTAGGGATATTGAGTGGAAATAATTGTGGATCCAGATGCAGTTTTGTGGCCAATTTATAGTGCTGTTTTTAACTTTATTATTGATTCCTTTTGTATTTGTAATTATTACGTTTGCTTGTGTTTATGAGTGCAATCGTAGTTTGTTAATATGTTTATTATTTATTTAATTTTTTTACTTATTTATTGATTTGTAATAATTAATTAATTTATTTTTAATTATTGTTTTTTAAACGAACCAAAAGCATTTGTTCGGTTTTGATATAAACTAAACTTCTGTATATATTTATACATAAAAATCATTATAGTTCATATAAATATAATTATAGATAATAAATATAGTATTTATATTTAAGTATATAAAGTATTATACAGATTATATAAATATAAACTTGTATATATACATATATATGTGATAAAAATATAATTTTAAGATATTTTATGTTTATGAGTCAAGGTTCTCAATATCAGGGACAGAGCGTATGCAAATACAAAATTGAATATTGACGTCAGCACATAGCGGCGACTATCTGCTTCATAATTAAAAAACGCAATCCTTCGGCCATGTATGCTGTGTTTGAAATCGACTATTCATCTATATGCTGGTCAGTGATGCATTATGTGTAGGTCTATTGTATTCTTCTACCGGTTATTGGCTGGGCAGTAGTGCTTATGTTACAAATTGTTCTAGAGATATTGAGTGGAAATAATTGTGGATCCGGATGCAGTTTTGTGGCTATTTTATAGTGTTGTTTTTAACTTTATTATTGATTGCTTTTTTTATTTGTTGTTGATTCTTATCATTACGTTTGCTTGTGTTTATGCGTCCATTCGTAATTTGTTAATTTTTTTTATTATTTACTTAATTTATTTATTTATTCATTGAATTTATTTTTATTTATTTACTTTTATTTTCTTGTTCGTTTTAGATTTCTTTGTAGAAATTTAATTTTTTTGATATTTCCAAGACTGTTCTTGTCAAAAACTTGCTTGCAGATTTTGGTAATTGCTTAGTATCATTCTGGGAACAGAAAAGTTTAGAGAGAAACACACCAATCATAGACACTCTGTTCTTAAATTATTGTTCACCTGATACAAGGACCACGAGCTACTAAAGATAGTGAATTACTGAATATGTGCTTTTAAGGGAAGGAGAAAGAATTACATATTATCAGAAATTCAAAATGTTTTTTATTAATCCGACATGTTTCTTTTAATCCCTTTAGACGTTATTTTTAGCGGATCCTCATATCTGAGTAGAGGCCCTGTTTATTTATTAAACAGTATATTTATTTAGTTTAGTTTACTGGGCTGAAAAATCTTCTTAAAGAGAAAGATGCATTCTCCGACAGAATTCGAACCTGCGTCTTCCCACCCCTTAGCAGAGGGGAACACGCTGTAAGTTGCGGCGTGCCTTAACCATCTCGGTCACAAATAAGCTTTGCCGATCAAGCAAGGTTTGAACAGTGCCTTTAAGCGAAATCCTTCTGCTCATAGATTCCTCGAAATTATCACATCTGCGCAGTTTCGTTTCCAGTCATAAACCAAGTAATTTTTTAAAAGAAGTAATACATTTTTTATTATTCCGACAGATTTTTATCACTTTAAACATTATTTTTAGTGGATACTCATATTTGAATAGACGCACTGTTTATTTATTAAACACTAATCTGTCGGATTAATAAATGAAAAATCCATTCCTTCTTTAGAAAATTACTTTGTTTACATTTCGATACGAAACTGAGAAAATATGGTAATACCGAGGAAAGTATTTCGGGAAGGATTCCGCTTAAAGCCATTGTTCAGACGTCGCTTGATCGGCAATGTTTCCTCATGGCCGAGTCGGTTGGGGCAAGTCGGATCTAGTGACGTTTTTCCTCTATTCAGAGAGGCGCACGTTCGAATCCTGTTGGAGAGCACATTATTTTCTTTAATAAGATTGTTGAATATTCAGGCCGGTGGACGAAAATAAACAAATATACCGTTTAATAAATAAACGGAGCGTCTACACAAATATGAGTATCCTCTAAAAGTAATGTTTACATTCATATATATATATATATATATATATATATATATATATATATATATATATAGAGAGAGAGAGAGAGAGAGAGAGAGAGAGAGAGAGAGAGAAACCGACAGAGATAGATAGATAGATATGAACGAACAAGGATAGCTACAGAGCTAGATATGAACAAGCTGACATAGATACGTAGTGATGAACAGAATGAAATGGAGAGATATGATATGAGAAAAGTGTTACAAAAGTATATATATATATATATATATATATGTAAGCAAATATGTGGATGTAGATCCGACGGTATGATGAAAAATATGGAAAAGATATATATATATATATATATATATATATATATATATATATGCATATGCGTGTGAGTGTGTGTTGAAAGAGATGCAGAGAGAGAGAGAGAGAGAGATTTATTCGACTTCTTTTTACCATTCAGGCCATGAAGTGCATCGTGCTTAAGCTATATTCTTTTTTGCCTTTTAACCCCACTTTCCACTCGTCCGGATCTTTGAAAATTCATAATTACTCAGTTTTGTATCAGAAATGTAAACAAAACAATTTCTAAAGAATAATGGATTTTTATTTGTTCATACGACAGATTTTTATCACTTTAAATGCTATTTTTTAGTGAATACTGATATTTGAGTAGACGCTCCTTTTATTTATTAAACAGTATATTTATTTTCGTCTACTAGCATGAATGTTAGAGAAATAAGTTTTTCTGTTGTTCGGATTTTAAACTTCTACATTAAATTATTGTGTCATTGTTTTCATCTAGTATAATTAAAACCTTCTTCTCTGTGTCGTGTTCCTTCAGCACGAGAGTGATCACGGCTCACCTCCACTTCCTATAATTTGTAGCTCTTAGTTAAATTTGCCTTCTTACCATCCCTCTTACACCATCTATCGACCTCCATTCATATCACTTAACATAGTCTTTTTTCTTTCTCTCTGAAGGCGTCCATCACATAAACGCTTTTTGCAGTGGGAGGTTCGCACTACATACATCTCGGCGAGTACGCTGCATATTAAGGTTGGTGCGATGTGATTTATGGTATACAAAAAAAAAATAACTTAGCCTTAATTACATTAATTATAAACACATCTACAATGTACGTATTTGGGAATTTTATTATATATATCATTTCAGCAAACTTTTTTATCATCTACAGCATTGCTGACACACCATTTACGATAGAAATATAAGTAATTCTTAAAATTAGTTAAAAGTTTAGCCAAAGGCGCTCGCAATCAGCAAACGTTTGCACAGGTTCTTTTTCTATGTGCTGTCTTCCTTTAGGACACAGGCGATCATGGCTCGCCACAATTTCCTATTTCGTATAGTACTTAGCAGTTTTTATCTCTATACTAAAGCTTACGCTTGCTTTTTTTATCATCCATTCACACAAACTTGTTAGATAAGATTCTCGCTGCCTTCCGCTATATCTCTTGCCCTCAATTTGTCCTGAGAGCGTTAAGTTTTCTAAGCCCACTTTCCTTATCACGTCTCCAAGGAATTTAATTTTTTTTTTCCTGATTTCGAGTAGAAGTCTTCTTTCTGTTGCCAGTTTCTTCAAGTCGTACTTGTTGCTTACTCGGTCCGTCAATGGAATTTTTCGTATTCTGATGCCTCTAGTATTTTCCGAATTTCTGATGCCTCTAGTATTTTCCGTGTTTCTGATGCCTCTAGTATTTTCCGTGTTTCTGATGCCTCTAGTATTTTCCGTATTTCTGATGCTCGTTTTGCTCATATATATTTCCCCCCTCCTCGTTCACATTTCCTTTTAATGTACATTTTCTGTGTTTTTAATTTAAATTAAATCTCCCGTTGTAAGCCTGATGAGCGGGAGCGAAACCGGTTGCTTCGCCCATTTTTAATATGTCTAGTAATACCAAGCTTCATACGTTTATTGCTGTGCTAAAATTTTGTACCTTCAAAAATATCTTTATATATATATATATATATATATATATATATATATATATATATATATATATATGCGTGTGTGTTTGTTTCGGATAGGGAGACAGCGCGTCGGCCAGTAAATGAGCTCATTTTACGACACACCTCAATTGACATCCTGCTGAGGGAAACACTAAAATCTTACGCTTCGAAGCAAAAAAGACCAAGATAAAACATTTAATTTAATTGAGCGAAGACACACGTACGCACGCCCCCCCCCAAAAAAAAAACCCGATGATGTTTGTCTATTTAGTGCAACACTGTTAATCGCTTTGGATTGGTTTCAATATCATCATTAACTGTTTGCGGTCACAACTTTTCTAGGTGAAACTACGTTTAACTTCAGAAAATTCTATATCTCTATTAACACTGACGTGCCAAAAGTCATACGACAGCGATATGTAATGATAATGTAATCATAATGTAGACGGTGCAAACTTAACTTGACTTCATGGAAACATTTCAAACCGATATCTGCCGTTATTTACTACGTTACTTTTAAAATCCTAAACTAAAAGTCAACAATAAAATAAATAAAAATAAAATAAATAATTATAGTAAATTAAGTAAATAATAAATAAATTAAACAACCAACATAAAAAAAGATAAAAAATAAATTTACAAATAATTAAAAACGGCACGATACAAAAACACGTCATAAAGTAATTATCCTACAGTACACAACCTCCCTCATTGACATCTTGCTGCTGACTAAGTAACCAAACAGGAGAATGAATCTTGCTAGTTTATATCAAAACCGAACACATGTTTTTGGTTCGTTTTAATAAATAAAATAAAATAAAAATAAATAAATTATTAATTATTACAAATCTATAAATAAGTAAATAAATTAAGTAAATAATAAACATATTAACAAACTACGATTGCACTCAAAAACACGAGCAAACGTCATAATAACAAATAAAAAAGCAATCAATAATAAAGTTAAAAACAACACTATAAAATAACCAGAAAACTGCATCTGGATCCACAATTATTTCCACTCAATATCTCTAGAACAACTCATAACATAACCACTACTGCCCAGCCAATAACCGGTAGAAGAATACAGTAGACCTACACATAATGCATCATTGACCAGCATGTATATGAATAGTCGATCTCAAACAACGCACATGGTCTGACGATTACGTTTAATCATGAAACAGACTGTCGCCACTGGGAGTTATATTTACATACGTTCTATCACTAATGTGGTGCACTTTAACTCATAAATATGGAATATCTTAAAACTATATTTTTTATCAAATATATATGTACATATACAAGTTTGTATTCATATAAACTGTATAACAGTTTATATACTTAAATATGATATAACGATATATAATTTTATATATCAAGAAAAAATATTAGGGAAATTGTATGACTAAGTGGAAAATTTTTACTTGAGAGGCGTTTCGCGTTTCAGGGCTTTATCAGACCAAATTTGTTATGTTGGTACACATGCGCACGAATGGGGGTCATCGGGATTTAAATTTCTTTTTTTTAATATCTAGCCGAATTTATTTAACTTTTTTTTTTCTTTTTCTTTCCATCACTTTTGTCAGTAGGTATCCCACACTGTGATAATAGAAGTTCCTTGATCGCAAAATCACCTACAATAAATTTGCTCCCTGGCTCTTACAACATTTCTCTAATCCTGGCTGATATTCTATTATCAGAATGTGAATTACCTCCTAACGAAAATGAGGGAAAGGAAAACACTCTAAATGAATTCGACTAGATATATATATAAAACAGCTACCCGACGGGGTCTATGGGGAATTTTTGGCTGAGCTTACATTTAATTCAGCCTTGTGCCACATCTAACCATTGAGGTGGTTGGTAGATATCCGGCAGTTGAAGATTCTATGTGGAAATCACTTGACTCACTTGTAGCAGTAAACTACTTCTACGCGTCGCTAGCGAATCTTATATGTGTTGTTCTGTCTTAAGTATTATCATTTCTTACCAAACTTCGTTTGATTATTCTATTCAGTAACCTTCCCTAGGTTACAACAGTCTTAGCGGAATTATCGGCTTGCATGGAATATAACGGTTAAAAATATAATTTATCTGTTAAACTCTGATTTCTTGGTGAAAAAATAGTGGAGTGGTTTCCAGTTGCCTACTCCAAGGTTTTCCATTCAGTGTCCTCTTTCCCCTAGACTGGCTTTCGCCCAAGGCTTGAAAACTCGGCCTACCCTATTTATCCTGAAGCTGGGTGTTTAAGCTATTAATAACATGAATTTATTTATGCAAATATATAAGCAAAACTATAGTGATATTTCTGTGCCAAGGATGACAATGGTGGTAAGAGCGTCTTTACTGGAATTTCCAGTGGTTTTAGTCCGTTGTTCACTTTCAAATTCTTTTTTTTTTCAGGTTAAATATGGTTACAATATCTGGAGATATTAACAACACGAAGAAAAGATTCGTTTCATTCTATTCCTCAGCCGGGATTCGAACTCGATTTGCTGAATTCATTTTCTTTGTCAATAACCGTCACTCTAGCCGGCACTTCTGAGATAACTGTAGAAGAATGCATTAACATAAACTTTTATGTATGTAAGTATGTATGCATGTGTTTGTGTCTGTCACGTATTTGTCTGTGTATGTTTGTTCCTTCGTGATCGTTCGCTCACCTAGCGAGACTAAACTGATCTACACATGCGCATTAGTGGCACTCACTCAGCTTGAAATGTCATTAACTTTTTCTAAGCATGAGTTTATATTTTAATGCCTCCTTTGTGGACGATTCCGGGTGGAGATGAACATACCCCTGAGTGCGATACGATGGCATCTTGTCAGATGGTTTTAAATAGTTAAGCGTCATCTCGGTCATCTTGAGAAACGATTTCTCTAATGACATCTGCAAATGAAGCCTCCTTTTCGTCAATACGTTGTGTTTGGGGCAGAACATAGGGTTTTGTTTTGTTTTTTTTATTATATAGATATTTAGAAAAGTTTATAAACCGGTTCATATTCTTTTAATTATAAAGCTAGTATAACATGCAGATCATAAGTTTTTTTTAGTAGTGAGTTTAGTACTCACTGAATATCGCGTACTAAGCTATGTTTAGAAAATAGCTACAAGGTAGAAATATTTATTATGCATGTTTATTACTATATAAATAAAACAGAATGTATATGTTATCAGTGTTACGATGCTACTTTCCCACGTAGTCAGCATCGGGATTGATGTCTTTTCCTACCGATGCATTAGAGTAGAGATATATTCCTCAAAGACATCGAGCGACTGGAACCACCCTTGCATCATGTGTGTTGAAATGCTTACCGCATAAACGTCGTTTGTTGACTCCAGATAGATGATCATCTGAAGGCGTCATGCCGGGGGCTATGCAGCGGATGCGGTAAAACGTCCCAACCCTATCACTGGGGACAATCTTGCGCCCTGCTAGCCGTTTATGGGCTGGTGTTGTCGGGCAGTAGGATGACACTTACACACAAAAAATATACTGGATTCTTTAGACGAATAATTTCCTTCAGGTTTTCCAGCGTTTTACAATGACTATGTTAACTGTCTGATCGTGCGGTCTAAAATGCAGCGACATCGCAGAACACAGTGGCTTAACCCTGAATCTGGATGCTTTCCAGACCGTGAAAATTGTTGGAGTTTTTTGTGTACCCTCTGTACTAGTGAGACAACCAAAATGAGCTGACTCATTTTATAGTTCGCCAATAGAAGGTTAACCAATCAGAAGACTTAAAATATTCAATCCGACCTGTATAAAGGCGGCCATTTTGTTTTCTCCGAATATCCACAGCCGGCCTCTGATATCGATGACCAGAAGAACTACTGAACTACGCTCTGCTACTTTCTCCGAATATTCACAGCCAACCTCTGATATGGAAGACCTTAAGAATTACTGAACAGCTGCTACTAGATATTGGTGTTGTTTCATTGAACATATTACTTACTGTGCTGGATTCTACATTCAGACTACGGTGAACATGTATAACAAAAATAACCTTAGACAACGGCGAAGAGAGATGTACGCAGTTTACATCATTCGTTTGTCATGTTGTCCTGGAATTACGATCGTAACCTCTATAGAAAGAAAAGAAAACTAATGATTGATGCTATTTAGAGATTCTTGATAATATACGGAGAATAATCGGTAATATTATTGGTTCTGACCTGGCATCTTGACTTCAGTCACTTTGTCGCCGCCATAACGTAGCTTCTCTGTGCCTTTTCTATAAATATTTTCATGTTAATTGTTCTAATGTGCTTTCCTCTTTGGTACCCCGACTTTACAAATTTAAGCGCAGTACTAGATTGGCTGTTCGGTCTCATCATTGTACAGTTAAAATTCCTACATGCCACCGTAAGGTCTAAGCTAAACTTTTCTTCTATCACACTTCTCGCTTGTGGAACTCTCTTCCTGCGTCTTGCTTCCCAGTCAACTTTGATCTTCAAAAATTCAAATATAATATCCATTGTTATCTACTCTCTTCTTAAAACTTTCAATTCTCTCTCTCTCTCTCTCTCTCTCTCTCTCTCTCTCTCTCTCTCTCTCTCTCTCTCCTTAATAGCATTTTTTCTATATTATCTAACACTTAGTAAGCCCCTTGTGTCTGAGTGGCTTTATTGCCTTGTTTAGAATGACATTTGTTCTAGTCAATTACCTATTCATATAAGCAAAATAACCCTTTTTTAGAAATTATGTTACTTCACATTAGCTGAGATTCATTTACACTATTTATATTGTCCAGACTGTTATCCTCATCTTTATTGCCATATTCACAACGTTTCGGCCGTTGTACCCTCTGGCCTTCTTCAGGTAATTGTAATTTCCTACTGAACCCTTTATTTCGTTCACCGGGGTAGATTGTTTTAGTTCCACGTGTCATGCCTCTTTATTTTTCTCGTATTTTACACTTGAACTCTTGAAACGTCAATTTTCATCTTATCATTCTGTATTGTTAGATTGTGTATATAAAGATTTATATTGTTTTGTTTTTTCAGCCCTGTGCATTTTCTTTTAATCATTATACAAGACCAATATACACCCAAATCAATTATATCGATGTATGGTGGAACATGTGTTGTCATAAGATTAACAAGTCATCCATAACTGATAATCCCCTAATTTTTATTATTCTGTCCAAAGATTCAAACATACTGCAGTGTGATAGGTCTTGATCTGGCATCTCGTCTACAGTCACTTTCTCACAAACGTCATGTGGCTTCCCCTCTGTCTTTTCTACAAATATTTTCCTGGCAACTGCTCTGACGAGCTGCTTTCATTGACTAGAAAACTGAAAAGGATCATTATAAGAACAAATAGACAGAATATACTATATTATTCAATGAAACACACACACACACACACACAGATATATATATATATATATATATATATATATATATATATCAAAGTGAACATAGAAGTCAACACTTAGAGGCGACAGGCAGTTTCATGCTAGACACAATCGTGGCCTGACGATTGCATCTAGCATGAAACAGCCTGTCGCCTCTAAGTGTTGACTTCAATGTTTATTTTTATATTTACACACGCTCTATCTCTAATATTGAGCACTTTATACCATAAATACAGCACACCTTAAGAGTATATTCCTTCATATATATACATATGTGTGTGTGTGTGTATTATTTTATTTTGAAAATTATAATAAAAAACATTAACGTTTTAAAAAGTGCTCAATACAAAGTAGAGCAATATATTATTATGGTTTTTATTATGAGAGATTATAATACAAACATGTTGAAATAGTTACACAAAAGCTTTCATGTTTCAATACTTTGGTTGAACTTCTTCAGTCGATAGTAAATAACTCACCATCGGCTGAACAATTACAATCAAAGCATTGAAACATAAAAGCTTTTGTGTAACTATTTCAACATGTTTGTATTATAATCTCTCATAATAAAAACCATAATAATATATTGCTCTACTTTGTATTGAGCACTTTTTAAAACGTTAATGTTACGAAGAGTATAATTTACTCCATCTTTTCTTTATGTCATTTTGATATATATATATATATATATATATATATATATATATATATATAATGATAGTCTGTTTTTGTTTACATGGAAGATTTCTAAAAAACGACAAACTCGTGCATATGAGACTTTAGACCAAAAATCACACCGCAGCTGATGACGTCACACATGACCACGCGAGAGTGAAAACGAGAAGTATTAAGTATGGGAAGGCATTGGTATAAACCAATGGCTTCTGTTATCAAAAGCCATTATCAAAGATGACAATTACATTACAATATATTAAACAATACACTGGCAAAACAATAATGATAGTCTGTTTTTGTTTACATGGGAGATTTCCAAGCAACGACAAACTCGTGCATATGAGACGTTGGAGACGAAAATCACACCGCAGCTCATGATATCTATATATATATATATATATATATATATATATATATATATATATAAGCGGGACGACTGAAAGACGTGACGTTACTGATGCTGTGACAACGCCGGCCAGTAGTAACGGAGACTTAAAAAAATTAAAGATCTTGATTTGCAGAATTAAGCCACCAAACTGCTTACACGCACAGACCCCGTGACTGCAGCTGATTATACGGTCGGTTATAGTGGTGTTATCTAGGCGCACTTTCTAGCCGAGTAAACCACTGATTAGAACTGGCACGAGCGATCACGCAAAGTGACCAGCGAGGGCGATTACATGGCATTATACGGCAGTCAAACGTAATCAAGTTAGTAAGTAGACGCTACGTCAAATTATCTCCCCTTTTTTGGGTTGGGATTTCCGGTTGTTTTTACTTCTTCTTTCTTTTGATGTCCATGGTAGCCACGCCTGCTGATTGTGTCGACCCGTCTCATCCTGTCTAATCAACTCATCAATGTTATAAGCGACCAGGCGAATCACACACGAATGAAGACCTCCTCTAACCCCTCGATGAACTCGGTTTTACAGCTTCTTTCTTTCTTTCTTTCTTAAGTTATACTTTTAAATATATATATATATCCATTAGGTTCTATTTGTAAGATATTTTGTGATTTTGGATGACAAGGTCTCAAACGGGGATGGAAAATTAAGCTCGACAGATTTGATTACATCACACTTCCAAATGGGATGTTTAAAACTACTTGCCATGAAAATCGGTAATTGTGATCATGTCCTTTCCCTGAGCACGAACACCGACAGTTAGTACTCGTATCAACTACGCAGCGTGCATATGAACCGGGTCTACCTCAGCATTTGAATCTGAAGTAAAGCTTAGACAAAGTCGAAATAAAAAGTAAGAACAAAGGTCTAACTATACTGTAAGAAAATAGACTATGTGGTTATCAGTAAAATAGACAGCCCAAGGTGTGTCCTACGTCAGGGTCGATGTGAGGGTCTCGTACCCCACAACAAACCACTATGAATCTTTGATGCCCTTTGAATCTATGATAGGGGCTCCCCATTCTACTACATCTCAATTTTTATAAGGCAGTATTCATATTCGTCCTGGGTAAGATGTTAAACTACATCCGCGTCCTGGGTAAGACGTTAAACTACATCCGCGTCCTGGGTAAGACGTTAAACTACATCCGCGTCCTGTGTAAAACATTAAACTACATCCGCGTCCTGGGTAAGACGTTAAACTATATCCGCGTCCTGGGTAAGACGTTAAACTACATCCGCGTCCTGCGTAAGACGATAAACTACATCCAACAGCAAGGCCTCGGATCAGGTGGTTTTTAGGAGCGTGGAACCACCTCTTAATTTCTGGTGTTCCCAGGTCCACCCTGACCCAGGGTGGTAGCACCTGCTAGGGTCCCAGCTATAGGCAAAGAGTTAACTATTACCAGCAATGCTTTTTTGAAAAAAATGATTACCAGCGATACAAAGGAAAAATATTACCAGAAACAGATTTTTGACGAAACAAAATATTACCAGCAATAAAAAATGTTGTCGGCATTAAATAACCCATTAAGGTTGATATGCCGTAAAACAAAATAAACCAAACTAGTATTCATATAAAATAAAACTTTTATTGTAACCTAATTATATACAATAATAAATCATATGCAATATAGTTGAACAATTCAACAAGAAAAATTGAAAAAAAAATATAATGTACCTAAATTCAGATTAGAGACATGTTATAATAGATCATTCCAACTTAAGTCAACAATACTTTGCGGCAATTTTTTTACTTCAACTTGAGAATTTTTCTTGTTAAAAACTTGAATAATTGTAATACATTCATCATTATGGATTTAAAAAAAATGTGAATTTTATAGGGTATTTTTTTAGAGACTTAACATGAGCAAAACAAATTGACGGACATGGACCCCCACAAAAAAAGAACCCAGAATGACATGAAAATCTGCGAGAATTTTCATCCTTTAATAGGCAGTTTAATTTGTAACGTATATAAATATAAGCAGAAAAAAAAAACAATTGTTGATAAGATAACGAGGGTCATATAGCACTGCCCGAGACCCCAATCAAGCTTGGCCTCCCCCCGGTCGGAGTGTTCGGGTATAGTACACACCAGCCTTTGGCTATGTACTGGGGACGCCAACATCCTGCTTGGCAAAAAAGACTGACAATACATGACTAGCAATACCTTTTATCTGTAGTTGAAGGCGTATAATTATGTTAAAAATGTATTTAGCTGAAGCCATAACACTGTGTTTAAATTATTTAGTTTTCGACATTAGATGACCCTTGCAGGTATTGATATGCACCCAAACAAAACCAACCGACCAACAGTTTGTGGCTGAGATATATTTGAAGGCGTACAATTGCGTTCAAAATATATTCATCTGGAGCCATAAAATTGTGTTCAAATTATTTAGATTTCAGCATTAAACAACCCATAGACGTATTGATATGCCGCTAAACAAAATCAACCGACCAACAGTTTGGGGCTGAAATTCTGTATGTCTTCATAAAATTTCTTCATTTAGAAGGAACTCATCAATCGTTAGCAACCAAAATTTACTTACAGTTAAACACACTTTTTCTTGGCCGACGACGTCTTTTTAAATTATATTCATTTCAGCTTTCTTTCTTTTTTATCTCTTCTGTTTCTTTTTATGTTTCTTTTTTTATCTCTTATGTTTCTTTTGAATGTTTCATTTTTATCTCTTATGTTTTTTTTGTTTCTTTTTTATCTCTTACGTTTCTTTTGAATGTTTCATTTTTATCTCTTATGTTTCTTTTTAATGTTTCTTTTTATCTCATGTTTCTTTTTTATCTCTTACGTTTCTTTTTATCTCTTAAGTTTCTTTTTATGTTTCTTTTTCATCTCTTACGTTTCTTTTTATGTCTTATGTTTCTTTTTTATTTCTTACGTTTCTTTTGAATGTTTCATTTTTATTTCTTATGTTTCTTGTTAATATTTCTTTTTATCTCATGTTTCTTTTTTATCTCTTACGTTTCTTTTTATCTCTTATGTTTCTTTTTATGTTTCTCTTTTATCTCTTACGTTTCTTTTGAATGTTTCATTTTTATCTCTTATGTTTCTTTTTAATATTTCTTTTTATCTCATGTTTCTTTTTTATCTCTTACGTTTCTTTTTATCTCTTAAGTTGTTTTTATGTTTCTTTTTTATTTCTTACGTTTCTTTTGAATGTTTCATTTTTATTTCTTATGTTTCTTTTTAATGTTTCTTTTTATCTCATGTTTTATTTTTATCTCTTACGTTTCTTTTTATGTCTTATGTTTCTTTTTATGTTTCTTTTTTATCTTCTTCTTCTTCTTCTTCTTCTTCGTTTTAAATAATTTAATTCCAAGTAAGGCAACAAAGTCACTAAGGCGGATTCGGTTACTGAGCGTGAGAGAATATGAGAGACAAAACATCATGAAGGAGGGAGAACAATAATAGAACAGGAATTAAGAAGACAGAAGATAACGATTGACATTGCATTTAAATTTTTGAAGATCAAAGTTGACTGGGAAGCAAGAAGCCAGAAGAGACTTTCACGAGTGAGAAATGCGGGACCTGAAACTGTTAGCATAAAACTTGTGGTTATATTTCACCATTTCAACCTGAAACTGTTAGCATAAAACTTGTGGTTATATTTCACCATTTCAACCGTAAAATGATGAGACCTAACCCCCAATCTAGTACCGTGCTTAAATTCATAAAGTCCTGGCACCATAGAGGAACGTTTATCAGAACAATTACGATAAATATATTTATAGAATAAACACATGGAAGATACGTTACGGCGGTGGAAAGTGACTGAAGCCGAGATGCCAGGTCAGGACCAATAACACTGCAGATTCTTCTTTGGATTTTATCACGAATCTCTAAATGCATAGCAGAAGCACCAGATCTGATGTGACAACAATGGCAAATGCATGGACAAATGATAGAGTTTTAAATGTCTAAGATAGACTCTGGCGAGAAAAGTTTTCCAGCACATCAAAACGAACCAACTTTTCAACAAGCAGACCTAGCAATTGATTCAGTATATATATATATATATATATATATATATATATATATATATATATATATATATATGTGTGTGTGTATGTGTGTGTGTGTGTGTGTGCATGTTTTATTTAGGTACCTCTACTAATATTGCGATACTTAATGTTTAAAATGAATTTTTAAAATGAAAATGCTTTCTTGAAGCTTTCATTTTAGGTTTGACAGCTAAAGGATTTATTTCCAGTTGGAAAAATACTCTGGTGTATTTCAAATAGGAATTATATTGATTAGCATCGATGTTTTTTTTTTCGAAAATAGCTGATTAGCACTTTCTTAAAGCTGTCTTTCATCGCAATTCTCTGTATGAAAAAAATCTTCCAAAAATAAAATATACTTTCCTGAAAATTTATTTGAAGAATATTAGCTGATTTAAAATCCAGTCGAAGCTAGGTCTCACGACTTTAATTCATTCCGTAACCCAAAATTTTTCTAAACCGAAACTATTTTTCAATGTAAAATCAATTAATCCGTTCTTGGTACCAAGCTGATTGCTCATTTAAACTTTAACAACAGTATTTTGTACAAGTTTATACACAAAACTAATGAAAATCATTAAATCTAAGAAGAGATAAATAAACCCAATACTAAACAGATATATAGACGAACACTTCGATTACATCGTACCTGCAAGTCGTAGAGTTGATAGCGGAAGAAGGAAAGAGATGTTATTGTTTGGAAAAGGGAAGGAAAGACATGATCGCCTCTTTATTCGTAAGAGTATAGATCGTTGATTTTGCCATATGAAATTGTGTAGGTGGAAACAATATCATCAGCCATTGTTTTTCTTTTAACATTTCTTTTTCCTTTACCAGTATCACTGATAGCTTTCTTTGGAGCCATGACTAACGACTAATGAAGAGAAAAAAAAAGGCAGAGTAAGATAAAATTGGAAAAGAAAAACACAGCACAACACACGAATGTTATACAACATGGCGATCGACTCAGAAATGATTCCGATCAGGCTAACTTAGTTTGGCAATGTTGTTCGAGAACCGAAATTTTGTTTAAGAACCGATGTATTTTCATCTTGAATATTCTGTTCGTAAACCGATTTGTTCAACATGTACGTTCGAAAACCGAGGTTGATCTGTGTAATTAATTTGATTTGAAATAAATATTATTTACTTTAAGTTTAAAATAACGCGGGAATGCTTTTTTAAAACAAATAGTAGCGGTGATCTTTAACCGACAGTAGGTATGTTTACATAATCGACTAGCCATGACAAGTCTTGATAAGGTGTTGACAAGTTTGTCGTTGTTCTACGGAGGTTCTATCAGTTAAAATATAATTAACTAAAATACGGGTGAGTGCCTTTTTTGTATAATTTTGAAATATTCAGTAATCTTAAAAATGTCGGCAAATATTCTCTGTAATCTAATTTTAAGAATGTTGACTTTAAATTTACTATAGTCATCGCACTTATTTTCTGATAATGTCGTGTTTGGTCACCCATACTTTCAAAATGAGCATGTTTATACGCATAAGAAAAAATTGAAAATTATTTTTAAAATCTTAATGCGTGATGATTTGTATAACGCTTTTCAGTTTTTGATGAATAAATTTAAATTATAATTAAAGTAGAAAAATGAAACAATTCTTGTAAAGATTCATTTTTCATCGAAATTTTTTTTCTTAAGATTGTAATGTCTTTAATATATATTACTTATAATAGCAATTAAAAGCTTATCAATTTAAATGATGTCATAGCTTTATTTCATTTTTTATTTACTCGGAACAGAAACATTGATGATTTATATTTTCGAAGGAGTCCTGCTTTTAACTAATAAACAAAATTAGCGAGCAGAATTTATTTTACACTATTTCAGTCACTTTCCACCGCCGTTTTTTCTATACATATATTTATCGTAATAGTTGTACACTCTGACCTTCTCCAGGTGGTTGGAATGTCGAAATGAACTCTTTATTTCAGATATTGAAAGGCCGAAACGTTGTAAAAAATATGGCGACAAAGATGAAGACAATAGTCCGACTAATGTAAATAGGGTACATAATACCTCATCTCAGAAATATAGGCATATACTGAAGGGCCGAAATGTTGTAATAAATATGGCGACAAAGATGAGGACAATAGTCTGAATAATGTAAATAGTGTACATGATACCTCATCTCAGAAATATAGACAGATACTGAAGGGCCGAAACGTTGTAATAAATATGGCGACAAAGATGAGTACAATAGTCCGAATAATGTAAATAATGTACATAATACCTCATCTCAGAAATATAGACAGATACTGAAGGGCCGAAACGTTGTAATAAATATGGCGACAAAGATGAGGACAATAGTCTGAATAATGTAAATAGTGTACATAATACCTCATCTCAGAAATATAGACAGATACTGAAGGGCCGAAACGTTGTAATAAATATGGCGACAAAGATGAGAACAGTAGCCCGAATAAGGTAAATAGTGTACATAATACCTCATCTCAGAAATATAGACAGATACTAAAGGGCCGAAACTTTGTAATGAATATGATGACAAACATGAGGACAATAGTCCGAATAATGTAAATAATGTACATAATACTTCATCTCAGAAATATAGACAAATACAGAATTTAGTTTCTTGAAATTTCATGAAATTAATTAAGTGGGGTGTAACAGACGTAAAAAAGTATACCACAATTTTCTAAAAATGATTATTTCACAAATAATTTCCTTCATTTGTGAAAGTCCTGAAGGTTTCATTAAAAGCCGACAATTATTTAATTTTAGCAAGAATTTCTAATCCAATGTGTTATTTTACCAGAAAAAAAAGCACGATAACAGCCATAGTAATCTTTGATTTACCGCTGATGCAAAAAAAAAAAAATAACCTAAAGTTCAAACCTGGTAGAAAGGACAAAAAAAAGTTTAATAAAATAATAAAAAATACATTGGTCTGTCTTCTTAACAAACAATTTGGCGGTAAACCTTTTTTATTATTCAGTTTGTGCCTTTTTTTCATTATGCTATGCTGTTTTTTCAGCGAATTAGTGGAGGTACCTGTTTTTAATCAATTTACCTCAAGCAAGATAATAATACCAGTAAGACGCAAGTGGCTGCTGGGAGTGAAAAATAATGAGACGACTTTAAAAGGAACCGGAAACCGAATCCGAACCAGGAAACAAGGGATAAACCACTGCTGCTGTTCAAAAGAACGGGGAAGGGATTAAACCGGACGATGGGGGAATTTATTTTCTCCTATTAATATAATAATTCCACTTCATATCAGGGGAAAACGGAAGCCACAGAAGCCGCAATGATTTAATAGCCTGGGGGTTAGCATTAGCCATAGTGATAGAATGCAAGATAGGTTCTCTCTGACAATTAAGAGAGCAATTGTTTCAATATAATCTATTCATCTATTTCTAATGATTTCTTCTTTTAATTTGCCTTATTCATTTTTCTATAATCGTGCGTTTCTACGCATTCGAGATTCCTTCTAATGTAACATTTTGATGTGGACCCGAAGTAGGGGCCACGGAAGGAAAACACGGAACACGGGTTAGAGGCAAGAAAGATATATTAAACAAAAAAGTTACAAAGAACAGTGTAAGCAGACCTTACTATCCAGTGGTGTTCGATATTGGTATCGTACGCGGCTGCGCATTACTGGTGCTACTACTCTCATGATTCACAAAATAATATAGTACTGGGAGAGTCCATGATGTAGGGAAGTATCGGTCTCACAACACATTTGTTTAACATCTTCTAATTTGACATCTATTTAGCATCTAATTTAACATCTGTTTAACATCTAATTTAACATCTGTTCAACATCTAATTTAAAAACTTCTCCTTTAACATTTACTTAACATTTTCCAATTAAACATCTATATACGCATTCTAGATTCCTTCTATTTTAACATCTATTTAACATCTTCTAATTTAACATCTATTTAGCATCTAATTTAACATCTGTTTAAAATCTTCTAATTTAACATCTGTTTAAAATCTTCTAATTTAACATCTGTTTAATATCTTCTAATTTAACATCTGTTTAGCATCTAATTTAATATCTGTTTAAAATCTTCTAATTTAACATCTGTTTAATATCTTCTAATTTAACATCTGTTTAGCATCTAATTTAACATCTGTTTAATATCTTCTAATTTAACATCTGTTTAATATCTTTTAATTTAACATCTGTTCAACATCTAATTTAACATCTATTATCATCTGTTTAAAATCTTCTAATTTAACATCTGTTTAATATCTTCTAATTTAAACATCTGTTTAGCATCTAATTTAACATCTGTTTAAAATCTTCTAATTTAACATCTGTTTAATATATTCTAATTTAACATCTGTTTAGCATCAAATTTAACATCTGTTTAAAATCTTCTAATTTAACATCTGTTTAATATCTTCTAATTTAACATCTTCTAATTTAACATCTGTTTAATATCTTTTAATTTAAACATCTGTTCAACATCTAATTTAAAATCTTCTAATTTAACATCTATTTAACTTCTAATTTAGCATCAGTTTAACATTTTCCAATTAAACATCTATTTAATAATCTAATTTAAAATCTATTTGCTATTTAATTTAACATCTGTTTAACATCTAATTTAACATCTATTTTGAATCTTCTAATATAACATCTTCCAATTCAACATCTATTTAACATTTTCCAATTTAACATCTACTTAATATCTAATTTGTCATATATCTGTCATATATCTAATTTTTTTTTTAAGCTTATCACCCCGAGCAAGGCTGAAAGCCACTAGCACGCAAGGGGTTACAGAAGGTTTGGAGGAAAAGCAGATAGGAGTGGTAAAGGAGAGGATGTGGAGAAAGATAGTGGATCGATCAAGGCAAGGGGGTTACAGAAGATTTGGAGCGAGAGCAGATAGGAATGAAAGGTGAAAGGATGTGGAGAAGGGAAGTGGATAGATCAAGGCAACTGGAGATGTCGATTGACGTTACACTTAAATAGTTGGAGATTGTATTTGTCAGGGAAACAGGAATAAGGAAGGGAGTTCCACAGGCGAGATGTGCGAGACATGAAGCTATTGGAGTAGAAGAGACGTCTACATCTAACAGTTTCAACGGTGAAGGGGTGGGAACGAGAAGCCAGCCTCGTAGGACGTTTAAATTCATGAGGCCTAGGAACCAGCGAAAGCAGCTCCTCGGAGCAATTACCGTGAAAGTATTTGTAAAAAAGAGAGAGCGGGGCAACGTCGCGTCTGTGAGAGAGCGACTGCAGACGAGATGACAGATCAGGGCCAATTACATTGCATATCAGTCTCTGGATCTTATCAAGAACCCTGAGGCAAACAGCAGGGGCTCCAGACCATATATGGCAGCAATACTCCATGCAAGAGCGAATGGTCGATTTATAGATTTGGAGGATCGATTCCGGGGAGAAAAATTTCCTGGCTCGGCACAGGGAGCCAACTTTCCTTGCGGTGGATGATGCAATTGACTCGATGTATTTGTTCCATCTCAGATCAGCGGACAGAACATCTGTTTAACATATTCTAATTAAACATCTTCTAATTTAACATCTGTTTAATATCTTCTAATTTAACATCTGTTTAGCATCAAATTTAACATCTGTTTAAAATCTTCTAATTTAACATCTTCTAATTAAACATCTTCTAATTTAACATCTGTTCAACATCTAATTTATAATATTCCAATTAACCATCTTTTTAACTTTTTCTAATTTACTATCAATTTAACATTTTTCAATTAAACATCTGTTTAACAGCTTCTAATTTAACATCTATTTTCCTATATTTATTTATTTAAATTTCCCTATTTCTGCTTTTCGTCATTTAAAAAAAATTTTTTTTTTTTTTTTTTTTTGTTTAGCGTTTCCTTTCTTTTCTATTTTGGTCATCATTGTGGGGATTGTTTGATTTGTTCAAATCTTAAATAAAATAATACATGGATGAAGCAGGGCGTATGTCATTTTCGATGTAGTGCGCATGCGCTGTTTTGTCTCTTATTTTGTAACAAGGAAAAAAAGACCAAGTTTTCTAACGTTTTCCAGAGTTAGATTTTTTTTATATTTTGTTTTGGTACTTAGGAATTGTTTATGCCCATTTCGTAGTCAAGCTCGCTGACTCAGCGTGATTGAACAGAATGTTAACATTTATGCAGCTGACACTTCAAATAGTCCAATATTGTAACGACAATGTCATTCGTTGTCTCCGCTTGTTATTTTCTTTTTGATGGTGCTTCGTTCTCAGCGTTTCATATTAAAGATCACTTCACCAGGCGCAACCTTAATTCATCTCTCAGGTGCGAATGGCTTATATGATTGAAGCTTCGAAGAGAGAGAGAGAGAGAGAGAGAGAGAGAGAGAGAGAGAGAGAGAGAGAGAGAGAGAGATTAACTAACAAATGTAGATAGATAGATAGATAGATAGATAGATAGATAGATAGATAGATAGATAGATAGATACATATTAACGGGCTGATATAGATAGATATCAACAGATTGATTTAACTTGATAGACAGATATCAACACTCCCAGATAGATAGATATTAATATACCATGATAGATAGATAGATAAATACAGACGAATGTAGATAGATATTTACAGATAAATGTAGATAGATAGATAGATAGATATTAACAGGCTGATATAGATAGATGTCAATATATTGATGTATCTTGATAGACATATATCAACACTCCCAGATATATATATATATATATATATATATATATATATATATATATATATATATATATATTAATAGACTGAGATAGATAGATAGATAGATAGATAGATAGATAGATAGATAGATATCAACAGACTGATGCAACTAGATAGATATCAAGAAGACTGGTGCAACTAGATAGATAGTTAAATATCAACAGATTGATGTAACAAGACAGATATCTACAGTCCCAGTTAGTTAGATAGATAGATAGATAGATAGATAGATAGATAGATATGAACAAATTGCGATAGATAGATAGATAGATAGATAGATAGATAGATAGATAATGAACAGGTTTAGATAGATAGATAGATAGATAGATAGATAGATAGATATGAACTAAGATAGATAGATAGATAGATTAGAGAAGGCTTATATATATATATATATATATATATATATATATATATATATAGATAGATAGATAGATAGATAGATATGAACTAAGATAGATAGATAGATATGAACTAAGATAGATAGATAGATATGAACTAAGATAGATAGATAGATATGAACTAAGATAGATAGATAGATAGATAGATAGATAGATATGAACTAAGATAGATAGATAGATAGATAGATAGATAGATAGATAGATAGATACTCTTGAAGCAGACATATGTAAGGGAAACTGTGACTTCCAATATATTTTGGTGAAACCTGCAGCCATTTTATGAACATACGAAAGAGTTCATAACAATCTATCCATTGCATTAATTATACACTGAAATAATTTCATTCATTCTTTCTATCTCAAATATACTGTGAATATTAAAAGAGAAAATTAATTAATCAAAAGCAAAGTTATTAAAAGCGCAATTATCGTTTGTTGCCAAGATATTTAATTACGTCCTGTTTTTTTTCTCAATTATCTATTTTCATATAGAACTGCTTCTTTCTCAAGATAAAATAATTATGCCTGACCATAATGAGAAAAAAAAATTTAAAAGAAACGTTTAACAGATTAGATTTAAAAATAAATAGATCAATTAAAAATACATAAAAATAAATGAATAATAATTACATTAAAAAAGTAACAGCAACAATATTAAGTCACTTTTATTTAACAGACCAAAAACATTTACTTACTTACCGACCTCCGGAGAATTCTTTTACACAATTTATCAGAATTCGTTCGCTAATTCTAAATTTGAAAACTTAACGGTATTTTTTTTATCCACGTTACTTTTGTGTATGAATACAGGTTGCTAAAATAAAATTTCTACCCTTGCCTTGATAAAGTTTTTCAAAGAACGAAACGCGTTGGCATAAAAACTCTTTCCGCTTGTCATTTATTATATTAATATTGTTTTCTTCATGTCTGAATTTTTTTTGACAGTGGAGTCGGTTAAAAGCTCCCGGGATCTAAAAGAGGTCGTATGTTTTCTTCCATAAGATTTCTCGAATATTCAGCCGGTACACGTGAATAAATAAGCGGACCATCTACTCAAATACGGGTATTCACTAAATATAACATTTAAAGTGATATATATATATATATATATATATATATATATATATATATATATATATATATTTTGAATTTTTAAATCATATTTATGTTTTGGCAGATGATATATTAAAACTGTTTCTAAATCTTTCATTGTCTTTCAATCATTCCGCCTCACCTGCTATCCTCTTCCGCCACAGCTATGATTATTTTTGTTATTTTGATTTGTTATGGTCCAGGTTCCTTGTACGACGGTGATGGTCCAAGGTAGAACCAATGAAGAATAACTCGAACACAGGTATGGAATAACACAGATATATTACAAACAGAATATGTACAAAAGAAGTAGCAGTGTTAGTAATAACAATCAGGTTAGGTTAGAGAGAACTATGTTGTCTCGACCAGTATCACTATTCCAATGTCTTACTGTAATCGTCTGACGCGACTCTGTCTCTGACTGACTGACTCACTGTGTGACTCACACTACTGCTTCCTCTTGAGGCGCAGTATTTATGGTGTACGGGATAGTCCATTACTATTATGGGTAAATTCCCATAACATGATTAATGTATCTATATTAAGTATATATTTACTTATGCCATATATACATGTTTATAGTATTTACATTATGATAATATCTATTGGTAGTTACTATAGTGGTTTTATAATTAAAAAATAATCCCCTACCATCTACAGTGAATCGGCTTTAAAGGACTACCCACACTCCTATTAGTCCGTTGATGAGAGATTTCTCTGTACTTAATATAATGCAAAAACATCACAATGATAAAATCAGTCAATAATTACATATAAAGGTTTATATTGTGAATCATGCGTGCAATTACATGTAATCCATAATAATATTATAAATTTTGAAATCATATTGATTTTTTATTTTTGGCACATGATTTCTTTTAAAACTGATTCTAAATCTTTGATTGTCTTTCAATCATTCTACCTCACCTGATATCTCTTTCCACCGCTCCTATGAGGCGCATTGCACAGTTTGAAAACCACTGCTATCGAGTGACAATCTTTTGGATTTTGAAAACCTAGGGGAGCATCATTGAAATCAATAACATTTCTACTTATCGTAAAAAAATTAATGTGTCTTTTTTTTAGTGAAAGTTTCTCTTCAGCTAAGCAATCGATTTTCTCCAGCAAGAGAATCATCCAGCATATACGACTTTCTGAAAGTTCAACGGTCAAGTTTTTTGGGTTTTTTTTTTTTTTTTACTTTCTGATTTCTGCTTCAAATATTTTGAAATCGTGGATATTAAAAGCTTGAAACTGCGGACAGTTTCTCAAAAGACTTAGCGAAAATTCTTTTTCAAATGATAATTTACATCTGTGGCAAGTGGCTCTATGACCACTTCATTTTTTTAAATCATTTCACCGCAAGTAAGGACGGCATGCCACTAGTAAGCAGGGGGTGACAGAGAAAGAAAGTGAGATAAGACTGGGCATAGGGAGGATTGAGGAAAGGACAAACAGTGAACGGGATTCAAGAAGTAAAAATGGCGATTGACGTTGCGTTTAAATTTTTGAATTGTAATTCACAGGGAAACAAGGAAACGGAATGGAGATTCACAGACGGGAAGTGCGAGAAAAGAAACCGTTGTAGTGGAAGTGGCGGTTGCATTTAGCTATTTCAACAGTATAAAGGTGGGACCTATATACCAATTTAGTAGCACGTTTAAATTCATGTAGTTGGGGCACCAACGGGAAAAAAAACTCGTCAGAGCAGTTGCCGTGAAAATATTTCTAGAAAGGATAGACAATAAACAAACGAATCAATATATGAGGTGCATTGCAGAGTTTGAAAACCACTGCTATCGAGTGACAATCTTTTGGATTTTGAAAATCTAGGGGAGCATCATTATAATCAATAACATTTTTACATATGGTAAGAAAAATTAATGTATTTTTTTTTCAGGAAAAGTTTCTCTACACCCAAGCAATCGATTTTCTCCAGCAAGATAATGATCTAGAAGGTATGACTTTCGGAAAGTTCAATGGTCAAGTATTATTTTCTGATTTCGGCTTCAAATATTTTGAAATCGTGGAGATTAAAAGCTTGAAACTGCGGACAGTTGCTCAAAAGACTTAGCGAGAATTCTTTTTCAAATGATAATTTATATCAGTGGCAAGTGGCTCTATGACCACTTCATTTTTTGAGACTCGCATCTCAACTCCTGATCCTTATAAACAATCGAATCAATATATATCCTGAAGTGGCACCTTCAGCACAAGCGGGATTAATGTTCCGGCCACGAGAAAAAATGTGGCTTTAATTAGTTAATATATTCACCTGAAGGAAGGCGATAATACAAGTAAGTCGCAAGGGGCTTCTCGGTGGGCTAGAAAATAAGAAAAGTTTAAAAGGAACCGGAAACCCAACCCTAATCAGGAAACAAGTGATACACCTCTACTCCTGTACATACAATTGCGTTATGTATCATTCATACAAGTGGGCCTTTTTTATGAAGTATTGAATACGGAATTGAATATCCTTTGAACAGCATGAATATTGTGAGACAGCCATATACATACTGGCAGTACGCATAAAACTTTAAGTCGTGGAAAGGCCGCAATATCTATCTTTCAAACGTACACACACACACATACACACACACACACACACACACATATATATATATATATATATATATATATATATATATATATATATATATATATATATATATATATATAACATTCGGACAGTTTTTATATAATTTATCTTCTGAAAAGAAAAACATTATTAGACCGCACGAGAAATTATATAAAAAACTAAATAAAAGCACCTTGTCAGTCGTTTTTAATGAAATGTGCATATATATATATATATATATATATATATATATATATATATATATATATATTTTATTTAATGAAATGTGCATATATATATATATATATATATATATATATATATATATATATATATATATATATATATATATACACATATACACACATATATATATATATATATATATATATATATATATATATATATATATATATATATATATATGCACATTTCATTAAAAACGACTGACAAGGTGCTTTTATTTAGTTTTTTTATATAATTTCTCGTGCGGTTTAATAATGTTTTTCTTTTCAGATGATAAATTATATAAAAACTCTCCGAATGTTCTTTTTATCCGAGCGCTTTCGGCTATTCATTTAACCATTTTCAAGGATTATATTTCAACTGTTAGAATTAGAAATAGAAATGTTTATATAATTTATCATCTGAAAAGAAAAACATTATTAGATCGCACGAGAAATTATATAAAAAAACTAAATAAAAGCACCTTGTCAGTCGTTTTTAATGAAATGTGCATGAAAGAAGGATTGCTGCCTAAATACACACACACACATATATATTGTTTGCGATAGTGATTTTTGCCATTTATATCATTAACTTCATTATCTGCTTTTTGTATGAATGATTCATGTAATATATATATATATATATATATATATATATATATATATATATATATATATATATATATATATATATATATATATATATCACTTTAAATGTTATATTTAGTGAATACCCGTATTTGGCTAGACGGTCCGCTTATTTTTTAAACAGTATAGTTAATCACGTGTACCGGCTGAATATTCGAGAAATCTTATTGAAGAAAACATGCGCCCTCTTTTAGATCCCAGGAGCTTTTAACCGACTCCACTGTAAAAATAAAATCGGATATAAAGATATCTAAAACGACAATATTAATATAATAAATGACAAGCGGAATGAATTTTTATGCCAACTCGTTTCGTTCCTTGAGAGAAGCCAAAGCAATATCGGTGGGAAGTGACTGAAGTTGAAATGCCAAGTCAAGATCGATTACATTACAGATCATTTTAGGGATGTTGTCAAGGTGAACAGTATGAGCACCAGACCAGATATGGCAGCAGAATTCAATGTAAGGACAAATAGCAGTAATGTAAACGGGCAAGATGGACTCTGACGAGAAAGGTTTTCTGCTACGCCACAATGGCCCAACTTTCCTTGCAGCAGATGCCGCTTTTAATTCGATGTAGTCGCTCCAATTCAAGCCAGTTGAAAACTTGAAGCCAAGAAGGCACAGTGCGTTGCTCTCCGGGAGTCTAGCGTCAGCTGATGACAGACAGAAAAGTTTCTCTATGGTGGTTAAATGAAAGCAGTTTCATTTTGGAGGCATTAAAATTTACAAGCCATTTCCTTCTCCAGTTAACTTCTGATTGGAGGTCCTTTTCAAGAGCAGCAGCCAGATGACATCCGTATAAATACCGACTTGGAAACTGACGACATCAGAAAAAATCGTCAATGAAGACATTGTTGTCTTGAAATGCCACATTTAACTGATTCTTATCTCGAATTATTATTAGTAGTTGTATCGTTAGAAACAAAGAAAAACCTAGTGAACTGTTATATAGTATCAGTATTGGCAACTCGACTCCGGTTGAGGAGTTACTGGTCGAACTCTCTGCCTTTGAGCAGAGAGGAACCCGGACGAGGTTCCGCCGAAGGGCAGAGCCTCGTTCGGGGTGGTTGACCTACCCGATCCCGTTTTATACGGGATCTACGGGCTATTTTTGGCCGAGCCTACGGGCTCGGGAATACCCCACTTTAAACCCGGCCTTGTGCCACATCTGTCCCTCGTGGGGAGGACACTAAATACCGTTATATAGTATCAGTCCTCATATACGGCAAGGGAATACTGATAAAATCCTCACAGATGAAGAGGAGACTTAAAGCAAAAAAAAATGTGGTTCTACAGAAGGATGCTGAGAATACCATGGCCCGAACATGTAAGCAAAGACAAAGTTCTAGAGACAATGACACATAGACTTAACATCGGGAAAGAACAATTAAGGATTCTGTGATGCATAATGAGGAAGGAGGGCTTAGAAAATTTTATACCCACAGGACAGATTGAAGGTAAGGTAGACAGAGAAAAGCAACAGACAGAGAAAAGCAACAGACAATCTACCTGTCGAGATTGAAGCAATGGATAGCGGAGCATGATGCGGGAGAATGTCAAAAGTTAGTCAGTTATGTGCCATGCGTGATACACGCTGAGGCGATCATGTATCTTTCGATACATGACTGACGAGGCAGATCTGCTCCCTACATTAGGTTGTCATTTTTTTCTGCGGTAGACCAGTTGCCATCCAAGGCTATAGAACCCGGCTTGTCCTGCTATAGGGAAGAAGAAAGGGATTCGCACCTTTCCCAATGGTATTAGCACGTCAGTCAATCAGTTATGTGCCATGCGTGATTCCCGCTTAGGCGATCATGTATCTTTCTATACATGACTGACGAGGCAGATTTTTTTCTCGCAGTAAGTTGCCATTTGTTTCTGTGGTAGACCAGTTGCCATTCAAAGTTATAGAACCCGGTCTGTCATGCTATTTAACCATAGTGGTGGGGGAGGGGATAAGAAGAGGATTCATACCTTTCCCAAGGGTATTAGCACGTAAGTAAATGTAATGGATTCGACTGGAATTCGAACTCGGCTCTCCGATTCCTCAGTCCGAGCCGCTATGTCAAAAGTTATTAAGAGCTATAATAGACAGGAAAATGTGGAGAGCGATGATCGCCAGCGTCCTGAAGGTACACGGTACGTAGAAGTGTTAGTATAAATAAAACCGATAATCTTTTTGACTCTAGATGAAATCTCTAACACCGACAAAATTAGCCCCCCCCCCCCAAAAAAAAACACGCAAAAGATCTTAGTCACTAATCTTGTCAGTGCTAAAACTATTAGAACGAGATCTATTAAAAGACTCTTTGTTTACCGCTATATGTTAATGTCTCAATTCCGAATTCAGTTTACCAGACTGGAATCGGAGATGGTTGTGGGTTGGTTACAAAATAAATTAGCAATAAATAATCAATTCATATGACAATCTACTGACGTATATCTAAACGACTTCGTTTTAGACGGAAGGGTGTTTTGCATTTGACGTGAGTCGTGATCTGTCACTGGTGATGTCGTTAGTACCATCCATACCACACCCTTATGTTTTGATTATCGCTGTTACGGTGATTATTTTTTTTCGAAGCGTTTATGTAATAACAACCGATCTATTTATCATAAGAACTTTTTACGGCTTCGCTGCAAATGATATTATTCCTCTTTCAATATGGTTGCTGTTATTGTTATCACCGCGATGCGAAGCTTGGTTAAGGTTTGCAGAGTAATTTTTGATATATCGCTTCCTTCTTGTAATTGTCACCGACGCTGCCTCCTTCCTCCTGCCCCACACCGTTGTCTTCAGGTTCTTTTCCTTCGGCTGTCTTGACAATCTGCCAGATTTCACTCTGTCTTCGTCGACGCATAAGTTTCCGGATTAATTGGTTTAACTTTCGCTCATGACGAAACGATAACGCTCGATGTCTTTTTATTGTGCTACACTCAAACGTTAAAGCAGGTTGCGCTTTGAGTTATTAAACAATGACAAAAACAGAAAAGACATGAAAGAAAGGCATGAATCTATCTTCCCTACATTGTGCAATGGGTAGTTAGAGTCAGTTATGTGCCATGCGTGATACACCCTTAGGCGATCATATATCTTTCGATACATGACTGGCGAGACAGATTTTTTTTCCCGCAGTAAATTGCCATTTCTTTCTACGGTAGACCAGTTGCCATCCAAGGCTATAGTACACAGTCTGTTCTGCTATTTACCCATAGCTGGGGAGAGAAGATGAGGATTCATACCCTTCCCAAGAGTATTAGCGCATCAGTCAGTTATGTGCCATACGTGAGACACGCTTTTGCGATCATGTATCTTTCGATTCATAACTGACGAGGTAGATTTTTCCTGCAGTAGGTTGCCATTTCTTTCTGCGGTAGACCAGTTGCCAACCAAGGCTACAGAACCTGGTTTGGCCTGCTATTTACCCATAGCTGGTAGAAGAAGAAGAGGATTCATACCCTTCCCGAGGGTATTAGCACATCAGTCAGTTAGTTATGTTCCATGCGTGATACACGCTGAAGCGATCATGTATCTTTCGATACATGACTGACGAGGTAGATTTTTCCCGCAGTAGGTTGCCATTTCTTTCTGCAGTTGCCATCCAAGGCTATAAAACCCTGTCTGTCGTACTATTTACCCATAGCTGGGGGAAGAAGAAGAGGATTCATGCCTTCCCTTTCCCAAGGGTATTAGCACGTAAGTAGTTACAGTATTTATTTTCCAAGCGTCGCTTAGATGTGGCACATGGCTGTAAGCATGCGGCACCCAGTGAGGATTTAACTCACTCTTCAATTGTAACTGTTGTACAAAGAGCAGCTTGCTAACCATTACACCAAGCCAAGGCGCCCATTTTCTAAGCTTGGCTTCGATGCAGCACAAGGCCGAAATATAGGACACCTAGTGAGGATCGAACTCACTACTCAGACGTAATTGTTCTAGCGAGGCAAGCTTGCTAATCATTAGACCACGCCGAGGTAGTTAGAGTACATACCTAATATACTGAATAGGTGTTTCTCGAAATGTTGGACAGTGTATTACGAAACAAGAGGATTTCTTGAGTAACAAAGAAAAGAGTACTGAGCTGCTACGTGACATCTGTCCTCCTTTACGGCAGCGAATGTTGGACGATTTCCTCAAAGATGAAGAAGAGACTCAGGTCAACTGAGTTACAGAAGGATGCTAGGGATATCACGGACCAAGCGTGTGAGCCACGATGAGGTTTTGGAGAGGATGCAAACAAGGAGGAAGCTTATACTTAACATCAGGAAGAGCCAGCTGAAATCTCTGGGACATGTAATGAGAAAAGAAGGATTGGAGAATCTGATACTCACAGGTCGAATAGAGGGAAAGAGATACAAGGGAAAGCAACGCATTATATACCTAGCGGGCTTAAGCAAGTGGATGACAGAACATGGCCTAGAGGAAGTATCAAAGGGACAAAACTTATTGAGAGCTACAAGGGACAGGAAGAAATGGAGAGCCATGATCGCCTACGTTCTGAAGAGACTCGGCACATAAAAAGAAAAAAAAATCAAGAAATATGATGCGAATTTTTCCCGGGTTATAAATCTACCTTCCGTCCATTTATTGAATGTTGCCATTACATTTGGTCTGGTGATTCTGCTATGTATTTAGTGAGTCGTGATAAAGTCCCAAAATGAATCTGCAATATTATCGGTCCTGAATTAGCATCTCGGCTTCAGCCTCTTTCCAACCGCTGCAACGTTTATTTCTTTGCCTTTTCTATAAATATTTTCATGCAGTTGTTCCTGTGGGGTTTCTTCTGTTGTACATCGACTTTGCGAATAGAAGCGCATTACCAGATTGGAAGCTAGTTATCATTTTACAAACTGAAATGGCTAGATGTGGTGCCCTTACGAGCCTGAGCGGTAACGGCCTTCGCATGTGCGCGATCGAATGAATCAATTGAAGGGGTTCCAAGCCTTAAAGAAATACAAAATATTGTGCTCACAAGTATAGCACACATGTTACGAAAGGCTTTATCTATGTAAAATATGTGTGATTTACTTTGTTCAGTGGAAAATGTCATGATGCTATTTCCGACCTTAGGTCTCTGGTTGGAACCAGAAAGGAAATGCATAGAAATGAAAGGAAGTGTCACATGGGAATATCAACAATCCCTGTTGTAGTTGGAACCCTAGGATTGGTTGGAAAACATTCCAGTAGACTAATTGAAAGGATTCCTGGAAGTCCATGCCTCAAAGAGATACAAAACATTGTTCTGACAAGTACAGCCCACACTTTACGAAGGGCTTTATGGGATTTTTTTTTTTTTGATTTTTTAAAAAAAATTTTTTTTTTGTCAGTGGAAAGTGTCATGATGCCATTTCTAACCTTAGGTCCCTGGGCAGGACCGGGAAATAAATGTGTACACGCCAGAAATCAAAGGAAATAAAAATAATAATAATCGCAAAGACCAAGCATGGCTCTTGTGGCTTTTCATCTTAATTGACTGGAAGTATCAACTTTTAACAGGTTTCGTCTTGTGTGTATTAAATTCTCCAAGCCCTCTTTTCTCATTATTCATCCTCAAAATTTCAGCTCTCGCTTTCTGATTTAGGCTACTAATGCCCGTTACGTTACTCATTGTTCACATGCTACGCCTATGGTATCCTCGGCATTGTTGTCAAGAACTAAATCTTTGTTGTCTCAGGTACATTTTTATTTCGTAAGGAAATCACTCATTGTCAAAATGTTACTGTTTTATAGAACGAGAAGGCTTGGTCAGGCTGATCAGCGATTGGTCAGAATACCTCGTGGGTGTAGTATTCTAAAAATGATTGAGTGGGTTTGTCTTTTGTCTAAGTTTTGGATATCAATCTATAAACGATGCGATGTTAACAGAGAGCCGCAAGAATTCTGAAGCGTCTATAGACTGCCCACACTCTGGTTCGAGAGACAGGCTCAAACTACAGTCGGAGGGACGCTAAACCAATGAGCGGAATGCGTTCCCTTGAAGTTCTTCCTCCCACTGCTTCCTAGAATCCATGCTGCCACGCCCCTAGCAAAATAAAATGTTGGGTTTAGTGACGCCGCAAAAACTGCCATATCGGACGATCAGTTAGGCATAGCAGTTTATTCTACGGGATGCGGCAGAAATATCTCCAACAAATATCTCTTACTGTCTTACGATTATGTGGGAGGTATTTCTGCCGCACCCTGTAAAGTTTTTGTCTCAAAGAAATAAAGGTGAAAAACTAACTATTATCATATTGACAATTCCTTATGAAAAAACAAAAAAACAAAAAAAAAGATGAGAAAAAAATTATGGACCGCAATATGCCTGGGGAAAATTTGAACTTGAATAGTCTCTTCCTTTTTAACTCTTGATAACCATTACGCCATCTTCTCGTAGCTGTCCGGAGAATAGATGTAACGATTCCAGGCTTTAGGCAAGCCACTTGTAAAACCGATCTTTCATACGCGTCTCCGACGGAACTGATGTGCTATTCTCTTGGAGTAAATGTTATCGCGGGTTAATCAATGGCTCGTATGCTCGATCGTATCTCACTAACTGTCCTCATCTCTTTCTTTTTTCTTTTTTTTTTCAGAGTCCCCTCCCACATATCCGCCTATCGCACCGCTGGCTGATTCGACCGACATGCCTGTCGTTTCCGTGTAATTGCAACTGATGGTTATGACAGGCTCATAATAACTCAGTCTAGCGAGCGCGTACAATTGTCAAAATATCGCCACCTTACGCCGTCAGACGGCGCTGTCTCTTTCGATTCTTCCAATCGGTAAATAGCGCGACAGCCGCTTTGACGGTCAGGGCAGAGTGACACGAAATTAAGCAAGTGGAACCAAAGGAGTTCCACACACTGTTGAAAAGACCACAACAAAAGTATCTCTGTCTCTCACACCCACAGAGACACATAACACACAAATACCTATATATATATATATATATATATATATATATATATATATATATATAATGAAATGGACAAAGTCCGACAATTATTTTAAGACATTTTTATGTTTAGACATTCTTTTTTATAGATACAAATATTTAAGTAAATGCTCTGTTTTATAATAAACAGTATTAACAACATTTATCGGCCTGAATGTCCAAGAAATTTTCATAGAAAATATTCGTCCTCCGACAGAAATCGAACCTGTATTCTATATCGAACCGTCATATAGCTTGACATGCCTTTTACCGTTTCGGCCACAGAGGAGCGTTCGATTAGCAAGGACGATTGAAGTTTAAAGGCAGTAAAATCGACCTTGCTAACCGAACGCTCCCCTGTGGCCCAATCGGTTAAAGGCACGTCAGGCTAAATGACGGTTCCGTATAGGATAGAGGTTCCATTCCTGTCGGAGGACAAATATTTTCTATGAAAATTTCTCGGGCATTCAGGCCGATAAATGTTGTTTAATACTGTTGATTATAAAACAGAGCATTTACATAAATATTTGTATCTATAAAAAAGAATGTATAAACATAAAAATGTATATAAATAAAAGTGAACATTGAAGTCAACACTCAGAGGCGGCAGGCTGTTTCATGCCAGCTGACGATTGCGTCTAGCATAAAACAGCCTGTCGCCTCTGAGTGTTGACTTCATTTTTCACTTTTAGATTTATATTTACATACGCTCTGTCCTGATATTGAGCACTTTATCCCATAAATATAGCACACCTTAAAAATATATTTCTCCATATATATATATATATATATATATATATATATATATATATATATATATATATATATATGAAGAAATATACTCTTAAAGTGTGCTATATTTATGGGATAAAGTGCTCAATATCAGAGATAGAGCGCGTGTAAATATAAAAGTGAACATAGAAGTCAACACTTAGAGGCGACAGTCTGTTTCATGCTAGATGCAATCATCGGGCCATATGCACACACACACACACACACACACATATATATATATATATATATATATATATATATATATATATATATATATATATATATATATATATATATATAAAGAGAAAAAACAGACAGATTAAGAATCTACTGTTCTTAGCATTTCTTTCTAATGTGCTCAATACAGCGTAGAGCAAAATATTATTTATAATATTTTTATTATCATATTTTTCATCGCTACACAAAAACTTTCATGTTTCGGAACTTTAAATTTTCTCTCATCGGGCGATGGTAGATAATTTAGGATGAACATAAATTATTTGGGAAACAAGAAAAAAGAAGTCATTACCTGATATGAAAGTTAAAAAGGAGTGAGTTAAACCTAATTTCAAAATTTAAAAAAATCATACTTGTGGGTATGTCTTCATTATCTGTTTTTTGGAAGCTCTATCGATAGTCAGGGACAGACTGGCCTCGGACTCCTCCCCAGGAGAACGGACCAGTATACCAATGGATAAACTGATGGAGATGCTGACTTTCTGTACACAAATATGAATATAAAAAATAGCGGATATTCACTACAACTGGAAATATGTAATACAGAGATTCACTCCTTGAGAAGTGGCCACAGTACCACGAATTTGCGTAGTCGGGGACAATTACAGTTTTGTCTATATAAAAATTCTGTCTAACGATTCTTTTATCTATTCCGTCGAGTCAAGATGGCTCTGACTGACACCAAATCGGGTGGGTTTCGATCTGGGCTTGAGGCATTCGGTTGTCTAGTCGCACTGAGGAGCTGTGATGCAGCGAAACACTACTGTTTTCGAATATATATATATATATATATATATATATATATATATATATATATATATATATATATATATATATATAAATATAAAAGTGGAGGCATGCTAGTGCAATCGTACGATTACACTAGCATGAAACAGACTGTCGCCTCTAAGTGCTGACTTCCATGTCCACTTTTATATTTACACACGCTCTATCTCTGATATTCAGCACTTTATCCCATAAATATAGCACACTTTAAGACTATATTTCTTCATATATATATATATATATATATATATATATATATATATATATATATATATGAATGTATTTATGTATGTATTTTGGGAATAATAACCATAGCTGCTGGGGCACAGTTCTATGGTTAAGGGAGAATATGTGAACGAGCAGCACTATATCGAGTCTAATTCGTTACCTCTTCGTCACCGCTTCATATCGTAACTGTTCGGATTTCAATTCTCGGTAGTGGATGCGCACTGCTGATGAGTCCCAAATATTGGACAAAACGGCCGTCCAGTGCTTTTCTGCGTTCTGTTGAGTTTCCTTCTAGACTCAATGAATTACTTAATTACGTGTATCTCAAATCATCCTTAATTTCTATGATATACATACATACATACATATATATATATATATATATATATATATATATATATATATATATATATATATATATATAATATCAATTGATAATTAGTAGGGATAATTCCAAGGAGAGCATTAATCCAAAGAGAGCTCACTGTAAGTAACAGAGCAATATAAGTACAGCCGATCCTTAAAAATCCATTCTTGTTATAATTTATTTCATGAATATACAAATATTTATCTCTTGAGACCGAAGTTTTTTTTTTATAAATGGCGTCAATTTATCCAGACGGAAGGAAAGGATAGAGGAAAATTGAAAAAAAAGGAAAGGAAAAAAATTATATTGAAAGATGAAGAAAGAGAAATAATATATATATATATATATATATATATATATATATATATATATATATATATATATATATGGATAATCTAAGCATGGAATGAAGATTTTAATTACTTAGTCAAATATTTCACCCCTGTTCGCATCCCCTTTTCCACAGGACTTAAGAATCCCATCAAATGTTATTTACTTATGGAAGATGATCACCTAGAGATCATTGTCAAAATAATATACAGGGTCACGCATGCGTAGAAACTATGCTTTAAGCTAAACGGCTCCTGAGTTTAGTCGGAGAAATTAAAAATAAAGTTATGGCTGATTGTCGGTGACCGATAAATAGTAGAATTTTTCGTTGTTTTTTACATTCCACACGCGGACGAACTAGTAATGTCCACATCTTTTCACGATCCTACTTGAAATGTGTATTTGTTTATAGATTTCTTTCTGTCTTTTTTGTTGAATCTTTTATTTTATTGCGTATTTAATTAATACTGATGTACACCCAAAATATAGGGTGACCCAAAAAAACGGGAACTTTTTAACAATCCAATAAAACCAAGATTGATGGAAGAAAAATATTTAATTCATAGTAATTGAAACCTTAAAACATGCCATTTAAGAAACAATGATGGAATGTTCATTTTTTAAACATTATGTCCTGTAGATGGCGTCCTCCTGTACGAATGCATTCTTGAAATCTGCTGTTGAGACCCCTATTTACTGATGCAACATCTCAGCTGGGATATTGTGAATTTCATTCTTCTTACTAAAATGGCGAAATGTTTACTTGCTCCAGGTCACTGTCTCGCAGTGTTGCCACTTGCTCATGTCTGGCAATACGCACTTCAAAAATTCCCGTTTTTTGGGGTCACCCTATATAAGGCAAAACAGCCACACAAGGTAGAAGCTTACTAATTAACATCCATGTAATGAACGTATGGGAAAAAAGTCGGAAATGAAGACATGTAGGATAGATGGTGATTCAACTCTTTGGACGTAGTTGGATGTAAAGCTCTGAACTGGTGACCCTAGAAGTGGGTGCAGAGTCATATTACTCACTTCATTCAGCATAACAATTTTAACGGTATCCCTCTGCCCTGAGTGACTGTTCAAGCAGTGTATCGAGTGAAGTTTAGCATAAAATATTATACATGAGAGTTGCTTTTTTTTTCGGAAATTCCCATAACAAAAGAGACTTGTTTTATGCACGTAAAGTGTCAGTGTGGATTATACACGGTATTTTTTCCAATAATTCGAAGGCAACAGTTAAGTTGCGTATTATACAAGATGGTATATTATAGACAGATAATTACGGTATATGACAGTTATATACCCAACTATTATATCTCTGACCAAATGTTATGTACACGTCACCAGCTGTTATATCTAGCATAATTACACGTTTGGGCGCTACAAAATTCTTCCTAAGGTTTTTTTTATCCTATTTTGTGGCAACCATTTCATATGTAGACTTCCTTTCAGTTCATTAAAATCCTGCAAAATTCAAAATATAATCTTTAATTTGATAGATATTCTCAATTTCGTCTTCTTAAGTTAAAAGTTGTCGATTATATCTCGTTAGATGTAAATCACTTAATACTGAAGCGGAATATTGGGAGTCTATGGCAAATATTCTTTTGAGTTACAGTTAAAATGAAAGTGACTGAAATCAAGATGCCTAATCAGGATGCATTACAATGCAGACCCCTTCTTTACATCTTGTCAAGAATCTCGAGATGAATACATTAAACGTATAATTGAAGAAAACTAATAATGAATTCTACCACTAACCTTATATATGTCTACATTTCTAAGATAAAGATTTATTATTTACATTATTTCACGCGTGCTATTGTCCCCACCTTTTCTGTTGTTATCACAAACTTCATGGCCTTCATCAGATCATTGTCGATACGGGTAACCTTCAGGGAGCATTATAAGTTATAAATTTTCTTATAAATAGTAATGGTAATGATATTGTAGTCATTTCCTTCGATGGAGATTTGGCATTCATTAATCATTCATTTCGCATATTTGTCATTCATTTGGCATTCAATTGACTTTCATTTGGCATTCATTTTACATTCATTTGGTATTCATTTGACATTCAATTGACATTCATTTGGCATTCGTTTGACATTCAATTGGCATTCATTTGAGATTCAATTGGTATTCATTTGACATTCATTGGCCAAACAGCCAGCGCCACTTTTGGCTGAAATTAAGGAAAATCTTTCTATTAATGTAATGTACCTCGAAAACAGCTTTCTCAGGTCTTCTATATGATATCGCTCTTTCCAGCATTTATGTTGTTTTCCCTTCTAACATTTTGTTTGAAGTAATAGGGAACGCCAACATCTGAGATTTTTTACTGTAAGGTTCACTCTGTACAAGGCACCGGAGCCACTCGAGGTAGCGGATTACATTAAGGAGTAGTTTATAGGGATAGGAAGGGAATATAACGGTTACCTCTAGACTTCAACAGATAATGATCTGGGGAACATCCTCTTAAGAGTCTGTTCCACCGAGCAGTGGTTTGCGAGAAGGAAGTGTGTGAGTGGAACTTACTTCTCGTCGATGGAACACGGAGAGAATTTGAGTGATTTGCTACAATGTGAGTGGCATGGCGGGCCACAGCCGTGAAGGTTAGACCTGACAGAATCAAGGAATGTAATTCGTCCGAGGACTTTCGATAGAGCAATGAGAGACTGGCCACATCCTGCCTGTGTGAGAGAGAGGAGGGGTCGGAAGGTCACTAATTCATAGCGACGTCAATATTTTCTATTTCGGGTTACAGGGGCTATCCAATTTTGTTGTGGCTCCTGTTGAAAGTCCAGAGGCCAAGAGGTTTCTGTTATTTGATGCAGTTCTTTGTGATACTATAGCGCCATTCAACGAGGTTCGAAGAAGGATGTTCCTCGAGTATCTGTCTATATTTCTGCGATGTACACTATTTACATTATTCGGACTATTGTCCTCATCTTTGTCGCCATATTCATTACAATGTTTCGGTCCTTCAGTATCTGTCTATGTTTCTGCGAGGAGGTATTATGTACACTATTTACATTATTCGGACTATCACCCTCATCTTTGTCGCCATATTCATTACAATGTTTCGGTCCTTCAGTATCTGTCTATGTTTCTGCGAGGAGGTATTATGTACACTATTTACATTATTCGGACTATCACCCTCATCTTTGTCGCCATATTATATTACAACGTTTCGGTCCTTCAGTATCTGTCTATATTTCTGCGATGAGGTATTATGTACATTATTTACATTGTTTGGACTATCGTCCTCATCTTTGTTGCAATATTTATCACAACGTTTCGGTTTCACAACCTGATCAGGTTGAAATCATAGACAAAGAATATCATTGGAAAATTCGTAAACTCAAGGAATCACCACATAAGCTAGGCCAAAAAAAATCTGAACTGACCAAGCATAGAAATGAATACAGTATGGGAACCAGTAATAAGGAGTACCAGAGAAAAGCAGTAGTTACAACAAAAATTGCAATGTGAGCTCTGATAAAAAAAACATGCAATGATAACAGCAAAAATTGCAAGATGAGCACTGATTTAAAAAAAAATGGCTTAAGGAATTAGGTTTATAAGTTCGAGAAATTCAAACGCAGATGTACTCAAGGACATATTTTTTTTCTCAAGTACACAGGGCACAGTATATAAAGGCGTTAGTTAGATCCAGTGACAGGACACAAAGTGTGGGAGTTCAATACCTGGTTAAGGCAGTGGGGAACTTGGAGAGGGGAATTAACAGGAGATAACTGATAACTGACATCCATTAGACATGGCACGCGGAACTAGAACAGTCTACCCCAGCGAGCGAAATAAAGGGTTCAGTTTGACATTCCAACCATCTGAAGAAGGCCAGAGCGTACAATGGCCGAAACGTTGTGATGGCAACAGAGATGAGGACAATAGTCCGAACAATGTAAAAAGGATGTTCCTCTGTATGAAATATTAATTTCCGAACAGATGGGTGCTTTTTAAAATTATTTTAATTCTTTCACCCCAAACACAGCGGGGATGCCACTAATACGCAAGGAGCTACAGAGAGTGAAAGTAAAATAAAAGATTGAATATAGGGAGGATTGAGGACAGAGCAAAAGATGAACGGGCTTCAAAAAGACAAAAGGTGGTAACTGACGTTGCATTTACATTTTTGAAGATTGTTTGGTTTGGTTTCTTGTGTTTTACGGCATATCAACCTCAATGAGTTATTTAATACCGACAAAATTTTTAGGATAGATTCGTATAAATAGAATATGTATTCTTTGGTTTAGATTGGTTTGGTTTATTTTGTTTTACGGCATATCAACCTCAATGGGTTATTTAATGACGACAACATTTTTAGGATAGATTCGTATGAATAGAATATGTATTCTTTAGTTTAGATTGGTTTGGTTTATTTTGTTTTACGGCATATCAACCTCAATGGGTTATTTAATGACGACAACATTTTAGGATAGATTCGTATGAATAGAATATGTATTCTTTGGTTTAGATTGGTTTGGTTTATTTTGTTTTACGGCATATCAACCTCAATGGGTTATTTAATGACGACAACATTTTTAGGATAGATTCGTATGAATAGAATATGTATTCTTTAGTTTAGATTGGTTTGGTTTATTTTGTTTTACGGCATATTAACCTCAATGGGTTATTTAATGCCGACAACATTTTTAGGATAGATTCGTATGAATAGAATATGTATTCTTTAGTTTAGATTAGTTTGGTTTAATTTGTTTTACGGCATATCAGCCTCAATGTGTTATTTAATGCCGACAACTTTTTTTTCTGGTAATATTTTGTTTTATCAAAAATCTATTTCTGGTAATATTTTTTCCTCAAAAATGTATAGCTGGTAATATTATTTTAAAACATGTATTGTTGGTAATAATTGTTTTTCAAAAACGTATTTCTGGTAATATTTTTTTCAAAAATATATTGCTGGTAATAGTTTTCTTCTTCAAAAATTTATTTCTGGTAATAATTTTTTACAAAGTATTTCTGGTATTAAAACTTATTTTTACACTTTTATAATGCTTTTTACCTCATTTCGGGGTTAACTATTTGCCCATGGCTGGGACCCTAACCGGTTTCTACCACCTCGGGTCAGGGTGGACCTGGGAACACCAACAATTAAGAGGTGGTTCCACGCTCCTCAAAACCCCCTGATCAGAGGCCTTGCTGTTGGACGTAGTTTATCGTCTTACCCAGGACGCGGATGTAGTTTATCGTCTTACCCAGGACCGTTGAAGATTGTAGTTCTCCGGGAAGCAAGTAGAAGGGAGTTCTACAAGCGGGAAATGCGAGAAAAGAAACTGTTGGAGTAGAAGTGGAGATTACATTTAACTGTTTCAACAGTAAATGCGTGGGACCTAAATGCCAATCTAGTAGCACGCTTAAATTCAAGCAGCCGGAAAACCCGGGTAGAAAGCTCGTCAGTGCAGATGCCGTGTAAATATTTGTAGAAAAGGCAGAAATAAGCCACACCGCGTCAGTGAGAAAGTGACTGATATCGAGATCCCAAGTCAACATCTATTACATTGAGGATCTTTCTTTCGGTCTTGTCAAGAACCTCTAGATGAATAGATGGAACTACGGACCAGATATGGTAATGCATGGATGAATGCTAGATTTGTAAATGTACAAGATGGATT
>OZ038494.1:86660009-86672509 GCA_964036315.1 Acanthosepion esculentum | reverse complement strand
TATTATGCTTTATTTTTCATAATTTTACTACACATGTTTCTGGTCTCGCGACCGTCTTCAGGTAAAGGGTGGAGATTTCCACATATTATTAAAAATAATTAATTTTTTTCCTTTATGTTTTTCAATTTTAAATATTATCGATACGAGTCATTCTCTATTTTGGCGTGTTAGTAATCCGAATGTCTTTCTTGAAATGGCAGTGAAGAGTTCTGCGCGAAGGGTCATAAAACAATTAAGGTTGGTTTGAGAAATGATGAATTAGTTGTCGGTATCTTATCTTTTAATGTTTTAATGACGCCTGTGTGTTCTTAGATCTATTTCCATTTTCGTGTGTTTCTGTCAGCATGCGTGTATATATGCGTGTGCATATTCCCCCTCAATACATACACTGTCTCACTACGAGGAATTAGTAAACACATTTGTACACATACACACACACATAAACATACACACACACACACACACACACCTTGTCCTACCACAAGGAATCCGTACATACACATACATACACACACGCATACGTACACACACATACTTCCCAAGTTACATGGAACCAGCACACACACACACACACACACCCACACACACACAGAAACACAGACACACATACACACACACGCATATATATATATATATATATATATATATATATATATATATATATATATATATATATATATATATATACGTACATACATACACACGTACTTCCTAATTTGTGTGGGGTTTGTGTGAGTAACCTCTTCCTTTCATATATATATATATATATATATATATATATATATACAGAGTGTAACCCGGATATAAGAGAGTTGTCGGGACCGGAGAAGTCTCTTATATCCGGGTTTGGTCTATTTTGTTTAGGTAAGTATGGCTCTAATTTGGGACAAGAGAAAAATATCTCTCATATCCGGGTTTCTCTCATATCCGGGTCTCTTATATCCGGGTTACACTGTATATATATTTATATATATGAATGAAACATTTTTAATTATTGAGGATACCCTTCAGCTCATTGTCGTCTTTGGCAGTAAGTTTGTTATCATCCATGTACAATAAATTATCAAATTCTTTCTGTTTTACCCTGTATCCATAGATATTACTGTTTAATCCATGCGAAAGGGGGTGATTAAGGACAGACAGAACAGAAGAGGCGACAGGAAATTTCCTTCAAACATTCCTCGTCGGATATTCAATTAATTGGAAATGGAACTAAATTTGGTGGGATTTAGGTATAATGTGCTTTTCCACATTTCCATTCTATATTTAAGGAAAATTACTATCACCGAGATGAGTTTGTAGATGTCCAAAGCCTTAAGGATCCGAGAGTGTGGCACGTTATTAAAGGCTTTACGGTAATCTATCTGTGCTGAGATTTCTACCATTTTACCTGCCATTTTCCTAGATCATTTTATTTATTAGCAGTTGATCTTTGTAACCATATGAAACTGCTCGATATCCCTTCTGTTCCAGGTGTAGATTATTGTTTTCATCGGGAAAAGAGTAAGTACAGTTCCTCAGACAGACAGACGTGATCAATTTGTATATGGTGGGCTCATTGTCGTCTTTGGCAATGACTTTGATATTATCCATGTACAATAAATTATTAAATTCTTTCTTTTTTACCCCGTATCCATAGTTATTACTGTTTAGTCCATGCGAAAGGGGGGATTTATGAGAGACAGAACAGAAAGGGTGAAAGGATGTCTTCTTGAAATATTCCTCGTCGGATATTCAAACGACTGGAATTGGCAGTACCTTTAGTGTAATTTTGGTATAATGTGGCTTTCCACAGTTCCATGCTATATTTAAGAAAATTTAATATAATCGAGGAGACATTGTAACAATAATAATAATAATAATAATTTGATGACGAACTGTTTACTCCGACATAGAGGGTAAATATATATTTGTGGTTATGGGTATATCATCAGTTGCAGTATCTGTGCGACGAAGCAGGTGACCCTGCTTTATTCCGGTGAATTGGGATGCGGAAATGTACTACATCCAACACTCAATCATGGCTCCAACAAATGGTATGGGCACAGCGATGGCTACACCCCGGTCAACCGCATCGATCTATGTGAGGGTAGTCGGAAGGGTATCCCGAATCGACCGGGGAATGGGAGCGCCTCTCCCCAACCCACTTGTGCCAAGTGGCCATCGGACATTTGTCGAGGCTTAGGAGTCAACGGCTTTAACAGTGGGCAGAGGAATTTCTCTAATGTGGGACAAGTAACTTTTACATCCCCAGAGCAAAAGAAACCGGGAAACCACAGCGGCGCAAAATGGCCTAACTGAATTATTTGTCTATGTTTTTGAGATGAGGTATTATGTACACTATTTACATTATTCGGACTATTGTCTTCATCTTTGTCGACATATTTATTACAACGTTTCGGCCGTTGTACGCTCCGGCCTTCTTCAGGTGGTTGGAATGTCGTACTGAACCTTTTATTTCGCTCACTGGGGTACATTGTTCTAGTTACATGTGCCATGTCTAATGGATGTCAGTTATCAGTTATCTCCTGTAAAATTCACCTCTCCAAGTTCTCCACTGCCTTAACAGGGTATTGACCTCACACTCTTTGGGACCTGTGCCTGAATCTAACCAACGCCTTTATCCCCTGTACCATGTGTCTTTGAGGACATCTGTGTATGAATTTCTGGGTATTATAAAACTAATGTATTCAGCAATCATTTGTTACCAGTGCTCATATTGCAATTTTTGCTGTTATCATTTCATGTTTTTACCAGAGCTCATATTCCAATTTTTGTTGTTATTATCGCTTTTCTCTGGCACTCCTTATTACTGGTTCCTATATTGTATTCATTTCTATGCTTGTTCGGCTCAGGAGATTTTTGTGGCCTAGCATATGTACTGATTCCTTAAGTTTAAGAATTTTCCAATGGTGTCCTTTGTCTATGATTTCAACCTGATCCCACAGAGGGCGGTGATCTCCCTTTTCTCTCCAAATGTGGTCAGCCACGCCTGATTTTTCCACTTCCCCTCATGTTAATGCTTTCTGGTTTTCTTGAAGCCTTACCCCAGTGAGCGAAATAAAGGGTTCAGTTCAACATTCCAAACACCTGAAGACGGCCGGAGCGTACAACGGCCGAAACGTTGTAATAAATATGGCGACACAGATGAGGACAATAGTCCGAATAATGTAAATAGTGTAATAAATTATTATTACTATTATAATTTTATCCTAAACATATGTTCTGTTTGAATCCTTAATTGTCAAGCTGATTTGACATTTTCAAAGCAATATTTTCGCTCTGTGATCGGGTCTGAATATCATATCATATTTAACGTTTTTAGATGACTCATCAAAGTCTATAACGACTTTAGATTACGCATGATACTGATCTGCAGAAGAGTGAAACGTTGCGCCTTTTCGGGCTGACGTTTTTCACTGAGATGAAATGGAAAGATAATATTGACTAAATTGCTCGGTCTGCTGCTTGAAATGTTGGTGCATTGTGACAATCTTTTTCGACAGAATCTATCTCATACATTTATATGTCGACCATTCGTCCATGCATTGCATATTACTGTGACATCTTGTCTGGTGCATTTAGAGATTCTAGATAAAATCCAAAGAAGAATCTGCAATATTATTTGTTCTGACCCGGCAACTCGTCTTCAGTCACATTCCCAACGGCGTAACGTGGTTTCCCTGTGTCTTTTCTATAAATATTTTCATGGTAATAGTTCTGGTGACCTTTCCTCTATTGGAGTTTCAGTTTTAAATGTTGTTATTTTTTTATTTCCACCCACCTGCTAAAGAGAAATTTTACATATGGGAACTAGTTAGGGCTACATAGAGACTTGAGGTATTATGGTGACTGTAGAAAGGATGGTAAGTAAGAATGTATTCTTTTGGTGTAAGTAGTACTGTGGTATTTTTGTGTCAGTAGTGGCTAGCTAAATTTAAGATAAATCAGATTGAAGGCCAGCCGTCTCCTATTTTTTTCTTTTGGCCTTGTGCCACATTTTTATATACAAACTAAATATTACTCTACTCTATGGTACCTAAAGTTCATGAATTTATGCGCAGGACTAGATTAGCGGCAATGCTTTTTTACTGATGAAATAACTAGATGTAATTTTAAGTTTTATGCTATAACAGTTTCTTCTCTCTCACTTCTCGCTTGTGGAACTCACTTCCGGATTCTTGCTTTCCAGTCAACTTTAATCTTTAAAAATTTAAATGCAGATTCAATCATTATCTTCTGTCTTCTTTATTCCTGTTCTTTTATTGTTCTCTGTTCTCAATAGTGCGTTCTTCATCTCGTATTCTCTCACTGAGCAACCCCTTGTGTCCTAGTGGTTTTATTGTCCTGGTTGGGGTGAAATGATAAAAAGCCTATCAACAAACAAACTAAACTTTACTAACAAAGATCTTCTGTGTCATTTAAATGACAGAGATTGATCGAAACACAAAACGAAACCTTTCGAACTGACGAACTTAACAGAAATTGAGCTAATCATGATATAAGAATTATTCACAAACACTTTAAAAACAAGTGAATCATTGTAAAACAATGAGCTGACATTTAATAAGTAATATTGTCATCGGGTCAGAATATCAGATTTCATACTTAACGTTTTTAGATGTCTCATCAAAGTCTATAACGTCTTTCCGACCTGGGTATGACGATAAACTGCATCCGCGTCCTGGGTAAGACGATAAACTACGTCCAACAGCAAGACCTCTGATCAGGAGGTTTTGAGGAGCGTGGAACCACCTCTTAATTGCTGGTGTTCCCAGGTCTACCCTAACCCTGCGTGGTAGCACTTGTTAGGGTCCCAGCTATGGGCAAATAGTTAACCCCGAAACTGAGGTAAAAAGCATTACAAAATATTACCAGCAATACATTTTTGAAAAAAAAAATATTGCTAGCAATACATTTTTGGAAAAAAACTCTTACCAACTATACGTTTTTGCAAAAATAATATTACCAGCTATACGTTTTTGAAAAATAATATTACCAGCTATACGTTTTTGGAAAAATAATATTACCAGCTATACGTTTTTGAAAAAATAATATTATCAGCTATATGTTTTTGAAGAAATAATTTACCAGCTATACGTTTTTGCAAAAATAATATTACCAGCTGTACGTTTTTGGAAAAATAATATTACCAGCTGAACGTTTTTGAAAAAATATTATTACCAGCTATACGTTTTTGAAAAAATATTACCAGCTATACGTTTTTGGAAAAATATTACCAGCTATACGTTTTGAAAAAATAATATTACCAGCTATACGTTTTTGAAAAAATAATATTACCAGCTATACGTTTTTGAAAAAATAATATTACCAGCAATACGTTTTTGAAAAAATATTACCAGCTATAAGTTTTATATCGCCAATACCACCAGCAGCTGTTCCGTAATTCTTCAGTCTTCGATATCAAAGGCTGGCTGTGCACATTCCGGAAAAAAAACATGGCCGCCTTCATACACGTCGGCTGGATTACTAGTATACAAAGGTACCCAAAAACTCCAACAATGGCGCCAAAAATATATCGACGAATATTCTTGAGATTTACTGTCGGACTGGAAATAAATTTGAAATACAGTGTAACCCGGATATAAGAGAGTTGTCGGGACCGGATAAAAGGTCTCTTATATCCGGGTTTATCTTATATCCGGGTTTGGTCTATTATATATACATTAACACAGGCTCTAATTTGGGACCAGAGAAAATAGCTCTTATATCCGGGTTTCTCTTATAGCCGGGTCTCTTATATCCGAGTTACACTGTAATATGAAATCAACTCAGCTGACATTTATTAAGATTTACTCTCCGTTTCAGTAAAATTCAGTTCGAAATCCTTCATTCTTTTCCCGTACTTCCGGTTCACATGCACACAATGCACGCGTCACGCTTGCCATTCCTCTTAATGTTGAACATTGGTTCAATTTTTCCTGGATATTCGTATCCCCACCCGCTTTCATCAAATCGTCTTTCATCAGCAAATTTTCAAATTTCAGCCGTATCACGTTCACTTCACGGGGCAAAAAAACATCCATCCCTCTTTTCTCCCGCGCACCTCTCAGTAAAATTGTAGAGTAGACTAGAATCTCTAGCTCTTATAGGGCAAACAGCATAGAAGAACGAAAACCTTCGACGCGGTGGCGGTTTGGCGTGGGTCTAAAAGTCTCTGTATTACTTCCATCTGGACTGGTGTACACGTCTTCACTGTTACTATCACAACATTTCGGCCGATGTGCTCTCCGACCTTCCGCACGTTTCTGTCGATCCGGCTCGTCGTTATGGAATTTCGAAATGGTTCGGTTCGAAATAATCTGAATGTTACTCGGATCGATTAATACGAAAAGAAGGACGAAGAGTACAACGGCCGAAGCACTTTGAGAATGATAACGAAGATAGGGACATTAGTCTAACCGTAAATAACATAACTAACAATGTCAAAACCGCCCAGAAATTCAGACAGAGTTTTAAAAAAAGCAATGGCAACCACGTCTTGAGTGATGTTGCTGTGGTTTTCGGCCTACCAAATGTCGATAAGTTTAAAGACATTACTCACACTCAGAAGTTAGTCGGCTTGAAACAATTTTATATCACGTCGCCTTAAACTATAGAATTTCAAGAGCTTTACAGATAGGAAATCTCGGGATTTTTCCGATATATTTTTGGTCATTTCAAGTAGTTAATTTCTTAATTCGCCTTTTGTATATTATAATACACACACACACACACACACACACACACACACACACACACATATATATATATATATATATATATATATATATATATATTATCCCATAAATTTATGTATTTATTACATTACCTTCGGTATACTGTTATTAAACACATTATATTGTCTTGTGTATTTATCTACTATAGTGTCTTGTGTACGCATTTATCGTATTACCCTATGTGGGATTTTATTATATGTTTTAGTTTTTTCCCTTTTCCGTGTTATTAAACCTATTGATTATATGTTTGTCTTCAGCGTGATTAATAGGGTGAAAGCTTTTATGCTGGCTGTCAAGGCTTCATGCTTCAACTAAGAATAGCATAATAAGAGTTCCAGATGATTAAACAACATTAATCTCTGTGAAGAATAGCAGTCTGTCACTCTCAGTATGCCGCACTTGATAAAAGGCTATATTTCTTCTCTTTTATTTTTTTTTTTTTCATCTCCTGTCTTCAGTAACCTATAGGATGTGAAAATGTCCACTTTTTCATTTCTTTCCAGTTTATGGCACGACTGGTCCGCTCGTAAAAATAAGCAAGTATGTTTTAGACTTTTTTTTTTCATAGATTCGCGTTCAGTTGATCTTCCTTAAGCCAGGGTCTTTGTCAGAAACGAAAAATATTGATTTTTTAAATAATTTTAAAAAGGAATTATAACAGGTTATAAAAAAAGGCACAGCGTCAAATCAACCCTTGATTTTTAAAGAGTTATCTGTTCGTTTGTATTTTATTTACGAATATCAACTGCCTCGTATTACTAATTTCAGAATTCGTAACACTAAGCGGTGTCGCAGGTATCAGCACTTTTGTTGCAAGGTGTGGACGTTTTTCAGTAAATTTGGCGGACACTTGTGAGTCCGGGTAAAAATAAGTCAGAAACAAGTAATTTAAAAGAAAGGACACTTATTGCATGTATTAAAGAAATTACCTTAACGTGTGCGTTCTTTAAAGGAAAGGAAAATATATATTTTTTAAATTAGCTATTAAAAGTATGCCGGTTTGTGTGTGTGATACGAGCGCATTTGATATATTCATTAGTGGATCGTAGAAACAAAAGTTCCCAAATCAGCTACATCTTAGAGCAAGAAGAAGAAAGAGAACATGTCACGTGGAACTAGAACAGTCTACCCCAGTGAGCGAAATAAAGGGTTCAGTTCGACATTCCAACCAACTGAAGAATGCCGGAGCGTACAACGGCCGAAACGTTGTAATAAATATGGCGACAGAGATGAGGACAATAATCCGAAAAATGTAAATAGTGTACATAATACCTCATCTCAGAAATATAGACAGATACTTAAGGGCCAAAACTTTGTAATAAATATGGCGATAAAGATGAGGACAATAGTTCGAATAATGTAAATAGTGTACATAATACCTCATCTCAGAAATATAGACAGTAAACTGAAGGAACGAAACGTTGTAATAAATATGGCGAAAAAGATGAGGACAATAGTCCGAATAATGTAAATAGTGTACATAATACCTCAACTCAGAAATATAGACAGATACTGAAGGGTCGAAACATTGTAATAAATATGGCGACAAAGATGAGGACAATAGTCCGAATAATGTAAATAGTGTACATAATACCTCATCTCAGAAATATAGACAGATACTGAAGTGCCGAAACTTTGTAATTAATATGGCGATAAAGATGAGGACAATAGTCCGAATAATGTAAATAGTGTACATAATACCTCATCTCAGAAATATAGACAGATATTGACGGAAGGAAATATTTGCCTTTTTATGAATACAAACTGCGCCGCCTAATGTGTGTTTGGCGAACATTGGAGTAACCCACAACTGTTATCAGTGACGTAACACAGTTTCGAACTCGTAAATAAAAACAAAGTACAGATAACCCTTTAAGAAGTACGGCGATTTATTTGATACTGTACTTATATTATGAGAAGGACCCCATTTTTTAAAATTATGTAAAAATATCATTATCTTTCTATTCCAACAAATGTCGTGACTTGTGGTAAGATCACTAGTCTACGAAAATTATCAACCCCACCAACATTTTCCATATTAATTTTTTTTTACAAGCGGGCCACTCAATTTAAATAGTTCCCATTTGATTTATAGATTTTTTTTTTAGATTTTCTTTACTCTACTCTAAGTTGGAACTTGGTTATTTCTTTCGCATTTTTTTTTCTTGAAATGGGGACCAGACGAGTTTCGTCGATTCTGCCCATACGCCCGAGTTTCCAATATTTCTGTCAGTAGGGCCCTCATTAACAGCCGTCGGCCAGTCGAGAGGATGGAACAAATAATCATGGCGACAGAATGTTGATGTCTTAACGACAATTTTATATAGCATGAAGTGACATTAAGTGCCTATGCGGCAAACGCATACTTGAGAAACGCTCTTTCCACGCCGGCCGCCGACTGGTAAAGATATTCGTCTCAACAGCATTTAAATTAATTCACGCCGATTAGTCGCCGCTACACCAGCCAACCTACCGGCTGCGAACAACGCAGATTTATACTAAATGAAAGAATATCAATACAAAGAATGAGTTAACTTACTAACGCTAGCTAAGTGACTTGACTAACTGAGCGACGACATGTCTAGCGGATGGGTTGTTTTGGTGACAGAGGGGGCAACACGCAAGTAATCATTAAATAATTACATTGTTCAGTAAGTAATGTTACATTTCTGAAAATATAATATAAACCCGGTGAGATGTAGGAAAATCTGAAGTGCATATTACTACAATCGTTATTTTTCTTCGGGCATGGCTTCAAGAGAGATTTATGGAACCAAACTTAACCCACATTGACTACCAGGCAGCAGCAACTCTCGCTTGTGCTTAAATGAGTTGAACCAAGTTTCATCTCTTGATGACTGACGTGTCCCGAAACTAAAACTAACAGGAAGTGCATAATTTCTGGTAATTATCTCTCACTCTCTCTCTCTCTCTCTCTCTCTCTCTCTCTCTCTCTCTATATATATATATATATATATATATATATATATATATTTGTGTATTTAGGCAGCAATCCTTCTTTCATGCACATTTCATTAAAAAACGAGTGACAAGGTGCTTTTATTTAGTTTTTTTATATAATTCCTCGTGCGATCTAATAAAGTTTTTCTTTTCAGAGGATAAATTATATAAAAACTATTCCGAACGTTCTTTTTATCCGAACGCTTTCGGCTATACATTTAGCCATCTTCAAGGATTATATTTCCACTGTTAGAATTAGAAGTAGAAATAGTTTGTTATATGTATGTTTTATAAAGTGATTCATTTTTTTTTCTACACCATTCTGACAATAGCTCAATTAGATCTCATTTAAATATTCATGGAGACCTACCGGACACTATTCTGAATATACTTGTCGACAACACTAATATAATAGCATCATCCACTTGCAAAAAAAGGCAAAAAATAATGGAAGCCTTACTAATAAAAACAAACAAACCAACACTTAATAATATTAACTTTGAACATGGACATAATATCTTGACCGTGTTCTGAAACAACAAAAAAAATGATCACTTGATCATGTTTTTTTATTTCCTTGTTCATTGTGACAATAGGAACGCTGAAGAATAGTTTCTTTGGAAGATTTTATATCATACAATATTGACTTTCCTATGTTGAACTCAGCCATTAGTTACAATGAAGCTTCACCAGCGTGTAGTCTGTTTAAAATTTCAACTTTTTGCGATAACTCTAAAGTTGTTCTTTTCCTCGCATTCCCATCATCTTTTGATTCTGGGTATGAGGCACTCCGAATATGAGGAATTCTGAATATGAGGGATTCTACTGTAATTTGAATCGACTAAGGCTATTACTTTTACTTTCGACAGTGAGCACGTAACATTAACTTCGTTTTATTAGCCCTTTCCATTTATCAGTGTAATTTTAACATAAGGAGCCCCAGCTTGCACAAATATCTGAAATGATGTGTAGCAAAAAAGAAAAGCTGAAGAAACACTGCTTTTTCAATTTCAGTCCAGGTTTCACCCCAATCATGCATTTCGTCGCTATCTTTTTGCAGATGTGTCTCGTTGTCATCCTTTCCATAGGACTGTGCCCCCACCCCCGGAGCCACGACTACTATCACCAAGCCGCTCAAACTGAAGCATTAGAAGCCAGATCAAGCAATGATATACACATGATAGAAATTGTTAGGAGGATTTGATGAGCAGTCGTGGCTCCTGAGGGCACAGTCCTGTGGTTACAGAGAACTTCAGTTGAGTTCCACCACGGAATATGTGAAAGAGCGGCGGTATATTGAGTCTGATTTGCTACCGCTTCGTCAACGAGGCCCGCTGGAACTGTTGGTATGACGTTTGCTTGATAACTCAACTGTCAGGGTTTCAATTCTCGGTAGTGGATGCGTACTGCTGATGAGTCCCAAATATAGGACGAAACGGCCGTCCAGTGCTTTCTGCATTCTGTTGAGGTTTCCTTCAGACTCAATGAATTACTTAATTATTATTATCAAATCCTCCTAACAATTTCTATTCATATTTATTTATTATACGAATTTGAGATATTGAGCTTATAAATGATGTTAACATTTAAATTAAGCCCAGGTTTTGTCTCGCCGGGGGTGGGTAAGCATACGCCTATCGGGGCGTAAGACAATTTCCGTGGGTGTGTAATATAGTCATATGCACTATGTGTTCATCATAATTTTGATGATTAGAATTTCGCGAACATTCCATGTTTTGCTGATAGGAAACGACAATTTGCTTTCTGTATTCTTTTTTCGATTTATTTTAGTCATTTCACAACAAGGAAGGAAATAAAGCCACTAAGACGCAAGGTGCTAATGAGTGTGACAGACTATGAGAAATAGGCACCATTATTATGGAACGAAAATAATATAAAAGCAAGAACTAAGAAGACAGAAGATAACGATTGCATTTAAATTTTTGAAGATCAAAGTTGACCGGAAAGCAAAATACCAAAAGAGTTTCACAGTCGAGAGAAGAAACTGTTAGCATTGAACTTACGGTTATATCTAGCCATTTCAACTGCAAAATGATGATACCTACCCGCCAATCTAGTACTGTACTTAAATTCACAAATTCTATAGGATCCAAACAGAAAATCACTTCAGAACAATTACCATGAACGTATTTATAGAAAAGGCACAGGGAAGCTACGTTACGTCGGTGGGAATTTGGCTGAAGGTGGGATGCCAGGTCAGGTCCAATAATATTGCAGATACTTCTTTGTCTTTTATGAAGAATCTCTAAATACGTATCAGAAGCAACAGAGCAGCTGTAACAGAAATATGCAATGCATGTACAATTCATAGGCTTATAAAAGTTTAAGACACATTTTCCTTACCCTTACTGTTTCAATATAAATCATGTCAGCGTAATGAGTCATTCTCCTAATAATATAATGAAGATGCACGCTTTCAACATTACCTTAAACAAAGCGTTCGTAAGGAAACGCTTATGAGTACTGGAAAGACCGATATCCGACTCCGTGTCTTTTTCTATAAATACTTTCATTGTAATTTTTTTCGGAGGGTACTCTTCGCTATGGTACCTAAACTTTTTCCATTCAAGCGCAGTACTAGACTGGCATCTAGATCTCATCAATTTACAGTCGAGATGGCTAGATGTAGCCGTAAGTTCTATGCTAACAGTTTCTTTTCTCGCACTTCTTGCTTGTGGAACTCCTTTCCGATTTTTGTCGAAAATTATTGAATAATCTGCGATAAACACTTTTCTATTTTTTTTTAATCATTTCACCCCAAGAAAAACAATAAAGCCA
>OZ038494.1:86567509-86655009 GCA_964036315.1 Acanthosepion esculentum | reverse complement strand
AAGAAATAGTTTTGTTGTATGTATGTTTTAAAAAATGCCCATTAAGGAATTGTATTCCTGATCAATCAAAATTCATAAATAATTATATAGGTCACACTACAACATGTTTAACACGCAGACGAACTCTACACCTTTCTGACAATAGCTCAATTAGATCTCATTTAAATATTCATGGAGACCTACTGGACACTATTCGGAACATACTTGTCGACAACACTAATATAATAGCATCATCTTCATGCAAAAAAAGGCTAAAAATAATGGAAGATTTATTAATAAAAACAAACAAAACCAACACTTAATAATATTAACTTTGAACATGGACATAATATCTTGACCGTGTTTTGAAACAAAAAAATGAAACATTTTATAAAACATACATACATACTTGTGTTCGGAAAAATGTCTTAACCGAATATTCCAAAAGATAAGTGTCTTTAACAGTCATAATTTATTTTAGTTTAAATTCATATGATGAATATTGTATGAATATTATGATTATTATTATTATTATTATGTATTGTATGAACATTATTATTATTAAATAAAAATAAATATATAAAATAATAATAATAATAATAACAATAACAATAATAATAATAACAATGGTAATAATAATAAGGAAGCAAACTGAAAAAACGGGTATGAACACCACCCAGACCCGGTTACGGAGATAGAACCTGTTACAATTCTATGGGACGACACAATACACACTGACAGAACAATCAAAGCCAACTGCCTAGACATTGTTATTAAAGACCACAAATAAAAAAAAATGCCTCCTTATTAATATGGCAGTCCCTGCAGACTGCAATGTATCTTTGAAGATATTCGAAAAACTGTCAAAATACAAGGACCTTGAAATAGAAATCTCAAAAATGTGGCACATAGGAACATCAACAATCCCTGTTGTAGTTGGAGCCCTTGGACTGGTTGGAAAAGATTCCAGTAGGCTGATTGAAGGGATCCCTGGAAGTCCATGCCTCAAAGAGATACAAAAAATTGTTCTGACAAGTACAGCCCACACTTTACGAAGGGCTTTATCTATATAATTATTTTTTTTTCTTTGCAGTGGAAAGTGTCATGATGCCATTTCTAACCTTAGGTCCCTGGGCGGGACCCGGAAAGAAATGTGTAAACGCCAGATATCAAAGAAAATAAAAATAATAACAATAATAATAATATTAATAATAATAATAATAATTTTGAATATTATATAATAAAAAACATAGAAAAATAACATTAAATCTTTGTTTAAAATTAATAAAATAAAACTAAAAAATAATTTTAAAAATGATACCAGAATGCAGCAGATATATTTCTAGACCGAAACGGACTTCGCGCCAAAAGACGTTGAACTCAGTCACTTCGCCACTGACCGTTGGAAAGTAAAGACGTCCAACTCCTCTATCTGGGATATTGCATGTCAAATTACGAAGTAACTTCGTCCTAAAAAAAATTGTAACTTAAATATATGCACACCTGTACACAAAATTAAATAAATTGTATGATTTTACTTTACAATTTCATATTTTACTGTTATTTTTGTGCATAATTTTTACACATGTGAATACTAGGCTTTGTCTGCTGCCATGACGTGAGTGGGCCCAAATCATTTGGCGACACCCGACATAAGAAAAAAACACAGACAAAAAAAAAAAACATACTATTAACCACAATATCATAGGAAACAGACACTTGCCACTCGTTATTGACATCAAGGTCAAGTGTCATATTTATAGAGGCTCAATCCTGCATATTGTACACTTATCTCCTTAATTTATGAAGAATATATAATTTATATAGACAATATATAGTTTATATAGAAAAACATAATTTATATAGAATATATATTTTATAGAATTTATATTTTATATAGAAATATATACTTTATATAAAATATATAAATTATATGGAATATATACGTTATATAGAATATATAATTTATATAGAGATAATTTATATGTAATATATAATATACAGAATATATAATTTATATAGGATATATAATTTATATAGAAATATATAATTTATACGAAATATGTAATTTCTATAGATATATATAATCTCTATATATATTTTATATAGAATATATATTTTACATAGACATATATAATTTATATAAAATATATATAGAATATATAATTTATATAGACTACATAATTTATATAGACTATATAATTTATATAGTCTATATAATTTATATAGATATATAATTTTTATATAAATATATAAATTATATAGAATATATAATATATGGAATATATAATTTATATAGAAATATATAATTTATACAGAATATATAATTTATATAGAAATATATAATCTATAGAGAATATATATTTTATATAGATTATATAATTTATATAGAATATATAATTTATATAGAAATATATATATTTTTATAGAATATGTAATTTATATAGAAATATATTATTTATATAGAATATATAATGTATATACAATATGTAACTTATATTGATATAGAAATTAATATAGAACGAACAAAAAAGCAGTAAAACGAATAGTAAAAAAGTTTTGAATATACAGAAATACGTCTACACATTCACAGACAATTTAACCCCCTGAAGATCGTCTCAGATGAGACTGAAATTACTTGAGAAAATAAAAAAAAATGCTTGAAGGAAAATTTTGGTATTTTTCTTAATCAATTTTCTTATGCTACTAAGAGATTGATTCGTTGACTCGAAAGGACTAAAACAAAAATATGCAGGCGTTGTATGTCGAAATTATTTAACCAAGCCTTTTATACCCTTAAATAACGCTTATCTTAAAAAGTTATACTATCAATCACGCAAGCACGCGCGAGCGCACACACACCCGAACGCACACACACACATTCGAACGTTATTTTGGTGGTTAACCTTGTTTGAAATAGACGCCCCCTGCCTTTATTATATAAAAAAAATAGTACCATGATGTTTTTATTCTAAAGAGGAACACAGAATAGCACGCTGCCACAGATCATCTTTTCTTTATTCAGGTTTCTCGAGGGCACAAGCCGATATGTATAAAACAGTATATTAAAATAGCCTATAAACAGAAAATATATGAAATAACACAGACTGTTCCAGATAAAATTGAAAAAAGTAACAAAAGGCGTTTGTTTCAAAATCATTTTTGAAGTAAGTAAAATGTATTAAAAATAAGTCCCTCAATTGTATATATATATATATATATATATATATATATATATATATATATATATATATAGGTAACTATACTCGTGTCGAAAAACCTTCGAATTCTTGATTTAACAATAGCCAAATCAATCACGAAGGGAAAAAAAGGTTTTAAAAAAGAAAGAGCCAGGAACATGAAAGTCTGTTGAAAATAATCGCACAGATACAGGTTCAAGGCCCAAAGAAAAAACCCCGATACGAGTAAACAACTAACTAAAGAGCTCGATACAAACGTAGAGCAAACCTAGTCAAACCTAATGAGCCAGACAAACCTACCAAGGTTTCACCTAGCCAGATCTGCCTAATATATATATATATATATATATATAATTCTTTATTAAAAAATTATAAACATGTTATAAAATCGCTACAAAAATAGCCATTTTGTTTCAACACTTCTATTGTCTTATCAAGTGATGCTGTTGAATGGAGAATAAAAAGTTTTGAAAATGTTCAACTCAACACCCCTCAATTGGGGAAACGCTGTTACATAAGCTACAATCACCAATCAAAATACAAGTATTTGGTAATTCAAAAACTTGACTACGAACCTTGGTTATAATTTATAATGCCTTAATGTTAAGGCTAGACTAAAATAGAAAGTGATTTTATATGTTTATGTTATAATTTTTTAATAAATAATATTTGCTCTACTCAGTATTGAGCATTCTTTTAAGAATAGTGATTTTGGTTATTGGAATTTTATTCCGTCCACACCAATCCTATACTTGTATATATATAGATTATATATATATAATACCAAGTTGTAATTGGTAGGGATTAATTATTCCAAGGCGGACCTTTCAGTCCATATGAGAGCTCAATGGACGATCAAATTAAAAGAATAATTAGGAAAATACCTTAAAAATCAATAGTCAGTAATAGATTTATTTCGATGAGTATAAGCATATTCTTCTCTTCAGAACGACTACATTATATATATATATATATATATATATATATATATATATATATATATATATATATGTACTAGTTTTGATCAGCATGGCCACCATCAGGAGAAACATGCCTGATTGTTAGCAACAGTGACTACAGAAAGTGAACTTCATCTGTAGTTTTCATTTGTTTTATATCGTTAATTTTTGTTCAGTCCTTTTGTTGGTCAAACGGCCTCTTTGAAGTTGTTTTTGAGATAGAGGAGGGGAGATTCCTGAGTCTCAGAATTCCATCCTTGGTTATTTTGGACAGTTTTATTTGTTGCTGGTAACGGGATGTTTGTGTTAAGTGCATGTTATCTTTTATTTTTGTGGGGGAGTGTGTGTGATGTGTGTATGTGTATATATTTGTGTGGGTTTGTGTATAAGTGTGAGACCTCTGCACCTCTTCAAGCATGTCTGTCTGGTGTCGGTAAGAAATGTAGGTAGGGCTTGATTTGTGGGGTTATATATTAATTCTACCTAGTGTTAAATTTATGATTAAACCCGTCTGGATGAAGTATTTTGAGGCACAAAACTCATTTGACTTCAAGTTCCTCTAGCGTTGTTGTGGAATCTTGCACAAATAAATAAACAACGCCAGTAATTGAGATAGAAAAATAAGTGTATTAAACGTAAGAATACAGACTTGAAGTGAAGATTAGTAGTCCAGGAATGCGGGTTAGTAGAAAGTATATGTACAAGTCTCTGTTAGTGAAGCCGTAATTATCTCTCTCGCTGGACTCTCGTATAACTCTGTGAACACCCTGTGTACTGTCTCCGTATCTCTCACCCTGACTCAAAGTATCTCAACCCGCAGGTATTCTCTCTGTCAGTATAAGTATTCTTTGGACGAGTCCCTCTTGTGTAAAAGAGTATGCCTCACAACACCCCCTAGCGTCTTTTTGAGGGGGGAGTTAATATTTTTTTCGCTTATGGTCTATTATTAGTGGTTCCGTGAATTTTCTTTTTCGGCTTGTTCTCCGTGGCTACTTGTGGTTTTTGGATTTCGAAAATCGCCTCCATCGAGTTTTCATTTTCGGAAGGTGACGAGTCCATCTTGTATAAAAGCGGTCTGCCCAACAACAAGTATTTTTCTAAGGTTATTTTTCTGTCTATTTCTATTTTTCAATTATTATTATGTTTTTTTTCTAGGCGGAAATGTTGTTCTACAGGTAATAATTTATCGTGTGGAGCCGACTTAATCCCATTTCGATAATTATTAATTCTGTAGTAAAAGGTCCATTCAGATTTCCCCACATATTCTTTCTGGCATAGTGAGCATTCTCATAGGTAAATTATGCTATGACTCCTACAGTTAAAGTTGTGGTAGATTTTGAAATTAGATTTAATGACTGACCTAGTGAACGAATTAGTAAGTCTAATGTGGTTACAACATAGGCTCCTTTTGTTGTTACATGTTTGGGAAAATCCTGTTGTTTCTATTTTTGGTCTACTACAGGTTACTTTATCATGTGAAATTTGGTTACTACCTACCTGCCTACCTACCTATATATATATATATATATATATATATATATATATATATATATATATATATGTATATATATATATATATATATATATATATATATATATAAAATATGTGGTGCAGTTCAATTTACATGCCATGAATCATTCATACAAAAAAAAAACAGATATTTAAGTTAATTTATATCATTAACTTCAATATCTGTTTTTTCATTTCATATATATATATATATATATATATATATTTGATCAAGCACAGCAAGTTGTCTTTAAAAACATTTTTTCTCTGTTGAAATAAACTTGTCTGCTCAGTTTCGTAAACAAACCAATTTGCAAAGAAAGGGAATACATCTTTAATTTATTAATCCGACTATTTTTATTGCTTGAACGTTATTTTTCAGTAGAAACTCTAATTGGAGTAGACGCACCAATATACGTACACACATATATATATATATATATATATATATATATATATATATATATATATATTATCACCCCTTAAACGGTGTTTCTCAACCAGCGATGACACAGCGTTCGCGACACCACATGCAAAAATGGTTATCTTCGGATGACCACAAGAATTTTTTTGTCCTTTACAACAATGTACACGAAATACTTAGTCTATATTTAACAATTGCCTGATGATGACATTATGCTATGTCGAAAGTACTCGGAATAAATACAATATGAGCCAATAGGGTGTTTTTCTCTCGTCTTTTAACAACCGCATAAAAAAGATTATTTGCGAATATGAAAGGATCTTATTGAAAAATAGGTCGACAGAATGTGTCTGAATATATATATATATATATATATATATATATATATATATATATATATATATATATTATCATTATTATTATTATTACACAACAAAATAGAAAATTACCTCATATGAGGGATATATCTATTTCAACCGACGAAAACTACCTCAGTCTTATTCAACCACGGTGTACAGTCTACTTCCGACACGAACTCAGTCTATACACCGGGGTTGAATAAGACTGACGTAGTTTTCGTCGGTTGAAATAGATCTATATTCCATATAAGGTAATTTTGGATTTTATTGTGTAATACTATTTATTGCCTCTGTAAATACTATTTATTGCCTCTAATAAATTCATTGAACACTTTTTTGTGGATCAGTTTTAATAATTTATATTACCAGGGTCCACTTGGATTATATACCAACGAATTTATTACCTGTACTATATGCACACACACACACACACACACACACACACACACACACACACACACACACATACATGTACATATATATATATATATGTGTGTGTGTATATATATATATATACATATATATGTGTGTAATTTGGCAGCAACTTTTCTTTTAAACATGTTGTGTTGAATGTTAAACATTGTCTTTAACATTCAACAGAACATGTTTAAAATTTATATATATATATATATATATATATATATATATATATATATATATATCGTTATACTTATTTACTAAGTATAACTTATTCCAAGAACAGTGCACAGTAGTGAAAAACTTTGTGAGATTTGACATTGCTAAACAAGTAAGTTAGGCAGCTTGACAAAAACATTAATAAAAATATGATTATTTTTTAATATTAATGAATTCCTATCCCAAAATAATGCGACGCCATTATAATTATGCATGTACGTATGTATATGTATGTCCGTCTGTTTATCTCTGTGCGTTTGTACGTCAGTTTGTAAGTGAGTAAACTGTTGTATTTTAATGTTGTTTTACTCTTTCTAATCCACGTACAATTTTCATTTCCATTCAGCGTGTAATGCGCATGTCTAAACGAGTTAATCCCAATGACAGAAACACTTCAAACCAGCCGGAAAGCAAACACTCGAACAACGAACGCACTTATTTTTTTGCCACTCTCACTCTCTTTCTGCACTCCCCGCCTCTCTACTCATTACAAACACCGCCACTTTTCCTAACGCAATGCAAGAACCCAAACAAAACTCCGTTGCGTTATTCGAGATCACGTGATTTGTCTTACGTCCGGGTGACTGGGCGGTGTCTGCCTTTGTTGACTCGGTTATTGAGAAAAGTCTCGGAGGGCTGCGTATCACACATTTCGGGGGTGTCAGGATGTGTGGTGGGGGGTGAGGATTGGGTCAGTGTCCCTCTTCATACGTCTCTGCTCAATGAGAAATTATGTACGCATCACCAGAATATTCCCAACCTCATTTGGTGTGGTTGAATAAAAAGAAAGACGAGAAAGCAGTTGAAAACCGAGTTGGAAAGAAAGAAAATAAGAAATTGAATGATGGCGACAGGGTTTGAGAGAATGCGCTTTAGATAAGTAAATATTGACAAATAAACGAGAAAGTAATTGTATTTTCACATTACTCGTTAAAACTTTATAATTTCTTCTTTCTGCTTATCAACTACAATATATATACATACATAAACACACACACTCATATATATATATATATATATATATATATATATATATATATATATGTATATGTATGTATGTATATATATATATATAACTATGAACCTAAAGAGCCAGGAAAATCTACCTAGGTTTCACCTACGCGAATCGTCAGGGTACGCCGGCCAAAGAATCGTCAGGGTACGCCGGCCAAAGAGGTAACATTGGCAAACCTACCTAGATTTCACCTACGCGGATCGTCAGGTTACGGCGGCCAAAGAAGTTAACATTCAAACAATGTTACCTCTTTGGCCGGCGTACCCTGACGATCCGCGTAGATGAAACCTAGGTAGGTTTGTCTTGCTCTTTAGGTTTATAGTTAGATTTGCTCTACTTAGTGTATTGAGCACTCGTTTTGGAGTTTTTGTTTCTTTGGACTCTGAGCTTGGATTCTGGACGATTGTTTTCGCCTGAATTACATTACACTTAAGGTTTTTCCAGACGAGTAGAATTACTTATATTTATAACATTATATATATATATATATATATATATATATATATATATATATATATATATATATGTATATATATATATATATATATTGAATTTGTCTGCAATTGTCTGCAATTTCTAGACTATTTTTCTCCCCAGAATCTATCTTACGTATTTATAAGTTTACAATTCGTCCTTGCTTTGAATATTGCTACATCATCTCGCCTGGTGCTTCTGCTATATATATTTTTAGATATTCTTGATAAAATCCAAATAAGAATGTGCAATGTTATTGGTCCTAACAACATATCGACTTCAGCCTCTTTCTCACCGTCGTCTCTTTGGACCTTTTCTGTACGTAATTTCATGATAATTGTTCTGATGAGCTTTTCTTCTATAGTACTTAAACTTTATTAACTTAAGCTCAACACTAGATTGGCGGTAAGATCTTATCATTTTACTTTTGAAATTGCTAGATGTAACCGTAAGTTCTATGCAGACAGTTCCATCTGTCAAAATTCACGCTTTTTTAACTCTCCTCTGGCTTCCGTCAGCTTTGATCTTCAAATACTTAAATGCAATGTTAATTGTTATCATCTGTCTTGTCTCCTCTTTCATTTATTGTCCTCTCTCCTTAATAGTATGTTTTTTCTCACGTTCTCATTAACGCCCTTGCGTCTTAGTGACTTTATTGCCTTAATTAGGTGATATATACTAGACAGTTGGTTGTTCGTAATGTTATATCCGATTTTAGAATCAACTTTTATTCCTAAAGTAATGTACGTTAACAAAATAAGAACCCAGAACATTTATAGTTTGCCACCATCGAGTTCCAAGCTTATTTAAGGATTTACGATAAAACTCTAAACGTATTCAAGCCCAGCACATCCTTAACTGCATCTTCGTTGAAACGGAATGTTGTTTGGTTTAAAAATTGTCACGGTGCTTGAAAAAGTGGTAGTCAGTGGGTGTGGTGAATCAGTTGAATATGGTGTATGTGACAAGGGCTCATATCGTAATTCAGTAGGCTTCTACAGTACCATCCTGGCGTGAATGTGGCCGAACATTGTCATGAAACAGAATTGAGCCTCATCGATTAACCTCTGAGGGTCGCATTTTGCTTAACTGAATGAGCATTTCATCCAGTTGCAGTCAGTAAACGTCGGCAGTGATGCCCTGGATAGATTCCAGAAATCTGTAATGGATAACGCCTGAGGCGGACCAACACTCGAACAATCTTTTGCGCGTATAATTTCTGTTTTGGAAAGTGTCTGGGTCCTTCGTCATGGTCAAGCCGATCATTTACGATTATTATAAAGGGTCAATTTCTCATCCCAAATCGATCAAGAGATGGATCTTTTCCATTTATCGATTCCCCTCACCATGCCAATTTTCTTGGATTTTTCGATATTATTAAAATGCTGAGCGAGGCGGCATGGTGGCGTAATGGATAGCGGCTCGGATTGAGGAATCGGAGAGTCGAATCCATTACATTCACTTGCGTGCTAATACCCTTGGGAAAGTTATCAATCCTTTTCTTCTCCCCCACCAACTATGGGTTAAATAGTAGGACAGAATGGGTTCTATAGCCTTGGATTGCAACTGGTCTTGGAAAAGGAAACTCTGAATTCAAAACCTGCGGAGGGTTGTTTTGGGACCTTGTGGCACGTAGTGCACAAGGTCTCTGTATTCGGCCCTTCAAAAAGTGTGGTGAAGGCTTTGTTTGCACAAAAACTTTAATCACATCATATGTGCTGTTGTCTGGTGCTATGAAGTGATCTGCTTAACCCTCATACGTCGAACAAGAGAGAGATGTCTTCACTATATATATATATATACAAAAGTCTGTCTCGTCTTATCGATAAGTCGCCTTATATATATATATATATATATATATATATATATATATATATATATATATAAGGCAGGATAGAATTTTGTAAAGTATCCGTCATTCATCGGGATTCTCGACAAGAATGATTCGACAAGAATCAATGAGTGTTTGAAAAATAACGAAGTTTTGAATTGACATTCAATATGTACTGAATATTTTGAATTCTAAATAAATTATATATATATATTTGTGTGTGTGTGTGTGTGTGTGTGTGTGTGTGTGTGTGTGTGAGAGAGAGAGAGAGAGAGAGAATGAGTGAGTGAGTGTGTATTATAATATTGTTACTGGCCTCAAAGTTGAAATGAGGCTAACATTTGTTTTTTTCCTGGCCTGGTACAGATATTATGAGGAAGAAATTTTCTCAAGTGATAACGCTTTCTCGTTTCCATCGAGAATTGAGCTGTGACTAGGACGTGATAATCTATGGGAAAAGGCGCTAGGAGCAATTATGGATATCCCAAAGGTATTACAGTGAAATTAACACAGGCAGATTCAGTCGTAATACGAAAACCTTTCGCCCATGGTGCTTTCCATTTTAGAAAACGTTACACTAACCCGCAAGCTATCATGAATTGGTGAAGAAACAGGGTGCCGCAAATGTAACGACCTTTTTTTCTTTTTTTCGAGCTCAGGTGGATAGGATGACGTGGAGCAACTGAGTTGCCACCACCACGGTCACCAGATCACATAATTTTTTTTTTTATTGTTAAGTAAACTGAAATATCTATTTTCACAGGCTCAAAACTAAAACAATTCCTGAATTAAAATAAGCAATTTCTGATAATTTAAAAAAAAATAATTATAAAGGTGTGTCAAATAGTTTGTAGAAGTGTTCCTGATAGGGTTCAGAATGGTATTAAATATGAAGGGGCCATTTTGAACATGTTAAACATTTTGTTAATCATAACAAATCGTGGAGTTTTGATGGGACAATAAATTTTATAAATTTAAATAAATTATAAATTTTCTTAAACAACTGTAATTCATTTTTGTTCAATGAAAGTTAAAGAAAAATGTCGTTATTTTTTCCGTATCCTGTGTATATATATACATATATATATATATATATATATATTTCCGTATATATATATATATATATATATATATATATATTTCCGTATCCTGTATATATATATATATATATATATATATATATATATATATATATATATATATATATATATATATATATATGTATGTATGTATGTATGTATGTATGTATGAAGAGGTTTCAGGCAGTTATGCCCAAGCATAGAGTGCAAAAGCCATGGGGGTTAAAAGGGTACGCTGAAAAGGAATGAGGGTGGGTAAAAAGCAAAGTCCTCGCCTATCCGGGTCGTTGCGTCATCTTTGCCGTATTCAAGCTGTCTAGACATTAATTCGACATGATGGCTGTGTGAAAGGAAAAGGTGGTAGCGGAAGGCATCGGGGGGCAACAGATATGTTTCACACACACACACACACACACACACACACACACACACACACACACACACACACACGCATTTGTACATACAGACACGTGATCACAGATGAGCGCACACATATATAATTTGAAAATCTCTTAGAAGCACACAGAGATATGCCCAGCAGATTTCAGCCTTCCTTACATGGACACGCAACTGTTTTGATAGAAAAATAGATTATTTGATTCTCAATGAAATACTTGTAAAAGACATGTACACAATTGTATATGTCAGATATCTGGTGCAGTTCAATTTATATTACAATGAATCATTCATACAAAAATTAGGTTAGTAAAGTTAATGATATAAAATGGTGAAAAACTTCTTCGAAAACAAAATCTTCAAAGTTGCATTAATCTACGAACCCCTCGATGAATGTTATGATCCTTGTTTTTAATAACTACAAGTTGTATAAGGTTTTTTTTTAATCTGCTAGAAACAAAAAACAATTAATTAATTAATTGTTTTTTTAATCTGTTGAAACAAAAAAATGAAAACGTTTTATAAAACATACATACAACAAACTATTTCTTATTTTAACAGTTAAAATATAATCCTTGAAAATGGCTAAATGTATAGCCGAAAGCGCTCGGATAAAAAGAACATTCGGACAGTTTTTATATAATTTATCACCCGAAAAAAAATATTAGATCGCATGAGAAATTGTATCAAAAAGCACCTTGCCTGTCGTATTCGATGAAATGTGCATGAAAGAAGGATTGCTGCGTAAATACACACACACACACACACACACACACACACACACACACACACACACACACACACACACACACACACACACACACACACACACACACACACACACACACACACACACACACACACACACACACACACACACACATATATAAGCTTTTTTCGCTGTATCACAGTTCGTTAGTGTGTCTAGACAGCGATTCATTTTCTATGTTACATTAACAATTTGGAGGTTATTTAAATGTCCAAAAGTTTTTGTAGATTCCAAGAATTTTTTGTGGATTGTAATGTTTTAGAATTACTATTTAATCCATAAGTTGGTGAAGAGGTAATTTAGAACTTCCCAAGAGTATTTGCGCAGAAGTGAATATAACGAACACGACTAAAATTGAATTTAATAAATAAAATTTATATTACAAGAATCATTCATAGAAAAAGTAGATTAGTAAAATTAATGATATAAAATGGCGAAAAACTTCTTCGTAAACAAAACCTTTAAATTTGCATTAACCTACGAACCACTCAATGAATGCTATGATACTTGATTTTAATAACTACAAGTTGTATAAGGTATACATACAGTCATCCTCAGGCATGGAAATTATTTTGTTTTTAGTAAATCCAGGTAATAGCGGACACGAAAGATTAAATGCGAATCGAAAAATGTTTTTTTAGAAATGTTTTATTGTTAACTGATAAAAGCTTTTTGGAGCGTGCAGTCGCAAAGCTAAGGTTGAATTTTTTTGAAAATTTAAGAGAGTGCTTTTGTTTTTTTACTAATATGGTAATTTGAGAATTTTTTGTTGTCGGAGTTTTTCAGGTTAATGCGACTTTAAAAAAATTGTTTGCGAAGAAGTTTCTCGCCATTTTATATCATTAACTTTACTAATCTACTTTTTGTATGAATGATTCATGGTAATATAAAGCGTATATATATATATACATATATATATATATATATATATATATATATATATATAACATATTCCTCCCGTCAACAAATAGAACATGTCATATTGTCATTTGTCGCTGCCCTATTGTCCGCAATAGTCAATGATGTCTATGTGCCGGTTTAACGCGACATGAAAAAAATAACTCGCCGACACCCACCCTCTGACCTTATTTTTCTATTTGGCGTTTCTGATATTTGATTGGTTAATAAAGACATACCATAAAGTTTATTTTTAATTTTGACGTTATGTACCCCTTCAGTTTCCGTAAAAGAGGTAACGATTGTTTTTAAATTTCCTTAAAAATCATTTTATCACCAGTTACTTACCATTGCTTGAGGAATACAATCAAAGTTTTTAAACATCAAAGCTTTTATGTATCGATTTAAAATGTTTTTATTATAAACTTTTATTATATATATATATATATATATATATATATATATATATATATATATATATATATATATATATATATATATATATATATATATCAACAAACGATACTCTGCAGCAGGTTTTGAATTCAGTTTTGTTCGTCTCTAAGTCTCTCCGGCTATTTACTCTAATCGGGGGTAGGGGAGATGGATTCATGCCTTTCCCAAGAGTATTAGCACGTAAGTGAATGTCATGAATTCAAATGGAATTTGAACACCCCTTTCAACCGCAATCCATTACTCCACTGTGTATCTATCTACCTATCTGTATATATACACACACACACGCACACACACACACACACACACACATATATATATATATATATATATATATATATATGTGTGTGTGTGTGTGTGTGTGTATTTGATTAATATAGGCTGTATGTTATCCTGAATGTTATTATTTTTTGACGTAATTATCAGTTGACAATATGAATATAATAGCGTTTTCTAAATTTTTCTATTTACTAAGGACATTTTGTTTGTTGTTAATAGTTATTTTATTTTCAATAAATTTATTTCGTTTTTGCCTTGAAAATGTCCACATTAGACGAAACGCGTCGGCTACTAATACAGTTTCCCTATTGTCTTTTACCTTTACACACATATATATATATATGTGTGTGTGTGTGTGTGTGTGTGTGTGTGTGGTTATCGGCCTTGTATTTGGTTGGTTCGTTCGTTGATCTTGTTTAACGGCATATATATGGATTATTTAATTCCGAAATGTACATAATTTGAACGCAATTGTATACCTACAATAACGGATAAATTATATTGTTAATCTCTTTGTAATGAAATGCATTATTGGTCATTCTAATAGAAAATGTATTGCTAGTCACTTTGCTATAAAATGTATTGCTGGTAATTCTACTATAAAATGTACTCTTGTATTACACATCTTAATCAGTTACATTCTAAGTTGACTGTCTATTGAACATTAGTTTAAAAAGTCACTTTTATTTAATACTGGATTTATACAAGTCTACTATTAATACCGCATTCTTTTTAGAAAAATATAAATGAAAAAATTACGTATACTTCTATTTTATAGATTATGTGAAAGCAAAATTTCCCAAAGTAATGCGTCCTGGGTAAGACGATAAACTACGTCCAACAGCAAGGCCTGTGATCAGGAGGTTTTGAGGAGCAATGGTGTGTGTAGACGGCGAATCAGCGAGCTTCGGTCTGAAGGTGAATCGGTTATAACTTTTTGATGAAAGTTGTGGTGTCCCTTGTAGCCATTTTTATTGGCTGGTTCTGCGTGCTCATTGGCTGAGTGATGGCTGGGTCAGGTTCATAAAAGCGCGGTAAGCTCATTTAAGCAGAGTTTTGCTTCTGACGAGGAGTGGCGTACAGTGCTGTTCGATAAAAGTGAGTCAACTGATTTTTTTTTTACTAAATGTTCTCTTCTCTGATGAAACGAAAGTTGAGCTAAATTCAAAGGATAAGCGATCTAAAATCCGAAGAAGAAGCTTTGAAAGCTCTTTGAATTTAGCAGTAAGTACTGCCAAGCATCCGTTCAGTATAATCTTCTGGGGATGCTTTTCTTTTCATGGAACTGGTTTCTTAAAACCAATTGAAAAGACCCTCAGGAGCGAGCAGTACAAGAGAATTTTAGAGTCTTGTCTGTTCCCTTCTGCTGAAAGGGTGCAAATCGACCCCACCAATCTCATATTTATGCAGGATAATGCTCCCTGTCAAAAATCAAAATTGACGAAGGAATACTTTGATGAGAAGCAGGTGAGTGTTATGACATGGCCGCCCCAATCTCCTGACCTCAACCCCATAGAAAATTTATGGAGCATTATAAAGTACAGGCTCTCGAGAATGCAGTTGAGCAACAAAGAGGATTTGATTGTGAATTTCATATCCGAATGGAATTCTATGCTTAGAGATGAGATTTGCCAGAACCTGATCAAGTCAATGCCAAAAAGGGTTGAAAAGGTTATTCAAAATAAAGGAGGACCCATAGATTATTAAATATTTCGAACTATATTACCTATTATAAATAAATTATACCTCTATTATTCTTTATTTAAAGCTGTTCGGTTATGTTTCTATTGATTACTAGTTGCAGGAAATAAGTGAGTCACTTTTTTTGCACAAAGTTTTTCCCTAAATCACATTTATATCCAAAATCATAATTATCAATAGAATACCGTAGGGTGAGTAAACTTTTTTACTAGGTGGTCGGGAAGGGGTCTTTATATTAGTAAGATTAAAAATTACTTTGACCCCAAAAAGAATAGGAGAAAAATAGTTAAGTAACGAAAATCAGGTGAAAATCGAACAGCACTGTATGTGAGATTGAGAAATTGTAGATTTGTTTTGCCGATTGGACCTATTGGACTTGCATATAGTTTTTTTTTGCCCCGTGTGTCCTTCTGACCCATTATCACACAAGTTGTTAAGCTCGAATATTCCACGATGAAAAACTGGAATTTCCACGAGTATTTTTTCTCCGAAGAACTAGTAAGGAGCTCATTCAGTGATTAACATAAGAATTACGATTCATCAGAGAATTCAAATAGCAAAACCGTGAAGTTTCCATGGTTATTAACAGTTTTTTTTATTTATCTGATTTTACAAACGTCTGTGAGGCTAAATGTTAGCTGTTAAAATCAGGGATACCCACGGGTAGTGAAAATCGGAAGCTTTTAAAAAACGATTTTCTACGTACAAACCGGATTTCCTGTCTATATTTCTGAGATGTGTTATTATGCACATTATTTACATTATTCGGACTATTGTCCTCATCTTTGTCGCCATATTCATTGCAACGTTTCGGCCGTTGTACGCTCCGGCCTTATTCAGGTGGTTGGAATGTCGAACTGAACTCTTTATTTCGCTCACTGGGGTAACTGACATCCATTAAACATGGCACGTGGAACTAGAACAGTTTATCCCAGTGAGCGAAATAAAGGGTTCAGTTCGACATTCCAACCACCTGAAGAAGGCCGGAACGTACAACGGCCGAAACGTCGTAATAAATATGGCGACAAAGATGAGGACAATAGTCCGAATAATGTAAATAATAAACCGGAATAAATTTCAAAAATTTGCTTTTACTTTGAAGTGATATTTGACTGGTTTTATTTCTGGAGAAATAAAAACCGTTTGTTTGCAAACGATTTCCATGAAAATTAGCACATTGATCCGGTTCTTTTATCACGAGCTGTTTCCTGTTTGGAAAACATTTCCCGGTTCCTACACACACACACACACACACACACACACATACATCGTGAAGATGCAGGTGGCGCAACGGTCAACAGCGTGATACGTGGAGTGGAATCGATAAATCCGACCGTTTTTGTCTCATTCATTTCGTATCAATGCCCTTGGAAAAAAGCAAGACATTTTTTGTTTTGTTTGTTGTTACTTAAAATAATGCAAGCGTATTTAATGAACAAAGTAACTAATAATAACAAAACAAAAGTCATTGAAACAAAGCAAGTTCAGTCGACCAATGATGACAATTCCAGAACAACGTAACTATCTCTTTTCTTTCCAGCTGCTTGTAAAATAACAGTAAAAGAACAACCCTGAACTCAAAACGGTTTGACGTGGGGTTCGCCACTCCGTCCTATAAAACTAACTTGATAGTGAAACTATTATTCGGTTTAGTGTCTATGTTCCACTAGACACCTTTTTTGTATTATTCTTTCATTCTCCCCAAGCAAGACGACAATGCCACTTAGACGCAAGGGGCTACACGGGGAGAAAGAGAATGAATCGACTGTAGAAGAAACCGGAAACCCAATACTAAACAGGAAACATGGAAATAAGTCTCTACACCTGTTAAAAAAACCGGCGAGGAAGTTCGCCCCAAGCAAGACAATAAAGCCACTAAGACCCAAGAGGTTACTAAGTAAGAAAGAATAAGTAAAAGAAAACTATTATTATGGAAAGAGAACAATATAAGTAGACGAATCCAGAAGACAGTAGATAACGATGGACATCTCGTCAATTCAATTGTAAAATTATGAGACCTAGCCGCCAATCTAGTATTGCACTTAAATTCATAAAAATCTATTTAAAATAGATAAAGTTCATCTGAATAATTACCATGAAAAATATTTATAGAAAAGGTACAGGGAAGCTATGTAACAGCGGTGGGAAAGTGAGAAATCTGTTAAAATCAGTGATACCCATGGGGTAGTGAAAATCGGAGGTTTATAAAAACGATTTTCTACGTACAAACAGGAATTCGTTCCAAATGTTCACTTTTCCTTTGAAGTGATATCTGACTGGTTTTATATTCTTTGTCAAAAAGAGAAACAAACGATTTTCACGAAAATTAGCACACACACATACACACACATACATACACACACATACATATATACACACATACATACACACACACACACACACACACACACACACACTAATTTCGTAGCGATTCCATGAAATACTGATTGGGAAGTTATTAATATTTGTTTGAATTCAGGGAATCTGAAAGGAAATTAAACAGAGGGTACAAAAGTTTATTTCAACTCCCCTTTCCTATCTTCATTAGTCTTTTAACCCACTACAGTTTTATGGGAAAGCTGTGAGGCTCACATGTTATCTCAGGAAATTCTCGTGTTTCTTTATTTTTTTCCATCCGGACCGACATTACGACTTACTCTCAGAAGATTCGCATCATATTAGCTGTTTAAATTAATCTCGTTATTATGTTAAGTATACAACACCCCTTTCCATATATCTGCACGGGTTACCACTGTCTATATTAAAATACCATTGATAAATGGAGCTTAACAGCTTGTAGCGGACAGCTCGTAGGGGGGCGCGATGTCCCGAGCGCCCCATCGTGTCGTAAAATGACGATGTCACAAGGAGCCCGCCACATTTTTACTTTGTGATCTAACCAGGTGAAACAATATGGATAACAGAACGAAGATGTGTATGATTTACGCTGGGTTTATTAACTGAAGGAGAAAAGTAGTATATATATTGGTAATGCTGACAGTTGGACGTTGAGGTGCTTACGTTCCGGTTGAGTCCTTGGTTCAACGTGGCTGAAGCGGACGCTCCGGTTGAGGGTTGATGTGTGTCTGCTCCGGTCGTGTCGACTGTTGGAGGTTGTTGAAGTGCGGCTGCTCCGGTCGTGTCGACGGTTGGAGGTTGTTGAAGTGCGGCTGCTCCGGTCGTGTCGACGGTTGGAGTCGAAAAATCTTCCGTAATAATTACTAACCATAGTGTACGGGAAAGGTTGGTTTGTCGTCGCAGGTGGGCTTTGCTGGTCGTCCGGTTTGGTTAGCACTGTTGGTCGGCAAGTCTGGTTATTTCTGCTGGTAGGCGGTTGATCACTGCCGGTCGGCTGGTGATCGCTGCTGGTCTTTGGTCTTTGCTGGCGTTGCGATGTTGTTGGGCCAGACGTATAGGGAGACAGAGTTCCAACTAGCGTCCAGTTGGCAGACAAAAAAATGGGAGCGTAACTTAATACACAGCCCTGTACACCGACTGTGTCAGAGCCGACCGGTCAGTACCAACCCTGAATTCGGCGAGGAGTCGCTGTGTTAAGTACGGAGAGCCTCACGACAGAAAATGGCATTACTAAAATGTCAAAAATCTCTCTAAAAAATGAGTGGGGATTTCTATGCGAAACTGACGGTGTAAAAACGCTTGGAGGTGTATTACGATTAGGTTCGTAACAACAGTGAACAAAAAAGGTAATTAGTTCATCTCCAAACGAAATTACAAGCGTGTAGGGATGATGATGGAAAGGTCAAGGTTGAAAAATGCCCTGTTCTCTCCCGCTTTAGTGAGCAGCCGAAAGCGGCTGCGATAAGCTAATATCACGCATTCCTTGGGTATGAATGCAGGTCATTAAGGTCAATAAGATGGTACAAATAAAACGATTTTTTCATTTTTTTCTGAAATAGACCATAAATGTATGAGAGCTCTACCGCCACCGCTACCTTTTCTTTCTTTTCTTTCTTTTCTTTCTTTCTTTCTTTCGTTCTTTCTTTCTTTTCTTTCTTTCGTTCTCTCTTTCTTTCTTTCGTTCTTTCTTTTCTTTCTTTTCTTTCTTTCTTTCTTTCATTCTTTCGTTCTTTCTTTCGTTCTTTCTTTCTTTCGTTCTTTCTTTCTTTTCTTTCTTTCGTTCTCTCTTTCTTTCGTTCTTTCTTTCTTTTCTTTCTTTCTTTCTTTCTTTCGTTCTTTCTTTCTTTCTTTCGTTCTTTCTTTCTTTCTTTCGTTCTTTCTTTCTTTCGTTCTTTCTTTTCTTTCTTTCTTTCTTTCTCATGCTGATACCAAACAGCGACTGTGATATGCCTTTTTTGTCATCTCACGCAGTCAAAAGGCAATTATTGATTAGGTATTGGTAGGGCGAAACGTACGTGATACCTGAGTAGCAAACAGAATTTTCTTTTTTAATCATTGCACCCCCATGCAAGGAAATAAAGCCACTAAGACGCAAGGAGGTTACTGAGTGTGAAAGAAATATGAGAAAAAGAAAAAGAAATGTTATTGAGGAGAGTGAACAATGAAAGAACAGGGACAAAGAAGACAGAAAATAACGATTGTCGTTGCATTTAAATTTTTGAAGATCAAAGTTGACTGGAAAGCAAGAGGCGGGAAGAGATTTCTGCAAGCGAGAAGTCTGATAGAAGAAACTGTTAACATAGAACTTACGGTTACATCTAGCAATTTCAACTGTAAAATGATGAGACCTTTGCACCAGTCTGTTTATTTTCAAGAAGCAACTAAACTCATGTTTAAATAAGCTGAAGAACTATTGACTAATACTTATTTTAGAGTTCGCTATTCACGTGGTGACTTGTACATATGGCTTTGTGCTTAAGTTAAGCTAATTAATAACGACAGCGAATTCAATCTTTACTGTTTGTCTGATATTCGTGTTCTTTTGCCAGACTAAGCTAAGAGTGCTAAATAATCTCTCTCTGTGTTTTCATATCCTGCTAATGGCTGCCGTCTCTTTGAACATGATTTTTTTTCCGTTTTGTGATTTACAAAGGACAAGAGCGGAAAACGGTGTTGAAAGCGGGCATTTGTTTACAGACATAAATATTAAAGAGAACATCTGGGCAAGAAATATAAAGTTTTTAAATGACATTTATAACTGATCGTGCGAACGTCTGGCTGGCGATATAAACGTCAGGGAAAGTCGGCTTCCGGCAAACCGACTGATGCTGGAAATCTCGCCGAATCTCGTTTATAGCATTGATTCTTCACAAGCAATCCAATTTTCTCTGTCTTGCTTCCTGTTAATTTAACTTAACTTCTGCTTGTTTTTGTTTTTTTTAATTTAATCTTAATTTTATAATCGGAAGAGAGATGTATCGAGCAAGGCTTTTATTTAAATTCATTTCTTTCAGAATAAAAACAAGAAAATAAAAGCTTCTACATTTTATTAACAATGTCTGCATTTTATTTTAATGACATGTCCTTTCAGAAGGGAGAAGGTCATGGCTCTCCACATCTTCTTCTTATTATTAATAGTGAATTGCCATGATCTACTGGCTTGCGGCAATATCACGTTAAAACTCCGTTTCTCGTAATATCACCGAAGTTAAGCTACGTCAGTACCTAGATGAGTGACCGCTTGGGAATACCACGCGTTGTAAGGTTGGATGTGCGGGTGGTGCAATGGATAACGGCTATATATTGGAGTTCAGAGAGCCGAGTTCTAATTCCAGTCGGGTTCGTAATAATCACTTACGCGCAAATAGACTTGGGGAAGGTAAAAACACACGTTTTCGCCCCCTTTCCAGCTATGGTTGATTCAACAGGACGTGTATAATTAAATCATTATTATCGCCAATAAATTCTTATAATCTAAAAATATTTTCTGGCTTTAAATAACCTGTAGAGTATCTGTCTATATTTCTGAGATGAGTTTTTATGTACACTATTTACATTAATCGGACTATTGTCCTCATCATTGTTGCCGTGTTTATCACAACGTTTCGGCCGTTGTAACCTCCGGCCTTCTTCAGGTGGTTGGAATGTCGAACTGAACCCTTTATTTCACTCACTGTGGTAGACTGTTCTAGTTCCACGTGCCATGTTTAATGGATGTCAGTTATTTCCTGTTAATTCCCCTCTCAAAGCTCTCTACCGCCTTAACCAGGTATTGAACTCACACTCTTTGGGTCCTGTCATTTATCTAACTAACGCCTTTATTCACTGTGCCAAGCTCAAGGACACATGACAGTGGATAAAGGCGTTAGTTCGATCCAATGACAGGACCCAAAGAGTTCAATACCTAGTTATACAAAGAAACATGTCTCAATATATATATATATATATATATATATATATATATATATATATATATATATATATATATATAGTCAAAACCTAATGAGCCAAACAAACATACCAAGGTTTAACATAGGCAGAACGTCAGGACGAACTGCCTGAGTGAAACCTTGGTAGGTTTGTCTGGCTCATTCGGTTTGACTAGGTTTGCTCTACGTTTGTATCGAGCTCTTTAGTAAGTTGTTTACTTGTATCGGGGTTTTTTCTTTGGGCCTTGAACCTGTATCTGTGCGATTATTTTCGAGAGACTTTCATGTTCCTGGCTCTTTCTTTTTTCAAACCTTTTTTTCCCTTCGAGATTGATTTGGCTATTGTTAAATCAAGAATTCGAAGGTTTTTTGACACGAGTATAGTCACCTGTATATATATATATATATATATATATATATATATATATATATATATATATATATATTGTAACATGTTTCCTTGAATAATTTAGACAAGTTTCGTCGACTTATTGTCAGTTGGATCCTGTCATGTTCACAGATAAGCTTTTTGGTGTCATTATTAAAGGACGAGAGAACATCACCGCGTTGACACATAATATTTATTCCGAGTACTTCGACATAGTACCCTGTCATCATCAGATTGTTGTTTATTGCAAGTCAAATTTTGTAGTGTTGATCATTTTCAAAGATAAAAATTGCCGTATTCATCTGAAAGTTATTTTTTTTTATTTGGGAAATGAGGAACGCGCTGAGTGAGTACGTGGTAACTTGACGGCTGCTTCAGGGGAGGTAAAAGTATGGCGTGCCATGATGTTTTAAGAAAACTATTAGTGCAAAACCTCGACGTTTAAACTATCTGCAGTATTCATTATTAATTTTATTAAGGTTTGGGTTAAATTTTTTTAATATACATAGCTTCGAGAAATTTTAGCTTATATTTATTATTTTCATGAAAAGGTATAGATGTATTTTCAACAAGAATTTTTCTGAATTGCAAATGTGAACCGGTATACTGTTGTAAATATTTAGAAATGTTGGATATATCATTCAAATGAAAACCCAGAGGCCGAGACAAGGTGGTAGTAGTGGGTCCAACACACACACACACACACACACACACACATATATATATATATGTATATATATATATACATACACACACACACAAACGCACATATATATGTATATATAAATTTATATATATATATATATACATATTGTTAAAAGCAGCACCATTTATACATATACATATATATATACAAACGAGGGAACTTTACAGATCATATATATATATATATATATATATATATATATGTGTGTGTGTGTGTGTGTGTGTGTGTGTGTGTGTGTGTGTGTAATCCGTAAAGTGTGAATGTTTCCTGGTGTTGTTTTATAAGTTTTTGCTATGAATTCTGTTCAGTTTTTAACAATTTATTGGTATCGTTTTGAATTTTTTCATAAAAAGTAAATATATATATATATATATATATATATATATATATATATATATATATGTATATATATATATATAATATATGTATATATATATATATAATATATATATATATGTATATATATAGATATACATATATATATATATGTATAGATATATATATCTATACATATATATATATATATTTATACATATATATTTATGCATATACATATATATATATTTATATATACATATACATATACATACATACATACATATATATATATATATACATATATATATATATATATATATATATATACATATACATATATACATATATATATATATATATATATATATATATATATATATATATATATATATATATATATTAAAACGCCAGATCGGAATCGGGCAGAAAACTGGTTCCCGGTCGCTGCGCACTACATGTTACGTTGACGATTATTATGACACAATGACCTTCAGACCGATTGTAAGTTCAAGGTTAAAACTTTTGCCATACTGATATCAGGATGTCAGATAGTTCACACGTCATGTCGGGTAACAACGATTTCATATATTCTTTCAAGGTTCTTTTATGTGACGTCTCCCTCTCAGGACTATGGCTCTCCATAACACCCCCCTCTCAGGTCTTGTCCCGCCATTCATTTACACAATCTTATTACGTAGTTTATTTACTGTTTCTTTGTGTCCCTGTTCGCTTCACTTTGTACTGTGAGTGTCAAGTTCTCTAAACCGTCTTTCTTCATTAAAAATTTCAGTTTTCTCTTTCTGATTCTAAATGTAAATATCCTTTGTTTGTTTGTATCTTCTTTAAAATTTATTTTTGCTTTGCAACTTCTCGTTGCTCGCCTGCTTCGTCAGGTTTCGCATTCTCAACATCCTTCTGTAGAAACCCAGCAGTCTAAACTCCTTCTCATCTGTTGTGAAATACTGCGGCTCCCACTGTTCTATAGGAAAATTAATAGTACGTAGCAGGTGTTCACTTTCTCTGTTTATTTACTTTTTTCTATGTTTCCTATATGTTTTCCATATATGTCTATATGTTCTCTATCTTTTTTATATGCTTCCTATATGTTGTTCTATATTGCTGCGAGGGAGAATATTTCCCTACAAAATTGAACTCGGACGAAAGGCATAAAAAAGTAACATGAGGAATAGTAGAAGCAGTAGTAGCAGCAGCAGTAGCATTTGATGAAAGCTGTCATTCACAGCTAAACATTTTCTTCCCTAGGTTATATTCTACAATATGTTTCCCGGTACCGAATGGTAATAAACTTGTTAAACCAATTCCAGTTTTCTACCGTTGTTTTGATAACTCTGTTACAACAGTTTGGGTTTCATCCACGTCGACAAACTGTTGTAACTGATTTATCAAAAACAACATTAAAAAACTGGAATCGGTTTAACAAGTTTATTACCTTTTCGTACAGGGAGACATAATGTAGAATATAAACCAGGGAAGAGAATGTTTAGCCGTGAATGACTAACTGTTTTCAGTAAAAGCTACTGTTCCTCCTGATAACCCTCTTTATGGCCGAGTCCAAAATTGTATGAAATATTTCCCCTCACAACATATATTTATTCTACATTTTTATATATATTTTCCATATGTATCTATCTATATGTTCTCTATACGTTTTCCATGTTTTCCATGTTTCTATATGGTTTCCATATATTTCTATATGTTTTCTATATGTTTCTATATGTTTTCCATATGTTTCTATATGTTTTCCATATGTTTCTATATGTTTTCTATATATTTCTATATGTTTTCCATATGTTTCTATATGTTTTCCATATATTTCTATATGTTTTCTATATGTTTCTATATGTTTTCTATATGTTTCTATATGTTTTCCATATGTTTCTATATGTTTTCCATATATTTCTATATGTTTCTATATGTTTCTATATGTTTTCCATATATTTCTATATGTTTTCCATATGTTTCTATATGTTTTTCATATATTTCTATATGTTTTCCATATGTTTCTATATGTTGTCCATATGTTTCTATATGTTTTCCATATGTTTCTATATGTTTTCCATATATTTCTATATGTTTTCTATATGTTTCTATATGTTTTCTATATGTTTCTATATGTTTTCCATATGTTTCTATATGTTTTCCATATATTTCTATATGTTTCTATATGTTTCTATATGTTTTCCATATATTTCTATATGTTTTCCATATGTTTCTATATGTTTTTCATATATTTCTATATGTTTTCCATATGTTTCTATATGTTGTCCATATGTTTCTATATGTTTTCCATATATTTCTATATGTTTTCTATATGTTTCTATATGTTTTCCATATGTTTCTATATGTTTTTCATATATTTCTATATGCTTTCCATATATTTCTATATGTTTTCCATATGTTTCTATGTTTTCCATATGTTTCTATATGTTTTCCATATATTTCTATATGTTTTCCATATATTTCTATATGTTTTCCATATGTTTCTATGTTTTCCATATATTTCTATATGTTTTCCATATGTTTCTATGTGTTTTCCATATGTTTCTATACGTTTTCAATATATTTCTATATGTTTTCCATATATTTCGATATGTTTTCCATATGTTTCTATGTGTTTTCCATATATTTCTATATGTTTTTTCTATATATTTCTATATGTTTTCCATATATTTCTATATGTTTTCCATATATTTCTATATGGTTTTATGTGTTTTTGTATGTTTCCTACATGATTTTCTGTACTTTTGCTATGTTGCTAATCAATATTTCTTGTATATCATTTCTGAGATGAGCAATTGTCAATAATCGTGTATTATTTTGAACTATCGTTCTCATTTGAATTGAATTTGAATTGTCATTATAGACACCACGTTCCAACCGAGTACCCTCTGGTCATCATCAGGTATCCATTGTTTGGCTGATATTAGATATCTGTTGATTTCTTGCGATATTATCTCTGTGATGTCAGCTACTGTTCCTCTGACATAAAATATAGTAGCGCCTTCTCTGATCAAAAGTCAGTCCTTTGGTGGTTAAACTGAAGTGACCCCTCCAGGGTGCAGGTCTAGGTGATGGTGTATGGAGGTCAAGAACTGCCCAGACTACAGGTCACCCACTCTCGACCGTACCGACAAAATCCAAAGGTATACAGGGCATTACATTTTGGGGACAGCTTGATTGCATCTTCAGGCAGATGGGTCTCGACAGTCGTGGAAAGAAGTACATCTAGGGGAGGGAAAAATGAATTTAAACCTCCGCTCCCTTGCGGCCATATCCAAAACAGAGAAAGAGCTATGGAAGTAAACCCAGACAGAAAACCTGGAGTGGAGCTCCGAAGACGGTGAACTCTCAACAGTGACAAAATTGAATATAAATGGCTCCAAAAACGTACCACTTCGGGACGATAGCGTAGTGGTGGTTTTCTAAGTGTAGCTTAGATGTGGCACAAGGCTAAAAGTATGAGTACCCAGTGAGGATCGCACTCAACATGAAGTCGTAATTCATCTAACGAGACAAACTCACTAACCATTTGTTATAGTGAAAGACACCTTGTCTAGGTAATAGACTCTCCCACCTATTATAAGTAGGAGTCAGTAGGTAGTCGAGGGAAGAGTAGTTATCAGCGACCACAACTCGATTACTCTGCGTAACACTTATTTACAAGTTCCTAACGTTTCTGTACGTTCACCCCATTTAGGACGCATTTAGTCCGACTACAAGTTCTATTGTGGAAATAACTCCACAACACCATTAAACTAATTCGCGCTGTCCAGAATGATTTTCTAAGTGTTGCTTAGATGTGTCACAAGGCCGAAACTATGGACACCCAGATTGAACGTACTATTCAGTCGTAATTGATCTAGCGAGATAGGCTCGCTAACGATACCATGTTGAAGTGTTCTATATGATTTTCTAAGCATAGCTTAGATATGGCAAAAGGCCGAGAGTTTGAAACACCCAGTGAGGATCTAACTCACTATTGAACAGAAATTGATCTATTGAGACAGGTTTGTTAACCGTTACACCGCGTCGAAGTGCCCAGACGGTGGCGAAATGGATATTAGGAGTTAGATGTGTTATTGTCGTCTAGTGGTCCTGAGTTCAATTCTTGGATTAGGCAGTAAAGCACCAATTTATCGGGAACAGGCAATAAATGGCATCATGGAGACAATAAATATCACAATCAACGTATATCCCATATCAGCCAAACAATAAACTCCTGATGATGGCCAGGTTTGATTTGTTTTGTTTTACGCCTTATCAACCTCAATGGGTTATTTAGCATCTGCCTATATTAAGACAGCGGAGAACTTGGAGAGGGGAATTAACAGGAGAAAACTGATAACTGACATCATTAAACATGGAACGTGGAACTAGAACAGTCTACTCCAGTGAGCGAAATAAAGGGTTCAGTTCGACATTCCAACCACCTGAAGAAGACCGGAGGGTACAAAACGTTGTAATAAATGAGATGAGGACAATAGTCCGAATAATGTAAATAGTGGATTATTTAATATCGACAAGATTTTTTAGGATAGGTTGGTAGCAACAGAATATACTATTATTTCTATGAGAACAGTTTGTAGATCAGTTATTTATTTATTTACTTACTTTTTGTAAAGAGGGTTATTGTTTAGAGTGGAATGTATTGATGGTAATATTTATTTTCCAAAATGTATTGCTGTTACTTTTACTATAAAAACTCACTTGTACACTTTCAAAATATTTCGATCCCAATTTAGGAGACAAATACTTGCCTGTAGCTGGGACCCTAACAGGTTCTACCATCCCGAATGAGGGTGGACCTGGGAACAATAAAAATTAATAGGTTGTTCCACGCACCTCAAAACCTCCCGATCAGAGGTCTTTCTGCCGGGTACAGTTTATCGTCATATCCAAGAGGCGATGATGGGTAGAGCATGCTTGGTTGACACGCTGAGCCTATAATAACGTCTATATCAACTAAGCTGCGAACAATAGGTCTCATTTAAATACACACGAATACCTACCAAATTCCACCTGCAACATACTCGCAGACGATACAAATATAATAGCCTCATCTACATGTAAAAAAATGGCTAAAAATAATGGAAGCATTATGAATAAAAAAGAGAAAAAACAACACTCAATAATATAAATTATGAACACGGCCACAATATGCTGAGCGTGTTTGGAAAATCAAATCATTCCTATAATTCACCTTGCTATTAGGGACAATTGTCAAATTAGTAAGTTAATCTGGATTCTAAAACCCACTGCTCAAAATCACCCCGGAAATTCTCACACACCAAACTGATTTGAAGTCAAACATTGACGAGAAATTTTTGTCAGGCAATCTGGCCTTGGGTCATATTGTAGGGAAAACTAGATTTATGCCTTTTCACATTTGAATTTGTACGAAGTGAACATATACAACTGCCTCTTGAATTTGAACTCAAATCGCTCGTTCCGTTTCTCGAAGGTATAACCATTTAACCATTCGGTCCACCAGTGCGGAGTTGGATATTAAGTAAAGAACTCATTTCAAAAGCGAATTGGTCCGCAACATGAGCTTGGATACCCACCGTATTACGGTTGGCGCCAATATATATATTTGTCTATACGTACGAAAACTGTCGATGAAAAAAGTTCAGTGCGTAATAAAAATAAAATATAAAATAAAAAATAAATAAATGAATTCACTAAAAAAAAAAAAAATCGTAACCAGGAAATGAAAACTATCTGTTATGGCAAAGCTGGTGTTCCATAGATATTGGATCTCGTTTCTCGGTTCTCAGATGGCAAAGGGCTAATAAGGGAGGCAATCAATCATCCAAACAGTGGCCGCCAGAGGCCGCTGCCATTGCTTACACTCCATCCTTTGACATCGCCATACCGGTCAAATTAATCAAGAAATTAGCATTTTTTCTATCAAATCGTCTGCGCACCTCATACATCATCCGAATGTTTGTCAATGTCAAAATGTACCCAAGTCAAAGTACGGGTTAGTATTTTATGCTGGCCAGATGCTGAGAATGTTTCCAGGCAAAATATACACTTTCATACATAGCGGGTCTAATGGCACTGAGACATAAACAACTTTTTTTTCGCCTTGTGTCATACAAGTTTTTTCTTAGTAGAGTGCCCCATGGTAGCGCATCCAGTCGGGTTTAACATAGTAATATAGTAACGGTCTGTGTGATACGTAAAATTAAAAAAATATATAATTACTGAGCTGAAGGCTTACAGGTATATCACGTTGAAAAAAACTAGTTCTCGAACGATCACTGAAGTTAAGTAACTGGTCAGTACCTAGATAATTATTGACCAGTCTCGACGTAACCGCTTGGGAATACCAGATGCGCGTGTGGTTTTATGGCTAAAGTCTTGGAATTATTAATTGGAGTGCCGAGATCCAATTCCAGTCGGTTTTGTTATATTAACTTACGGGCAAAAACTCTTGGGAAAGGTATAAATCCACCCCCAACAATGGGCTAATTAAAAGACATGGATCAGGAAATCATTATTATCTCCCAAAAAATATTGCAATCCCGTACGATTACTGTAGTTAAGCAACGTCGTGTCTGGTCTCCACCTAGATGGGCGACCGCTTCGGAATATCAGGTACTTTAAGTTTGGATGTCCGGGTGGAATAATTTATTGGATTTTTTAATCGGACAACCGAGTTCCAATTTCAGTCGGGTTCGTTTTATTCACTTACGCGCAAATTCTTTGAGAAAAGTATGAATCCACGTCCTCTCCCCAGCTATGGGTTAATTAGTAAGATTTGTATCATTAAATCATTCTTATCTCGAAAAATATTCTTACAATCTTAAAAAAAACTGTTTTCTGGCTTTAAAACACCTGCAAAAAAGTTGATAAGACGTAAAAAAAAACAATCCTTCAATCAATACGGAGCTGAAAAAATGCTTAGAAGGCACTTTTAAGATAGATGGTGTGGGTTTAATTAGGGATTTTTTTAAAAACAGTTCACCCCAAGCAAGGCGATAATGCCACTAAGATGCAAAATGCAAATGGGAGTGAAAAGTCTTTAGAAGGAATCGGAAGCCCAATCCTAAACAGAGAAAAGGGATAAAACTCTACTCTGTTCCAAAGACAGTAGAGGTTTGTGAACTGGTCGATAGGCAAACATATCTAACATTGTTTAAGGAAATGTACACTAATAAATAAATAGTAAATAAATTTCCAGCGTTTAGACCGTTACGATAGAAGTTCAGTGTTGACGTAGACTTTAGAAGGAACCGGAAAAACAATCCTGAACAGCAAACAAAGGATAAACCTGTGCCCTTGTTCAAAAGATCGGGAAGGAGTGTAAACCGGACTTTATGGAAATGCCAATCGATTTCAATTTGCACTAATGCGCTTGGAAAAGGTGACATTCCACCAGTAACGCTTAATAAATAGTAACGCTTTTGCGGCTGTTTAAGGCTAACCACTAGACTCTAAACATACAGCCGTGGTCACCAACTGGACAGCTTCACCTCAAGTAGTGTTTAGATTACCGTCTGTGTTAATGAACAACAAAATCAAGGAAAGATCCAGTGTATGTTCAACAAAGAAACCGTCGGTGAAATATCGCCACGGCGAAAAAAAGTCCCAGATTCGGTCATCTCAAGTTATCGCCTTGGTGAGAAAAAAAGACAGGAGTTTTATTTCAATATACTGCCTACTTTATTCGTGAAGTCACCTGTCGCTGTCTAAGTGTAGATAGGTAAAACTGGCGACATCTTCACTGAAACTTCTGTATTCTATCGCGATAGACAAACAGATCAGATCTCCCTTTCAGCCGTCGAACATTCCATCTGCTTCATACTGTACTCTACTGTACTCTTATTCTAATGGACCACCTCTCGCTACTCAAGCTGCCTCTACATCCCCCCTGACTGACTTCTAACTGACGAATCTCTCCTACTGCTCTTCTGTACCTCTATATAGAACGTCAGACAGAACTTGACTATATAAGCCCACGAACGGAGTTTTCGATAATCCGGCCGAGTAGCACTTTATCCCGAAATTTGTATTTATTTCCTTTCTTGTGGACAGCGGGTGGTCGTTTTTAAGACATTACATCTAAATTATAATGTTGGTTGCAATAAAACACCTCTCACGTCAGGCCAAAATATAACTATTTAACGTGCATGAAACTTTGTGGCGGTTCTCAGCCTATCGTGCGGGGAACCACTGTGTTACAAGACAAGCAACTCAGTACTGTAAAAGTAATTTTGCTAGTATAAGGTATTTTTGATCGAACTCACATAAATATGCGACTAGATTTTTTAATCATTAAATGAGAAACTAGTATTTACTAGAATAAACTTATTTTTAGGTGGGGGATATTCAAAATCACTGAACAAAGAGCAAATATCATTTTGCAAGACGCTAATCTCTGATCTGTGATAAATAAGACAATTTTTTAGGATTTAGCATCTGTCTATATTTCTGAGATGAGGTATTATGTACATTATTCGGACTATTGTCCTCATGTTTGTCGCCATATTTTTTACAACGTTTCGGCCGTTGTACGCTCCGGCCTTCTTCACTGAACTGTTTATTTTGCTCACTGGGATAGACTGTTTTAGTTCCACGTGCCATGCCTAATGGATATCAGTTATTTCCTGTTAATTCCCTCTCAAAGTTCTCCACCGCCTTAACCAGGTATTGAACTCACACTCTTTGGGTCCTGTCACTGGATCTAACTAACGCCTTTATCCACTGTGTCATGTGTCCTCAAGTGACAGGACCAAAAGCGTGTGAGTTCAATACCCAGTTAAGGCAGTGGATAACTTTCAGAGGGAAATTAACAGGAGATAACTGATAACTGATATCCATTAAACATGGCACGTGGAACTAGAACAGTCTACCCCAGTGAATGAAATAAATGGTTCAGTTCGACATTCCAACCACCTGAAGAAGGTCGGAGCGTACAACGGCCGAAACGTTGTAATAAATATGGCGACAAAGATGAGGACAATAGTCTGAATAATATAAATAATGTTTTAGGATTTAATTTTCTTAGTGTTGCCATATGTTTGACTATTAAAGAGGTTTCCAGTATTCATTCTTTTTAATCCGATTATAGGAGCAAAATGTGAAAACGGCGAACTGGGTTCAAATTCGAAGCGATTTTCTTTCGTTCCCTTTGTATTAATGCTCTGGGAACAGGAACTGATCATTCCTCCAACTGCCAGCTACTATTTAAATACCAAAAAGTGGGCTCCCTATACTTGAGTGACATCGAAGTTATTACTTTTTAAAAACATTAAATGTTTCAAAAGCTAAAGAAAAAAAATCACAAAAACCAGGGTCTGCAAATAAAAAAACGTGTGATAAATTATGAACAACTAAATCTAAACTTTTCTTACTCTGAAATAAAAAAAAAAACTTAGTTTCTTTTGGAAAGCGACTTATATTTTAAACACGGTTTCATGTGAGTCTTCATTAAATCCATGTAACTTAAGCTGTAATCTTAGCATTGTCATGAACTCGCCATATGTCCGTTATTTTATTCCCTACAATCACATTCCAAGACATCGCACCACTTCTTCCTTGTTAAGGTCTCAAACTGTGAGAACAGTATCAGCCAAACACCCGCTTGCACTATCAATGTGATCCATTTCGGTTAGCTTTCTTTGTTTTGTTTTACGGCATATCAACCTCAATGGGTTATTTAATGACAACAAGTTTTTTATTGCTGGTAATATTTTTGTTAAAATATTACAAGAATACATTTTTGAAAAAAATATTATTAGCAATAATAATTTTTTTAAAAATGTATTCTTGTAATATAAACATATAGAGCTGCTTTTACTCTAACACACACACACACACACACACACACACATATATATATATATATATATGTGTGTGGTGTTCCAATAACTTGGACCGATTTTAAATGTTAAATGTTTAAGCGTCTGATTCTTTCTTTTTCTTTCAGATTTAACAACTTATGTCGTTGGCAATTTCAACCATGGAAAAATTAACAATGAAACAATATGTTAAAATTATCGAAGTCTATTACAAAAATGGACGTTCAAACAGAATTTGAATGAGAAGTTCCCAGGTCACATCATCTCTCGAAACAGAGAAGTCAATTGGCCACCAGAATTGTGCTACTTGACGCCTTTAGATTTCTTCCTTTGGCGTCATCTCAAATGTAAGGACTATGCCAACAAGCCAACAACATTTCAACAGCTGAAATAATAAGGCATATTGGTGAGATTGAGGAGCAACTATGCAGAGACTTCATTAAACATTTTGACCATCGAGTGGAAATGTGCCACCGAGACCTTGGCGGACATTTGGGCGATATTATTTTTTACACATAATTGCTATAACTTAAATAACATGATCCAATAGAGAAATAAATAAATTTTCACTGATAATACTGATTTATTTACTGCTGACTTTGATCCGTCTTAATGAAACACCCTTTATATTTTTTTTTCAAAAATGTATTTCTGGTAATAATTGTCTTCTTCAAAAATTCATTGCTGGTAATAATTATTTACAAAAATTTATTGCTGGTATTAAAACCTATTTTTACACTTTCATAGCGTTTTGACCGCAGTTTGGGGTTAACTATTTGCCCATACCTGGAAACCTAACAGGTGCTACCACCCCGGGTCAAGGTGGACCTGGGAAGACCAGCAATTAAGAATTAGTTCCACGTTCCTTAACACCTCCTGATCAGAGGCTTTGCTGTCGGATGTAGTTTATCGTCTTTCCCAGGACGCGGATGTAGTTTATCGTGTTAACCAGGACGCCTCATTATCTTAGCCCTTTGTAGAGGTGCAGCTGGCATACTGTGAAGCCCCATCCGACAGTGCGATTTCGGGTAGCACAGAATTGGTCGGTGAAAATGGTTGAAAATGTGTTCATGTCTTCTTTTGCCTATTTCAATCGATTTGACTTATGGATGCGTTTTATAGGAGGCCCAGTTGATCGAACTCTTTTTCTATTATTTTATTTAATATATATATATATATATATATATATATATATATATATATATATATATATATATATGTTTAAATTTTCGAGACATGCCACGTCGATTAAAATTTCATTGAATATTTTGTAACTTCTCTTTTGATACGTGACTCAGATCAGTTAGATGGTCCTGAACTTGATCTAAGCAGACTGGCATCGGAATTGTGGTCAAGCATTGTCGAAGAACTTGTTCCTAGTTCTGTGTTATCTGCCAAATATTTTCGTAATTTCCAGCGTTGTTTTAATTTTAACAGCCTTTACAGTTATCAAAACATTCTGTTTAGTCATCAGATCAGCACTATGATCTACATTAAATTTTCAAACTTGTAATGTGGCTATTAATTTGAGACTTCGAAATTAAGGATATTTCCAAGAAATGGCCGCCCTTTGTTTACATAACGGCGGAACGAAAAGGCTTCCAACTTAATTGCTGAGATATATGTTGCATTATTTCAGCTAATAGACCATAGTCAGTCAGTTATGTCCCATGCACGATACACGCTTAGGCGATCATGTATCTTTCGATACATGACTGACGAGACATATTTTTTCCCGAAGTAGGTTTCTATTTCTTTCTGCGGTAGACAAGTTACCATGCAAGGCTTTAGAACCGGGTCTTTTCTGCTGTTTACCCATAGCTGGGGGGGTGGGGTAGTGGATTCATATCTTTCCCAAGGGTATTAGCCCGTCAGTCAGTCAGGTATGTGCCATTCGTGATACACGCTTAGGCGATCATGTATCTTTCGATACATGACTGACGAGGCAGATTTTACCCCGCAGGAGGTTGCCATTTCTTTCCGTGGTAGACCAGTTTCCATCCAAGGCTATAGAACCCGGTCTGTCCTGCTATTTATCCATAGCTGGGGAGGAGAGAAGAGGACACATACCTTTCCTAGGGTTATTAGCACGTAAGTGAAAGTAATGGATTCGACTGAATTCGAATCTCCGATTCCTCAATCCGAGCCGCTATCCATTACTCCACCGTGCCTCCCTTACGATTTCAGTAATATATATATACATATATATATATATATACATATATATATATATATATATACATATATATATATATATATATATATATATATATATATATATATATATATATAATTGATGCACGTGTTTGTGTAGGCATTCAATTTCATTTTCTAAATATTAAAATAGATATCTACAGGCCGAGAAATTGAAGATCTTAGTAAAATAATTTTACCTCCGCAAGAATATACCATGTATTCCTTTTTTAATGCGAAAAGTTATCGTCAAGCCAGGTGTGAATTAATGCGCAAGTTACGAGAAGCCATTACAAAAAAAAGCAAGGTCAATTTTCCTACTGAGGAAATAAACGTCGCATATTGGGACCATTTGAATTCTATATTTCATTATAGCACCAAAATGTAATTCTTACGTAATTAATTCATTTATTAGAAATTTCATTAAATGCTTAATAATATTAATAGTAATCTATATAAGATAAAGACTAAATATAATATAAATAATATCAAAGAGGTTATATTAACGTATAAAATATTAATTTAGATATCTCTTCTGTAGAATGACTTTTCTTTTACTTCCTGTTTTTTGTTGACTTCTGGGAAAATTTTTCCTGCCCTCACTGAATTAACTGATTACATAACAGTTTAGTAACGTTTACATTATTACTTAGAACATTTTCCTGTTTCATCCTCAAAAACTAAACGCTACTAAATCCATCTGACAACAATAACTGAATACACTTGTCTATCCAATACTCAGCGTTCCTTATCACGGACAAGGAAATGTTAATGTTGAAAAAGTAGATAAAATATTTATAAATGTAAAAGACGATAAGAAAACTGTAATGGTAGCCGACGCGTTTCGCCCAATTTTTCAAGGTAAAAACGAAATCGTTTTTGCCTTGAAAAAGTCCACATTGGGCGAAACGCGTCGGCAACTATTACAGTTTTCCTATTGTCTTTTACATTTATAAATATTCTCTTTTTCTACAGGCTAACTCTGAGAAATTTTTCACAGATAAAATATCATAATCAATGGAACAGAAAGAGTAAATGTAATATAAATAATGTGAAAGTGACTATATTATGATATAAAAGATTAATTTAGACATATCTTCTGCAGAACGAGTTTTTTGTTGCCTCCTGTTTTCTGTTTACTTCTGTAGAAATTTTCCTGGATTCACAGAATTAACTGATTACAAAACAGTTTAGTGACGTTTACATCATTGCTTAGAACATTTTCCTGTTTCAGCGTCAAACATTAAACGCTACTAACTCCATATGACGATAATAACTGAATAAACTTTTTGTCTTTTTGTGATGGATTGCTTTTGTCTGGGTTTTGAATATAAGTCGAAAACAGCGTGAATTCAACAGAGGGTCTCAAGAATTCTGAAGCGTCGATATGCCTCCCACACACAGAGGGATGCTGAGCCAAGGTGCGATATGCGTTCTTGTGAATCCAAACTAGCACGCTTAATAAAACGAATACCAAAAGTAAATGACCCTTTTCATTGACAGCGTTTTATGTAGCATCGTGTGGGCCAGGAGATGACAAAGAGCGCAACAAAGGTTAGTTCTCTAATTTGTTTTTTAAAAACACCAAAATAATTGAATGAACCCCCAGTCACCCTTAATTTTAATTCAGTTCAAAATTTGTGATCTCTCGTTAACAACAAATGTATACGAGAATGGTAATCAATATTCAAAGAAAAATGATCCCCGGAAAGCAAAAAAGAAAAGAAAAGAAGAAATTTACAAGCAATGTTAATGTTGAAAAAGTAGATAAAATAACATTATCAATGGAACAGAAAGAGTAAAAATAATATAAATAAAGAGACTATATTATGATATAAAATATTAATTTAGATATATCTTCTGCAGAACGACTTTTTTGTTGTCTCCTGTTTTCTGTTTACTTCTGTAGAAATTTTCCTGGATTCACTGAATTGACTGATTACAAAACAGTTTAGTAACGTTTACATCATTGCTTAGAACATTTTCCTGTTTCATCGTCAAAAACTAAACGCTACTAAATCCATCTGACGACAATAACTGAATAAACTTTTTGTCTTTTTGTGATGGCTTGCTTTTGTCTGGGTTTTGAGTATGAGTCGAAAAAGGCGTGAATTTAACAGAGGGTCTCAAGAATACTGAAGCGTCGATATGCCTCTCACACACATATTTCTAAATATTTAAACACATGTCTGTAGGCAGAGAAATCGAAGATCTTATTGAAATAATTTTACCTCCGCAAGAATATAGCATGTATTCCTTTTTTAATGCGAAAAGTCATCGTCAAGCCAGGTGTGAATTAATGTGCAAGTTACGAGAAGCCATTACAAAAAAAAGCAAGGCTCAATTTTCCTATTGGGGAAATAAACGTCGCATATTGGGACCATTTGAATTCTATATTTCATTATAGCACCGAAATGTAATTCTTACGTAATTAATTCATTTATTAGAAATTCCATTAATTGCTTAATAATAATAATAATAATAATAATAATAATAATAGTAATCTATATAAGATAAAGGATAAATATAATATAAATAATATCAAAGAGGTTATATTAACGTATAAAATATTAATTTAGATATATCTTCTGCAGAACGACCTTTTTGTTGCCTCCTGTTTTCTGTTTACTTCTGTAGAAATTTTCCTGGATTCACTGAATTGACTGATTACAAAACAGTTTAGTAACGTTTACAGCTTTATTTACAACATTTTCCTGTTTCTACGTCAAAATAATTGAATGAACGTCCAATCTTCTTTAATCTTGATTCAATGCAAAATCTGTGATCTCTCGTTAACAACAAATGTGTCTGAGAATGGTAAACAATATTCAAGTAAAAATGATCCCCGGAAAGCAATGAAAACGTTTGCAAGCAATGTTAATGCTGAAAAAGTAGATAAAATATCATAATCAATGAAAGAGATATGAGAAACCATAAAAGAAAAAAAAAACAAGGCTCAATTTTCCTATTGAAGAAATAACCGTCGCATGATAGGACGTTTTGAATTCTATATTTCATCATCGCAACCTACTGCGGGAAAATACAAAGGATCTGCGGTCCATATAACATCAGGGCAAACTTCAAAAACTGGACGACTCTTCGCAGATATCTCTCTCGAGTAAGACCCCCCATAGAGGAGAACATGACTAAAAACTGTGTGTACGCTATCCCGTGCAGCTGCAGAAAGAAATATAAAGGGGAGGCAGGCCGCCCCCTTATGGTAAGGCTTCAAGAGCACCGGAAAGCTGTAACACGAGGATAAGTGGAAGAATCAGGCGTGGATGGCCACATATGGAGAGAAAAGAGAGATCACGTGGATGAGGTTGAGATCATATGCAAAGAACACCATTGGAAAATTCGTAAACTTAAGGAATCAGCACATATGCTAGGCCAGAAAATGCTGAACCGACCAAGCATAGAAATGAATACAATATGGGAACCAGTAATAAGGAGTGCTACAGAAAAGCGATAATAACAACAAAAATTGTAATATGAGCTCTGGTAAAAACATGATATGATAACAGCAAAAAATAGCAATATGAGCACTGGTAAAAAATACTTGCTGAAGACATTAGGTTTATAATACCCAGAAATTCATACACAGATGTCCTCAAGGACACATAGCACAGCGGACAAAGGCGTTGGTTAGATACAGTGACAAGACGCAAAGAGTGTGAGTTCAATACCAGAATTCAGAATTATATATGTGTGTGTGTATGTGTGTGTGCTGATAGATAGATTACTATTATTATTAAGCAATTAATGGAATTTATAATTGCGTAATAATTACATTTCGGATGCAATGATGAAATACAGAATTCTAAACTATTTCCGTTATTCGGACTATCTTTCGTCATGTTTCGTCGCCATATTTATTACAACGTTTCAGCCGTTATACGCTCCGGTGGTTGGAATGTCGAACTGAACCCTTTATTTCGCTCACTGTGGTTTCCACGTGCCATGTTTTAATGGTTGTCAATTATCAGTTATCTCCTGTTAATTTCCCTTTCCAAGTTCTCCACTGCCTTAACCGGGTATTGAACTCACACTCTTTGCGTCTTGTCACTGTATCTAACCAGCACACACGCATACACGCACACATATATAAAGGGTGTTTCATTAAGGCGTATCAATGTCAGCAGTATAAATGTATTTATTTCTCTATTGTATCATGTTATTCAAGTCGTGGCAATTCTGTGTGAAAAATAATATCGCCCAAATGTCCGCCAAATCTGAAAGAAAAAGAAAAAACTCATTAGACGCTTAAACTTAATTCCCATTTAAAATGGCCCAAGTTATTGGGACATCCATTATATGATAAATTGTCGGCATTTAATATTTTTGATTTCTTGCATGCGCGTTGTTTGTTTTTGATTTTGACTGCATAGTATAATAGACTCAGTTGGGCATCGTCTGTGAGAAAAAGAGCACCATGAAGCAATTCACTCCACCAGAAATTTGAAAACGGAATGCTGTACTGCTTAGGATTGACGCTGGAAGCTCCAATACGAACATTTCAGAGAGTTTGGATGTCAATCTGAGAACAGTGCAGAAAATTCGGAAAGAGATGGATGAGTCTAATGGTGATTACGAAGGTACGACAGCTAGGAAAAATCACTCTGGCCGTTCTGATAAGAAAAGAACTCCCGAATTTGTTGGTGAGATCCGGGCCATGATTGACAACAATCCTTTGATATATTTTGTGTGGCTGCTGGAATACTTTATGCCTGGCAACAAGACTCAACACCATGCCACACAAACAAGATGACTCGGGCAATTTCGGCGACCTTACGTCTGGCCACCTAACTCCCCAGGCTTCAACGGCATTGATTATTATGTGCAGGGTGCATGTAAACGAGACAACAACAAATCTCCTTGAAGCACCATAGATGAACTGATGGCAAGGATTATCTCAGAATTCACCAACTTAAACAAGGAGACTGACCAGAAAGGACATTGCGAGGTCGTCAAGAGGTCGTGGTTGAAGCCAATAGCGATTTGATTGAATAAATATACGGTTTAGTACTTCAAAATATTCTTGTGTAATTTTGCTAAATATATCTGTTAAAATGAGATGTCATTGTTATTTTAATTTTTGCGCAATTTAGACGACAATTTATTCACCGTACCCTCCATTTGTGTGTGCATATATATATATATATATATATATATATATATATATATATATATATATAGAGAGAGAGAGAGAGAGAGAGAGAGATAAGTTATAGAAATTAGGAGGATTTGAGATAATTATAAATAAATAATTCATCGAGTCTGGAAGAAACCTCAACAGAATGGAGAAAGCATTGGACGGCCGTTTCGTCCTATATTTGGGACTCATCAACAGTGCGCATCCACTACCTAGAATAGAAACCCGGACAGTTACGTTATGAGGCAAAACGTCATACCAACTGTTCTAACAGCCTCGGTGACTCAGAGATAGCAAATCAGACTCGATATAGCCGGCGTCAAATGCTCTAGATGGCGCGGCTTGGGGATAGTAGTCGTGGCTCGTGGAGGCTCAGTCCTATGGTTAAAAGAGAAACTCGGATGAGTTCCACCACCGAATATGTGATCAAGCGGCGCTATATCGAGTCTGATTCGCTACCTCTTCGTCACCGAGGCGCGTTGGAACAGTTGGTATGGTTTTTGCTCGACAACCTAACTCTCCGGGTTTCAATTCTCGGTAGTGGATGCGCACTGTTGATAAGTCCCAAATATAGGACGACACGGCCGTCCAGTGCTTTCTGTATTCTATTGAGGTTTCTTCTAGACTCGATGAATTATTTAATTATAATCTTCCAAATCATCCTAATTTCTATAACTTCTCTCTCTCTCTTTTTTTATTTATATTTATATATATATATATATATATATATATATATATATATATATATATATATATATATATATATATATATATATATATATATATATATATATATGTTGTGTAGGATCCACCTAATCTGCATAGGTGACTACCAACTATATAAATAATGGTTGGTACCGGAAGACGAGGGAGGAGGAATCACGAGATCCAACTAGAGACTCTGATCGACTGCGACTAGTCAACACATTCTCCAGGAACACGTCTTCCCAGAAATATACAGAAATACTATATGTACTTATTGTGTACACCTTCTTGTTATAATACATTCTTGTTCTAAGTACATTTTGTGTTGCATTATTATTCCATGCATTAGGCGAGATTCAACAATGAGTCAAGACTCAACAATATATATATATATATATATATATATATATATATATATATATATATATATATATATATATATATATGCACACACAAATGGAGGGTACGATGAATAAATTGTCGTCTAAATTGCGCAAAAATTAAAATAACAATGACATCTCATTTTAACAGATATATTTAGCAAAATTACACAAGAATATTTTGAAGTACTAAACCGTATATTTATTCAATCAAATCGCTATTGGCTTCAACCACGACCTCCTGACGACCTCGCAATGTCCTTTCTGGTCAGTCTCCTTGTTTAAGTTGGTGAATTCTGAGATAATTATCATAATATATATATATATATATATATATATATATACACACACACACGATATATATATATATATATATATATATATATATATATATATATATATATATATATATATATATATACATATATACATACACACATACGGAGGGTACGATGAATAAATAAATATATATATATATTATTACAATATATGTGTCTTGGGGTTAATCAATTGTAGGATTCAGGATTTGTAGCACATGTAGATTAATGAGAATTTCCAGTGTACCCACGTCGCAACCCAACGTAACAAGTGGTCAACATTTGATATGTGTTTTTTCAGCAATGTAGAAAAATAACTCAAGCCCCCTCGCATTTCCCATATTTGGGGACGTCTCAAACACGGAGTAATGGCTCCAGTCCCCTCCCGAAGGAGAGTTACTGCCTGGTGATTCAGCTGATATGAATTTCAAACTACTACACATGTCGACAAAAATATTTCCTATAATGGTTTGAAGTCTATTCAGATTTGTCCTGTTCTTCTAGTTGTCTAACCAAGGCTAAATATTCCAGTCTTTACTAAAGGCATTAATGCGAAATGAGCAAAATTTGAACACACCCTGCAATGCGATTTTTCCATCTGACTCTTACCGAATTTGTTCGCCATTGTTTTAGTTAATAGATTCATTGTCTGTAAAGTCATTGCAATCATGTCGAAGATTTGCCAAAGGTATGACAAGGAACAGAGTTTCCGTTCTATGATCTTTCGTATTTACCGAATGCAAATGACAGACGAATAAAACTAAAGAGCATTTTTATCGAAATGGAGCTCATCAAAGAGTTAGACGTCACACTGAAATTCTCTGTGATCTCAAGGAACAGGCTAGGGAAACATTATTATAGAAAATTCAAAGATTAAGATAATAACACTGATAGCAGTTAAAGAGATAAAAAAAAAATGAACTTAAGTAATATTTTCCAATTCGAAATAGCTGGCATATATAGAATTTTTCTGATTGACGTACTTTTTATCCGAGAGAATCTAACAATTCCAAACACAGACGCATTCGTGAGACACTAATATTCTATTTCAGTCATTCGTCGCCAAACAAAGGACAAAGATAAAAAGAGAATATGCAAAAATATGAATGCAATCTTATTATTTTCTTTTTGCATTGATTGTTGAGTTTCAGAAGTTTTTAAAATTATAATTTTTCTTCCCCGGCAAAATTCGATATCACTTGATATGTGTTATCGTCTGATCTGACTCCTGTCGACATTGCTTCAACATCTTCGTCGCGTTTTCTACGCTAAAACCACAAAGACGATGAAATTTGCATCCCGAACCCCACTTTTTTATTATTGTAATTCAGAATTTCTTGCTCTATTCCTTTTTCTTCTTTAGGTTCTTCCTTTTCCTAATTTGGATTTTTAAAAATATAATTTACCCCAAGGAAGGCAATAAAGCCACTAAGGCACAAGGAGTTGCTGAATGTGGAAAAATTAGAAAAAATAATGGAGTTAGAAAAATATAACTTTTTCTTTGGATTTTTCCTTAATCTTCTTCCGGTTATTCCTTTTTCTTCTTCCGGTTATTCCTTTTTCTTGTCTCGGTTATTCCTTTTTTTTCTTCTCTCGGTTATTCCTTTTTTTTCTTCCGGTTATTCCTTATTCTTCTTCGGGTTATTCCTTATTACTGCTTCTTCTTCCGGTTATTCCTTAATCTTCTTCCGGTTATTCCTTTTTCTTCTTTCGGTTATTCCTTTTTCTTCTTCCGGTTATTCTTTTTTCTTCTTCCGGTTATTCTTTATTCTTCTTCCGGTTATTCATTTTTCTTCTCTCGGTTATTCCTTATTCTTCTTCGGGTTATTATTTATTCTTCTTCCGGTTATTCCTTTTTCTTTTTCCGGTTATTGCTTTTTCTTTTCCCGGTTATTCCCTCTTCTTCTTCGGGTCATTCCTTAATCTTCTTCCGGTTATTCCTTAATCTTATTCCGGTTATTCCGTATTCTTCTTCCGGTTATTCTTTATTCTTCTTCCGGTTATTGCTTTTTCTTCTGTCGCTTGAAGTACTGTGAATTATGCAAAGTAGTCATGTCATCATGTCTTTAACCTTTTGGTCGGTCTCATTTAATTCTTTGGTTCTTTCTTTCATTCTCTCTTTCTTTCATTCATTCTTTCTTTCTTTCTTTCTATCTTTAATTTTCTTTCTTACTTTTTTCTAACTTTTTCCCTTCCATTTGTATCACTTTTCTTTTTTACTTTCTTGCTTAAAATTATTCTGTGATTCACTCTGACGATAATGCATTTCTTTCTTGCTTTCTTCCTTCCTTTCTTTCTTCTTTTGGTCTTTCTGTTTTTTGTTTCTATCTTTCATTCCTTCTTTCATTCTGTTTTTCTTTCTGTCTTTCTTTCCTACGTTTTTCTTTCTTTCCTTCTTTCTATCTGCTTTTCTTTCTTTTTGTTTTTCATTCCATTTATTTATTAAATTATTTTCTTTATAGTTTCTTTCTTTCATTCTTTCTTTCTTACTTTCTGTCTTTCTTTCCTACTTTACTAATTTCTTACTTTCTTTTCTACTTTCGTTCATTCATTCTTTCTTTCTATCTGTCTCTTTTTCTTTTTGTCTTTCTTTCTTGATTTATTTATTTATTAAATTATTTTCCTTATCGTTTTCTCTCGTTCTTTCTGTCTTTCTTTCCTTCTGTCTTTCTTTCGGTCTTTCTTCCTTTCTTTCTTTCTTTCTTTCCGACTGTCTTCCCTTTCTTTCTTTCTTTCTACACTCTTTTCTTTCACATACCAATCTTCCTTATTTAGCCTTTATAATTCTTTACAGACTCGTTCGTTCTTCAAATCATTTTCATTTTCTTCTCCCCTCAGATTTTGCTTCTTTCCTTTTTCATATGTTCCTCGACTTCCTCTGATCCCCATCTTTACAACCCACGTCTACCAGCCATCTTATTTGCTTTCTTTCACTGTTTGCTTCAAACTACACCAGTTGATATTTTCTTTACTTCCCTCCAATCTGTCACTCCTTCCATTCTCGTCTAAATTCCTGACGTCTTTTGATTACGTCGCATTTTTAGAGACCTTCGCTCCACTAGGCGCAGCCCTCTACACTCGACACGACCAAAATGCAACTAGAACAACACCTGAGCCCATTTCAGCCTACAAGCAACTAGATAATGCCTCTTGAATTTCAAAGAAATAAGCGTCATTCAAAGAGCGGAGATCCCCACATTTTATCTCAGCACTGAATATAGAAGTCGCGTACGCGCCAAGCAGAACAGACAGTTTTAGCAGCAAAAAAATAAGTCGGCTGCTGATGAGCCAAGTAGTAAATTGATGACTATATGTGTTCGTCTATGCTATCTTGACAAGAAAAAAAAAAGATTAGATCACGTTAATGTTCTCGGCGTATTTCTACGTGATCTTACGAGACACTATAGTAATTTATATCCGCCATTTTATTGTTTGTTTTGCTAGGCTGAGTTATAAACAATGTCAGCTTTTGTTAACCAATTTTATTCTTCCAAAAACAAAGTACAATTGCATTTTATTTAATTATATAATCACCATTATTTGCTACGATTCGTTGCAACTTATCAGACAGTTGTTTGGTAACCTTTGAGTAAAATTCTCCAGATTTTGATCGTTTGGTGCAAGGTCAGGTGAATATTGCGGGTGGGGATAGAATAAACGAACCGAGTTCCAAAATTGCAGTAGAATCCCTCATATCTAGAATTCCTCATATCCGGAATCCCTCATATCCGGAGTTCCTCATATCCGGAGTTCCTCATATCCGGAATCCCTCATATCCGGAGATCCTCATATCCTGAGATCCTCATATCCGGAATCCCTCATATCCGGAATCTCTCATATCCGGAGTTCCTCATATCCGGAATCTCTCATATCCGGAGTTCCTCATATCCGGAGATCTTCATATCCGGAGTTCCTCATATCCGGAATCCCTCATATCCGGAGTTCCTCATATCCAGAATACCGCATGATTTTAATGTGTATATTTGAACTATTTAAACCTCTATTATCTAAAACAGGGTTCGGCAAACAGGGCCCCCACCCACGGCCTGCGCAGGATTTTTCACCGGTCCACCAAATTAACACCTGGACACTAATTATCTAATTAATTTGTAGACTATGAAACAGAAAAAAAATATCTGTTGGTGTTAATTGACTTACAGTGCGACGAATATTTGAAAGCAAAATTTTGAATAAACTGCTGACTTGTCCGAGAAATATGCTCTGCCCAGCGGAAAATAGAAAAGACTGTACAATAATGTGAAAATGATGATATCATTATTTGGAAGTGCATATACTTCTGAATGTTGAAGGACAGTGTTTGGACCATAAGACTTGAAATTGAACCCAAAATATAGTCATAAGTCATAAGTATACTATAGTGGAACCAATTCAAATGGCGAATATTCCGTTCTAAGTATTAGCATAGTGGCCATGAAAAATAATGGCGAATATTTCATCCTAATTACTAAGCATACGTAGCCATGAAAAATGAGAATATTTCATCCTAATTACTAAGCATACGTGGACATGAAAAATAATGGCGAATATTTCATCCTAATTACCAAGAATAATTGTCCATTAAAAATAATACCGAATATTTCATCCGAATTACTAAGTATAAGTAGCCATGAAAAATAATAGCGAGCATTTCATCCTAATTACTACGCATACGTGGCCATGATAATAATAGCGAAAAATTCATCCCAATTACGAAGCATAGGTGGCCATGAAAAATAATGGCGAATATTTCATCTCAATTACTAAAAAATAGTGGCAATGAAATATAATGGCGAATATTTCATCCGAATTACTAAGCATACGTGGCCATGAAATATAATGGCGAATATTTCATCCGAATTACTAAGCATACTTGGCCATGAAAAATAATGGCGAATATTTCATCCGAATTACTAAGCATACTTGGCCATGAAAAATAATGGCGAATATTTCATCCGAATTACTAAGCATACGTGGTCATGAAATATAATGGCGAATATTTCATCCGAATTACTAAGCATACGTGGCCATGAAAAATAATGGCGAATATTTCATACTAATTGCTAAGCATACGTAGCCATTAAATTAATATTACGTCTTAATTACTAATCATACGTAGCAATGGAAATTAAAGCGAATAATTCGTCCTTTTACTAATCATACGTGGCCATGAAAAATAATGGCGAATATTTTATCCTAATTACTAAGAAAAATTGGCAATGAAAAATAATGCCGAACACTTCATCCTAATTACTAAGCATAGGTAGCCATGAAAAATAATATCGAATATTTCATCATGATTACTAAGCGGACGTAGCCATGAAAAATAATGGCGAATATTTCATCACAATTATGAAGCATGCGTAGCCAGGAAAAATAATAGCGAATAGTTCATCCTAAGATATATATATATAAATAAAATACCAAATAGCAATTGACTGTGATAATTCTAAGGAGGGCATTAATCCAAAGAGAGCTCCATTTAGGTAACAGCGCAATATACTAATATGATAAGAAAAGACAATACTTAAAAATCCATTTTGGTTATAATTTATTGCATAAATATACTTAAATATTCATCTCTTCAGACAAATGATTATATACATGAATGTGTATATTATATATATATATATATATATATATATATATATATATATATATATATATATATATATACATATATATATATATATATATGAATGTATATGTATGCACAACATGACAGGGAAAATGCAAGAAAATTAAGAGAATTTTAACTTTTTGTTAGGGCTAGCAGAATTTTTTGCAAGAAACGTTCAATAATTAACTCGAATCATAATATTAAATAAATTATCTGGTTTGCCGCCTCAAGAGTTTCACGTCGAAACGCTCGTCATGCCAGGTTTTTTAAATCAAATATCTGGCCTTTCGACGCGATACTCTTCAGTTGAACTGTTTTTTGTTTTTAACTTACTGAATATACAGGTTGCGATGTTTAAACAGTTGCTATTTTATATTTTTAATTACGCGGATGCGCATTGTTTGTTTTTGATTCTGTCGACTGCTCTCTAGAGTAAGATCAGTTGGGCACACTCTGTGGGAAAATGAGCACCATGACGCAATTTACCCCGCCAGAAACTTGGAAACGGCAAGCAGATTTATCGCAGCTACCGGTAGCTCCTCGGTGATAAACAGGTAAAAGTTGTAAATATCAAATTCTATAAAAGAGCAGGCAATTTCTTTTTTTTATTTTAGTGAACCTGCCAATGCCGTCGTCTGTGTTACCCCACTGGTTAATTCGTAAAGCATTTTTTGTGTATTTGCAGGCGTTTTCGAGGATTGCTTTGCTTACTTTACCGATAATATTTTGGGATGGATTGAATAGTCGGTATTGTGGTTTTTGTGTTTCTAACTAATGAATAAACATACTTTTCATATAATTAACTACACAGAGATGCACAATAACTAAATATGCATAGAAAACAGAAAAATTAATTTAATAGAAATAATATGTGTGTATGTATATATATATATATATATATATATATATATATATATATATATATATATATATATATATATATATATATATATAAGCAGACGCCCGGTTTATTCATTAAACAGTATATTAATTTCCATCGAACGGCTTCGAGAAATCTTGCGTAAATCCCATTTATTAATTTTAATGGGTGAAACATTATTCGTACAATACAAAAAAAAGTAAAAATCGAATTTTCAAATAACCCCACAGATTCTCCATTGGGCTTAAATGTGCGGACTGACTTGGTCATTTCAGGATATTTACATTACATTCGGCGAGTATTTGCAGTGTGCTTAGGATCATTATCTTGTTGGAAGATCCAATCAGGGGGAAGTTCAAGATTTTCAACTGAAATCATTAAAATTGCTTCAAAAATATGTTAATAGAAATTATATATACGTAGACGCCCGGTTTATTCATTAAACAGTCTATTTATCAATTTCCATCGACCAGCCTCGAGAATTCTTGTTTTAGGGATCGTGATCCGTATCGTAATAGAGGATAGACTAGGGATCGTGATCCGTATCGTAATAGAGGATAGACTAGGGATCGTGATCCGTATCATAATAGAGGATAGATTAGGAATTGTGATCCGAATCGTAATAGAGGATAGACTAGGGATCGTGATCCGTATCGTAATAGAGGATACACTAGGGATCGTGATCCGTATCATAATAGAGGATTGACTAGGGATCGTGATCCGTATCGTAATAGAGGATAGATTAGGAATTGTGATCCGAATCGTAATAGAGGATAGACTAGGAATCGTGATACGTACCGTAATAGAGGATAGACTAGGAATCGTGATCCGTATCATAATAGAGGATAGATTAGGAATTATGATCCCAATCGTAATAGAGGATAGACTAGGGATCGTGATCTGTATCGTAATAGAGGATAGATTAGGAATTGTGATCCGTATCGTAATAGAGGATAGACTAGGGATCGTGATCCGTATCATAATAGAGGATAGATTAGGAATTGTGATCCCAATCGTAATAGAGGATAGACTAGGGATCGTGATCCGTATCGTAATAGAGGATAGACTAGGGATCGTGATCCGTATCATAATAGAGGATAGATTAGGAATTGTGATCCGTACCGTAATAGAGGATAGACTAGGGATCGTGATCAGTATCGTAATAGAGGAGAGACTAGGGATCGTGATCCGTATCGTAATAGAGGATAGAATAGGGATCGTGATCTGTATCATAATAGAGGATAGATTAAAAATTGTGATCCGAATCGTAATAGAGGATAGATTAGGAATTGTGATCCGAATCGTAATAGAGGATAGACTAGGGATCGTGATCCGTACCGTAATAGAGGATGTACTAGGGATCGTGATCCGTGTCATAATAGAGGATAGATTAGGAATTGTGATCCGAATCGTAATAGAGGATAGACTAGGGATCGTGATCCGTATCGTAATAGAGGATATACTAGGGATCGTGATCCGTATCATAATAGAGGATAGGTTAGGAATTGTCATCCGAATCGTAATAGAGGATAGACTAGGGATCGTGATCCGTATCGTAATAGAGGATAGACTAGGGATCGTGATCCGTATCGTAATAGAGGATAGATTAGGGATCGTGATCCGTATCATAATAGAGGATAGATTAGGAATTGTGATCCGAATCCTAATAGAGGATAGACTAGGGATCGTGATCCGTATCGTAATAGAGGATAGACTAGGAATTGTGATCCGAATGATAATAGAGGATAGACTAGGAATCGTGATCCGTATCGTAATAGAGGATAGACTAGGGATCGTGATCCGTATCATAATAGAGGATAGATTAGAAATTGTGATCCGAATCGTAATAGAGGATATACTAGGGATCGTGATCCGTATCGTAATAGAGGATAGACTAGGGGTCGTGATCCGTATCGTAATAGAAGACAGACTAGGAATCGTGATCAATATCGTAATAGATGATAGACTAGGAATCGTGATCCGTATCGTAATAGAGGATAGACTAGGAATTGTGATCCGAATCGTAATAGAGGATAGACTTGGAATTGTGATCCGAATGATAATAGAGGATAGACTAGGGATCGTGATCCGTATCATAATAGAGGATAGACTAGGAATCGTGATCCGTATCGTAATAGAGGATAGACTAGGAATTGTGATCTGAATCGTAATAGAGGATAGACTAGGGATCGTGATCCGTATCATAATAGAGGATAGATTAGGAATTGTGATCCCAATCGTAATAGAGGATAGACTAGGGATCGTGATCCGTATCGTAATAGAGGATAGACTAGGGATCGTGATCCGTATCATAATAGAGGACAGATTAGGAATTGTGATCCGTACCGTAATAGAGGATAGACTAGGGATCGTGATCCGTATCGTAATAGAGGAGAGACTAGGGATCGTGATCCGTATCGTAATAGAGGATAGAATAGGGATCGTGATCCGTATCATAATAGAGGATAGATTAAAAATTGTGATCCGAATCGTAATAGAGGATAGATTAGGAATTGTGATCCGAATCGTAATAGAGGATAGACTAGGGATCGTGATCCGTACCGTAATAGAGGATGTACTAGGGATCGTGATCCGTGTCATAATAGAGGATAGATTAGTAATTGTGATCCGTATCGTAATAGAGGATAGACTAGGGATCGTGATCCGTATCGTAATAGAGGATAGATTAGGAATCGTGATCCGTATCGTAATATAGGATAGACTAGGGATCGTTATCCGTATCATAATAGAGGATAGACTAGGAATTGTGATCCGAATCGTAAGAGAGCATAGACTAGGAATTGTGATCCGTATCGTAATAGAGGATAGACTAGGGATCGTGATCCGTATCATAATAGAGGATAGATTAGTAATTGTGATCCGAATCTTAATAGAGGATAGACTAGGGATCGTGATCCGTACCGTAATAGAGGATAGACTAGGAATCGTGATACGTACCGTAATAGAGGATAGACTAGGAATCGTGATCCGTATCATAATAGAGGATAGACTAGGAATTGTGATCCGAATCGTAATAGAGGATAGATTAGGAATTGTGACCCGAATCGTAATAGAGGATAGACTAGGAATTGTGATCCGAATGATAATAGAGGATAGACTAGGGATCGTGATCCGTACCGTAATAGAGGATGAACTAGGGATCGTGATCCGTATCATAATAGAGGATAGATTAGGAATTGTGATCCGAATCGTAATAGAGGATAGACTAGGGATCGTGATCCGTATCGTAATAGAGGATATACTAGGGTTCGTGATCCGTATCATAATAGAGGATAGGTTAGGAATTGTCATCCGAATCGTAATAGAGGATAGACTAGGGATCGTGATCCGTATCGTAATAGAGGATAGACTAGGGATCGTGATCCGTATCGTAATAGAGGATAGACTAGGGATCGTGATCCGTATCATAATAGAGGATAGATTAGGAATTGTGATCCGAATCCTAATAGAGGATAGACTAGGGATCGTGATCCGTATCGTAATAGAGGATAGACTAGGAATTGTGATCCGAATGATAATAGAGGATAGACTAGGAATCGTGATCCGTATCGTAATATAGGATAGACTAGGGATCGTGATCCGTATCATAATAGAGGATAGATTAGAAATTGTGATCCGAATCGTAATAGAGGATATACTAGGGATCGTGATCCGTATCGTAATAGAGGATAGACTAGGGGTCGTGATCCGTATCGTAATAGAAGACAGACTAGGAATCGTGATCAATATCGTAATAGATGATAGACTAGGGATCGTGATCCGTATCGTAATAGAGGATAGACTAGGAATTGTGATCCGAATCGTAATAGAGGATAGACTTGGAATTGTGATCCGAATGATAATAGAGGATAGACTAGGGATCGTGATCCGTATCATAATAGAGGATAGACTAGGAATCGTGATCCGTATCGTAATAGAGGATAGACTAGGAATTGTGATCTGAATCGTAATAGAGGATAGACTAGGAATTGTGATCCGAATCGTAATAGAGGATAGACTATGAATCGTGATCCGTATCGTAATAGAGGATAGACTATGAATCGTGATCCGTATCGTAATAGAGGATAGACTAGGAATTGTGATCCGTATTGTAATAGAGGATAGATTAGGAATTGTGATCCGAATCGTAATAGAGGATAGACTAGGGATCGTGATCCGTATCGTAATAGAGGATAGACTAGGAATCGTGATCCGTATCGTAATAGAGTAGGAATCGTGATCCGTACCGTAATAGAGGATAGACTAGGAAACGTGATTCGTATCATAATATAAGATAGACTAGGGATCGTGATCCGTATCATAATAGAGGATAGACTAGGAATTGTGATCCGAATCGTAATAGAGGATAGACTAGGAATCGTGATCCGTACCGTAATAGAAGATAGACTAGGAATCGTGATACTTACCGTAATAGTGGATAGACTAGGAATCGTGATCAATATCTTAATAGAGGATAGACTAGGAATCGTGATCAATATCGTAATAGAGGATAGACTAGGAATCGTGATCCGTATCGTAATAGAGGATAGACTAGGAATCGTGATCCGTATTGTAATAGAGGATAGACTTGCAATCCTGTTCCGTATCGTAATAGAGGATAGACTAGGAATCGTGATCAATATCGTAATAGAGGATAGACTAGGAATCGTGATCCGAATCGTAATAGAAGATAGACTAGGAATCGTGATTCGTATCGTAATAGAGGATAGACTAGGAATCGTAATCCGTATCGTAATAGAGGATAGACTATGAATCGTAATCCGTATCGTAATAGAGGATAGACTAGGAATCGTGATTCGTATCATAATAGAGGATGTACTAGGAATCGTGATCCGTATCGTAATAGAGGATAGACTAGGAATCGTAATCCGTATCGTAATAGAGGATAGACTAGGAATCGTGATCACTGACATAGGTGAGGACAATAGTACGAATAATGTAAATAGTGTACATAATACCTCATCTCAGTAATATAGACAGATACCTAAGAGCCGAAACGTTGTAATAAATATGGCGACAAATATGAGGACAATAGACCGAATAATATAAATAGTGTACATAATACCTCATCTTAGTAATATAGACAGATACTGAAGCGTCGAAACGTTGTAATAAATATGGCGACAAAGATGTTGACAATAGTCCGAATAATGTAAATAGTGTACATAATACCTCATCTTAGTAATATAGACAGATTCTGAAGTGCCGAAATGTTGTAATATATATGGCGACAAAGATGAGTACAATAGTCCGAATAATGTAAATAATGTAGATAACACACCTCTTTCATCATAACAATTTTAACAGCAACAATCTACACTATAACCATAACTACTTCGTCGGGGGTCAATCATTATCTATCCATCCTATCATCATAATATTCAATTCTTACAAACTCCTCTCTATTTACCATGCTCACCACAAGGAAAGATGTGGCACAAGGCCATCGTTATCTATCCTTCCTATCCTCATCATCTTCACTACCTGTTTCATTCATATTTTACACCACATCCATCATCGCCATTTAAAAAGTAACCATCTACACTATAATCTTAAATTCTTCAAGTCAAGCGTCAGTTGTTATCTATCCACCCTATCCTCATAATACTCACTTCCTGTCAACTCTACTTTCATTCTTAGCACGCACCTCATGCATCATAACCATTTTAATAATAATCCTCTACGCTATAATCTTAACTTCTTCAAGTCACGGGTCAATCGTTATCTATCCTCCCTATCCGCATAATCTTCACTCCTTACAACCTCCTCTCTACCTACACTTCTCCCCCACAAGGCACGATGTGGTATAAGGCCATCGTTATTATATCCTCCCTAACCTCATCACATTCACTACCTATCGCCTCCTCGTTCACTGATATCACACACCTCATTCATCATAGTTATTGGAACAGTAAGTATCTACGCTATCATCTTAACTTCCTCAAGTCAAGAGTTAATCCTTATCTATCCTCCCCATCCTCATAATCTTGATTTCTTATCATCCCATCTTTCATTCATATCAAACACCTCATTCATCACAACTACTTTAACAGTAACCCTAGACGCTATAATATTAACTTCTTCAAGTCAAGGGTTAATTCTTATCTATCCTCCCTGTCCTCATAATCTTCATTTCCTGGCATTTCATCTTTCATTCATATGACATACCACATTCATCATAACAGTAATCCTCTACGCTCAAAGCATAATTTCTTCAAGTCAAGGATTAATCGTTGCCTATCCTCCCTATCAACGTCGTCTCTATTTACCATCCTCCAAACAAGGCAAGATATGGCACAAAGCCCTCGTTATCTATAGTCCATTTCTTCAAATAATTGTCGGACTTTGTCCATTTCGTAAAGTGTGACGTCATTTGTTTACATTTGGATACGCATCAAGCAGATATGAATTTATGAGAGAAAATCATGGAGAATTATGGTTTAAAAACAGTAAAATCGACCTTGCTAACCTAAGCGCTCCTCTGTGGTTCAATCGGTAAAAGCACGTCAGGCTATATGACGGTTCCGTATAGGATACATGTTCGATTCCTGTCGGAGGACGCATATTTTCTATGAAAATTTCTCGGATATTCAGGCCGGTAAATGTTGTTAATACTGTTTATTATAAACAGAGCATTTACTTAAATATCTGTATCTATAAAAAGAATGTTAAACATAAAAATGTCTTTAAATAATATATATATATATATATATATATATATATATATATATATATATATATATATATATATATATATATACTTAAATATTTGTATCTATAAAAAATGAATGTATAAACATAAAAATGTCTTAAAACAATTGTCGGACTTTTTGTCCATTTCATAATGTGTGACGTCATTTGTTTACATTTGATACGCGATGAGCAGTTTTGAATGTACCTGAAAGATTCATGGAAGATTGGAGTTTATAAGCTGTAAAGTCAACCTTGCTAACCGGACGATCCTCTGTGGCCGAATCGGTTAAAAGGCACGTCAGGCTATATGACGGTTCCGTATAGGGTACAGGTTCGAATACTGTCGGAGGACGCATATTTTCTATGAAAATTTCTCGGACATTCAGGCCAGTAAATGTTGTTAATACTGTTTATTATAAACAGATTATTTACTTAAATATTTGTAACTATAAAAAGAACGCATAAACATAAAAAAATGTCTTAAAATATCCTGATAATCTTCACTTCCTTTCACACACCTCATTTATAATAACCATTTTAACAGTAATCCTCTGACTTGAGTGGCTCTTGATTCTTGTGTTGCCGAACTTTAATATGAAGAATAATGGACGCGGATCCTATATGCTGCAAAGTAGATAACGAAGAAATAAAACTGCGTATGTTAGTCTGAATAATTCATAAAATAGTGACATGTCCAGAACAGAGACAAGGTTAGGATCGTGGTAGGAGGCCCGGGCTGAATGATCGTTAAACAAGGTAAGGATACTAAATTTTAACAAAAATTTACTTCGTGTATGAAACATACAAAAGCAGTGAAAAAGGCAAAGTTTTGTCCATCCCAATCAGACGGTTAGACACTCGCTCGTATTCATCAAACTCCGGGCACTTACACCTCCCCTCCTCCCCACAGCGATCGGGAAGACTTTTCGATCACCGCAATCACTGGTCCAACCTTCATTCCCGCCTCTGAATCAATAACAGCAGAGTAATTGCGTCGGTTGAACGTATCATTAGGACTGTGTTGAGCGCTGGCGACGATGTCGCTATGTATTAATGAGGTGCCAACGACACGCCGCGTTTGAATCGACCGTCTTTGACAGGCAGAAATCATTTAAACGGCCTGTATGAATCAAAATTTCTGAACAAATTTTGCCAGAACGACGTCTGCCTTCTCTAACTGGTAACAGTCAGAACGGGTATAAGTGTGCCGCCGCCGACTAAAAGAAGAAGCAATATTGACGGGAATGTTTGGACTGGAGAATATGGAATATGGATTGGAATTTTTTGCTCGAGAATATGAAATAAGTCCTTTGCATTTCGGTTCAACGATATTAAATATGTATCAGCATTATTGGAATATGTTAATCTTTTTCTTATATATATATATATATATATATATATATATATATATATATATATATATATATATATATATATATATATACCAGGCGTAACAGCTAAATTGACCAAATCGTTTTAACAGCATGGGATTATTGTCCATCCAACAAAATGTTTAATATCGAAAAAAAAAACAAAAAAAAAAACGAATTGAGTTTCCTTTTCCAGGTTTTCAGATAACACGTTTAGCCACCTTGACAGCATTTATCGTAACAATCACTGAAAAACCATTTGAGTTATTTGGCTAGAAAGAGAGTAGGCTAAATCGTTTTTTGCCAGCCCCACTGTTCCATTGGGCAATGGTGAGAGGAAAAGATCATTCAGGCCTTCAATAATAGCACGACATACATACTCTGGTTTCCATCTTCAAAGTTCATTCATGAACCATCAAGAATAAGTTTAAAAAGAAGGAACAGTAGAGAAGAAAACTGGATCAGGAGGTCACAGCAGCAAGAGAGATTATCATTTCAAATTACAGCTAAATATATTCTTATTGTTCAAAGTATAGTACAAAAGTGTTATAACAACCTCGGAGAATTCCAGTAAGATATCATTAACCATTTCTAAGATACAACAATTCAAAGCTTAATATAATAATTGGACAAATTCGCAGTTACACGATTTGGACAATTTTGCTGTTACAGCCAGTGCATATATATATATATATATATATATATATATATATATATATATATATATATATATATATATATATATATATATATATATAAAAGTGAACATAGAAGTCAACACTTAGAGGCGACAGTCTGTTTCATGCTAGTGCAATCATCAGGCTAGCTGGCTGACGATTGCACTAGCATGAAACAGACTGTCGCTTCTAAGTGTTGACTTCTATGTTCACTTTTATATTTACACACGCTCTATCTCTGATATTGAGCACTTTATCCCATAAATATTGCACACTTTAAGACTATATTTCTTCATATATATATATATATATATATATATATATATATATATATATATACATGAATAAATATAGTCTTAAATTGTGCTTTATTTATGGGATAAAGTGCTCAATATCAGAGATAGAGCGTGTGTAAATATAAAAGTAAACATAGAAGTCAACACTCTCTAAGTGTTGACTTCTATGCTCACTTTTATATTTCTATCTATCTATCTATCTATCTATCTATCTATCTATATATATATATATATATATATATATATATATATATATATATATATATATATGGAACTTCGTATGCAACTGCAACATTAAAGAGAGAAGTGTGATAAATTGAAGTTATAGATCTATCTATATTTCTGAGATGAGGTACTGTAACTATTTACACTATTTACATTTTCGGACTGTTGTCCTCATTTTTATTGTCTCCGGCCTTCTTCCAAAAGTATATCACATGAATAGGTCGAAACGTCGTGAATACGACAATAAAGATGAGGACAACAGTCCGAACAATGTAAATAGTGTAAATAGTTACAATACTTCATTTGACAATTTGGATTTATTTATGGTTGCGTATGTCGGTGTTTTATGGAAGTGGGTGGAAAAATTATCGTCGGAACTCCACTCATACGTCCGCAGACATACATACATAATTGCATACATACATACGTACATGAGTGTATGTATGTCTGCGTACGTATACGCAACCATAATCAAGATGTTGATGTTCCACTCATATTCAAACAAAAGTTTAGGAAGGAAATCCTTCATCAATACTGGAAAGAGCGACAACTGCTGGACTTGAGAAACCTATTCTCCTGAAAAATTGTTTCAAGATAAAAATTGGCTAAATTTCGCCAGTCAGTGGAAATGGCTGCTCTGTCAATGAATGCCAAATGTTTCCTTATAAGGAAACGGCTAATACTATTATTGTCGTCACTTTGATACACTTTTGAAAACCGCTTCATCTAAACGATTTTATGGACTTAGCTGTGTCAAGGAATCACAGGGTTAAGGCGAAAGAAATTGAAAAATTAGAAAAGTACTGAGATTATGCATTACGGCTGTAAAATGTAGAATAGAGATGTGACAGTCGTGCCGATAATAGTCGGTGTACTTGAAACAAACTACAATCGAGATTTGAAGAATTAGGAAAATCGTGTAAGAGCTTGAGATCATTTCGACGCCCATCACTGAAATACTGTGAAAAATGCTTGAGTTTTTCTATTTCATCTGATCTAAGACACAAATTCTATAATAATAATAATAATAATAATAACAACAACAACAATCATAGAACAATCAAAGCTAATCGCCTAAACATTTTTATTAGAGACCGCAAGCAAAAAAAAAGTTGCCTCCTTATTGATATGGCAGTCCCTGCAGACTGCAATGTATCTTTGAAGATATTCAAAAAGCTATCAAAATACAAGGACCTTGAAATCGAAATCTTAAAAATGTGGCACATGGGAACATCAACAATATCTGTTGTAGTTTGAGCCTTCGGGTTGGTTGGAAAAGATTCCAGTAGACTCATTAAAAAGATGCTTGGAATCCGGTGCCTTAAAGAAACACAAGAACCTGTTCTCACAAGTACAGCCCATAACTTAAGAAGGGTTTTATCTATGTAAAATGTGTTTGTTTTTTTCTTTTTGTTTTAATTGGTCAGTGGAAAATATCATCATGCCATTTCTGACCTTAGGTCTCAGGTCGGACCCGGAAAAAAATGTGTACACACCAGAAATCAAAGGAAATAATAATAATAATAATAATAATAATAATAATAATAATAATAATAATAATGTTCTGACAAGTACAGCCCACACTTTACGAAGGGCTTTATCTATGTAATTTTATTTTTATTTTTATTTTTTTTTCTTCTTTGCAGTGGAAAGTGTCATAATGCCATTTCTAACCTTAGGTCCCTGGACGGGACCCGGAAAGAAATGTGTAAACGCCAGATATCAAAGGAAATAAAAATAATAATAATAATAATAATAATAATAATAATAATAATAAGAAGAAGAAGAAGAAGAAGAAGAAGAAGAAGGAGAAGAGCTGAAATTGAGATCGTATGAGTCGAAAATACGAAGAAAGTTTGATAGTGTACTGTACAAACGTCGGCATTTATCGAGTTTAAGAGGATACTGAGAATTATGGTTAAGATAATACTAAAAAGATACTTGATAAATAATAATTTGAAAAGTAGTTATAAAAGTAAAAAGAATCTATTGAAGTGTTGCACACATTTGGCAGAATGCATAGAGCAAACTAAAGGAATATAATTCCAATGCAGAATGGATCCAACGGAAACAAGAATCAATGAGGGATGAACCTGTGCAAGTATGGAAGACTATAACCAAGAATAATGTTAGGCAAGCTCTAACAAAATAACGAAAATGGAAAACACCAGGAAATGACAATGTTCACATCTTTCGGCTCTATCATCTGTCATCACTTAACAATACAGTTGCGCAAGAGTATCATTAGAAGGGGCCCAGTTTGAGATCGAAACATCTGTCACTGGCACAAACTCTTTCAACAACGATGAGACATCTGGTCACCAAAACCGGTTGAACTCCAACGGTGGACCTGATGAATCAATTCAAAATCAATTAATCAAAAGAAACCAGACCAAATAGAATCGTGAAGAGTATAAAAAAGTCATGCCATCTTTTTTATTCTGGTTTTGAAAATACTCAAGAGAACATAACGGATCCGACATGTTAAATATTTAAGCGATATGGTAGAAATTGAAATTAGACCCTGTTTCAACCCAAATAGGCTTGCCAATGTCCGCGGATACATCATGCGAAATAATAGACACTCAAACGCAGAAATAGATCAAGTAAAACTGGATATATTATCAATTCATGTATCTAAATATCAACTAAATGTAAATAAGTAAAGAAAAATTTAAACAAAATTCGACAAAGTACAAAAATCCATAGGTCAAACAACAATGAGGTAGAAGTGGGCATATTACAGAAAATAAATACAAAAAATTGTACTCACAAGTAGAGCTCACATCTTACGAAGGTCTTTATTAATGTAAAAAGCACACAGGTTGTTTTATTTTTATTTATTTTTGCAAAAGTCTTCAGTAAAAATGCCATTTCTGACCTTAGGTCTCTGGGACAAAGAAGGGAATGAGTATACATTAGAAATCAATATATATATATATATATATATATATATATATATATATATATATATATATATATAGATAGATAGATAGATAGATAGAGATATATAAAATTAGTGGCCAATATACATATAAATATATATTTTTGAATTGGACATAGTCCGACAATTTATTTAAAGACATTTATATATATTATGTTTAACGTTCTTTTTATAGATACAAGTATTTAAGCAAATGCTCTGTTTTATTTCAGGCCGGTAAATGTTATTTAATACTGTTTATTATAAAACAGAGCATTTTCTTAAATACTTGTATCTATAAAAAGAACGTTAAACATAATATATATAAATGTCTTTATATAAATATATATATACATACTCGACTCTGCCGTCGAATTCGACGGGTCAAGCAGATCAGTTCCAAGGAAACCCACAGCCCAACAACAGCACATGATATTTGATCATAGTGGTGAAGGTTTCGTGCAGGACCATCCACACTTTTTGAACGGCCGAATACAGAGACCTGGTGCACTAAGTGCCACAAGGTTCCCAAACGACCCTCCGCAGGTTTTGAATTCAGAGTTGGTCTCCTAAACCAGTTGCCATCCAAGGCTATAGAACCCAGTCTGTCCTGCTATTTAAAGCTTTTTTTGAGAAGAAGAGGATTCACACCTTTCCTAAGGGTAGTAGCGCGTTAGTGAATGTAACGGATTCGACTTGAACTCGAACTCGGCACTCCGATTTCTCAATCCAAGCCGCTATCCATAACTACACCCTGCCTGCCTATCTATCTATATCTATATGAAATTTAACGTAAATATTTTTTTAATTTTATGTAATTATTTATTTCCTTTTATATATTATTTTAATTTTTATCGTAATGTTGTGTTTATTTGGTTTTAATTTGTTTTATTTCATATACAGTAATAAATACTTTAAAGTAAATATGACTCAGTGTAAATATCCAACTTATTTTAATTTAAATCTATTTGTCTATAAATCATAATTTATTCCAATTCATATTTTGAAAAATAAAGAAAAAAACCTGTAATATATATATATATATAATTATATTTTGAAAATATGATTCCATCGCTACATAAGAATTCTCACGTTTCAAAAAGAGAAGCTAAAAAACCAGCTCTGTTTCATTCTCAAGTGAATTTTGGAATAATCTTGAAATTTACGGAGCTTTATAAGCATATACATTCGTAATATTAATTACATGGAAATATATATATATATATATATATATATATATATATATATATATATATATATATATATATATATATATATATATATATATGCATACATATATCGTCTACATGCAAAAAATCTATGTGACTATAAATCATAATTTATTTCAATTCTTATTTTAAAAAAACCTGCTATGAAAGGGATTATATTTCTTAAAAAGTATTTGATGTACACATATATATTAATTTGCTGATAACTACAAATTATAATTAAAATTAATGATATTTTCATTTTAGAAACATGTTAAGTTATTATGCCATTCAAAAGTGACCGATGTGTGATTGTTCTCACTGTTATTACCATCATTGCTATTACCATCATTGGTATTACCATCATTGGTATTACCATCATTGCTATGACCATCATTGCTATGACCATCATTGCTATGACCATCATTGGTATTACCATCATTGCTATGACCATCATTGGTATTACTATCATTGCTATGACCATCATTGGTCTTACCATCATTACTATTACCATCATTGGTATTACCATCATTGGTATTACTATAATTGCTATGACCATCATTGCTATTACCATCATTGGTATTACCATCATTGCTATTACCATCATTGGTATTACTATCATTGCTATGACCATCATTGCTATTACTGTGTTATTGATCTGCATATTATGAAATTGGTACTTATTGATATAATTCCATTGTTATAGTTTCAAATTTGTTTTACGCAAATCTAGACATGATTGATTTTTGCTTTCTCTTGCGGGTTTATGTTTTTTTTAATCTGTTTCTCTTAACGGCGTCTTTGTTTAAATTGCAAAATCATCTCTTGTAACCGTCATTTATGCACATTGATGAAATTTACAAGGCAGATAATGATGACAGAAAAAAGAAATCAACCAGAATCTAATAATAATAATAATAATAATAATAATTATTATTATTATTTTTATTTCCTTTGATATCTGGCGTTTTCACATTCCTTTCCGGGTCCCGCCCAGGGATCTAAGGTTAGAAAAGGCATCAGGACACTTTCCACTGAAAAAAAAATTACATAGATAAAGCCCTTCGTAAAGTGTGGGCTGTATTTGTCAGAACAATTTTTTGTATCTCTTTGAGGCATAGACTTCCAGGGATCCCTTCAATCAGCCTACTGGAATCTTTTCCAACCAGTCCAAGGGCTCCAACTACAACAGGGATTGTTGATGTTCCCATGTGCCACATTTGTGAGATTTCTATTTCAAGGTCCTTGTATTTTGACAGTTTTTCGAATATCTTCAAAGATACATTGCAGTCTGCAGGGACTGCCATATCAATAAGGAGGCGCTTATTTTGTTTGTGGTCTTTAATAACAATGTCTGGGCGGTTGGCTTTGATTGTTCTGTCAGTGTGTATTGTGTAGTCCCATAGAATTGTAACAGGTCCTATCTCAGTAACCGGGTCAGGGTGGTGTTCGTACCAGTTTTTTTCAGTTTCCTTCCCGTAGGAGTTGCAAATTTTCCAGTGCAGATATTGGCCCACTCTGTCATTCCGGGTTTTATATTCAGTGGGTGCCAATATCGTGCAACCTGATACAAGATGATCAATGGTTTCTGGATATTTATCACAGAATCTGCATTTTGGGCTAACACAGTATTTTAGTATATGTGCTTGATAATTCCTAGTTAACAAGCAATTTCAGTTGTTCTTGTGTCTATCGTCTTTTCATGTTGACTTAAATATCGTCTAATCCTAAGTATGTTTCTAATAACCATGTTCTGAAGATGGTCTACTCGACCGAAACGTCTGACATCGACAGTAAAACAACATTAAAACAGTAAACTTGCATATTCGGATTTTGTTTTGTCTTTTCCATATTTTTCATCATACCGTCGGATCTACATCCACATATTTGCTTACATATATATATATATATATATATATATATATATATATATATATATATATATATATATATATATAATATGAAATGGACAAAGTCCGACAATTATTTCAAGACATTATATGTTCATACGTTCTTTTTTATACATAAAAATATTTAAGTAAATGCTCTGTTTATAATAAACAGTATTAAAGACATTTACCAGCATAGAAAGTTTGTTTACATTTGGATACGTATCGAGCAGATATGAATATATGAAAGAAAATCATGGAGAATTGTAGTTTAAAAACAGTAAATAAATATCGTCTAATCCTAAGTATGTTTCTAATAACCATGTCCTGAAGATGGTCTACTAGACCGAAACGTCTAACATCGACAGTAAAACAACATTAAAACAGTAAACTTGCATATTCGGATTTTGTTTTGTCTTTTCCATATTTTTCATATATATATATATATATATATATATATATATATATGCATACATATATCGTCTACATGCAAAAAATCTATGTGACTATAAATCATAATTTATTTCAATTCTTATTTTAAAAAAACCTGCTATGAAAGGGATTATATTTCTTAAAAAGTATTTGATGTACACATATATATTAATTTGCTGATAACTACAAATTATAATTAAAATTAATGATATTTTCATTTTAGAAACATGTTAAGTTATTATGCCATTCAAAAGTGACCGATGTGTGATTGTTCTCACTGTTATTACCATCATTGCTATTACCATCATTGGTATTACCATCATTGGTATTACCATAATTGCTATGACCATCATTGCTATGACCATCATTGCTATTACCATCATTGGTATTACCATCATTGCTATGACCATCATTGGTATTACTATCATTGCTATGACCATCATTGGTCTTACCATCATTACTATTACCATCATTGGTATTACCATCATTGGTATTACCATCATTGCTATGACCATCATTGCTATTACCATCATTGGTATTACCATCATTGGTATTACCATCATTGCTATTACCATCATTGGTATTACTATCATTGCTATGACCATCATTGGTATTACCATCATTGGTATTACCATCATTGGTATTACCATCATTGATATTACTATCATTGCTATGACCATCATTGCTATTACTGTGTTATTGATCTGCATATTATGAAATTGGTACTTATTGATATAATTCCATTGTTATAGTTTCAAATTTGTTTTACGCAAATCTAGACATGATTGATTTTTGCTTTCTCTTGCGGGTTTATGTTTTTTTTAATCTGTTTCTCTAACGGCGTCTTTGTTTAAATTGCAAAATCATCTCTTGTAACCGTCATTTATGCACATTGATGAAATTTACAAGGCAGATAATGATGACAGAAAAAAGAAATCAACCAGAATCTAATAATAATAATAATAATAATAATAATTATTATTATTATTTTTATTTCCTTTGATATCTGGCGTTTTCACATTTCTTTCCGGGTCCCGCCCAGGGATCTAAGGTTAGAAATGGCATCAGGACACTTTCCACTGAAAAAAAAATTACATAGATAAAGCCCTTCGTAAAGTGTGGGCTGTATTTGTCAGAACAATTTTTTGTATCTCTTTGAGGCATAGACTTCCAGGGATCCCTTCAATCAGCCTACTGGAATCTTTTCCAACCAGTCCAAGGGCTCCAACTACAACAGGGATTGTTGATGTTCCCATGTGCCACATTTTTGAGATTTCTATTTCAAGGTCCTTGTATTTTGACAGTTTTTCGAATATCTTCAAAGATACATTGCAGTCTGCAGGGACTGCCATATCAATAAGGAGGCGCTTATTTTGTTTGTGGTCTTTAATAACAATGTCTGGGCGGTTGGCTTTGATTGTTCTGTCAGTGTGTATTGTGTAGTCCCATAGAATTGTAACAGGTCCTATCTCAGTAACCGGGTCAGGGTGGTGTTCGTACCACTTTCTTTCAGTTTCCTTCCCGTAGGAGTTGCAAATTTTCCAGTGCAGATATTGGCCCACTCTGTCATTCCGGGTTTTATATTCAGTGGGTGCCAATATCGTGCAACCTGATACAAGATGATCAATGGTTTCTGGATATTTATCACAGAATCTGCATTTTGGGCTAACACAGTATTTTAGTATATGTGCTTGATAATTCCTAGTTAACAAGCAATTTCAGTTGTTCTTGTGTCTATCGTCTTTTCATGTTGACTTAAATATCGTCTAATCCTAAGTATGTTTCTAATAACCATGTTCTGAAGATGGTCTACTCGACCGAAACGTCTGACATCGACAGTAAAACAACATTAAAACAGTAAACTTGGATATTCGGATTTTGTTTTGTCTTTTCCATATTTTTCATCATACCGTCGGATCTACATCCACATATTTGCTTACATATATATATATATATATATATATATATATATATATATATATATATATATATATATATATATATAATATGAAATGGACAAAGTCCGACAATTATTTCAAGACATTATATGTTCATACGTTCTTTTTTATACATAAAAATATTTAAGTAAATGCTCTGTTTATAATAAACAGTATTAAAGACATTTACCAGCATAGAAAATTTGTTTACATTTGGATACGTATCGAGCAGATATGAATATATGAAAGAAAATCATGGAGAATTGTAGTTTAAAAACAGTAAATAAATATCGTCTAATCCTAAGTATGTTTCTAATAACCATGTCCTGAAGATGGTCTACTAGACCGAAACGTCTGACATCGACAGTAAAACAACATTAAAACAGTAAACTTGCATATTCGGATTTTGTTTTGTCTTTTCCATATTTTTAATATATATATATATATATATATATATATATATATATATATATATATATATATATATATGCGCATATATATATTGGCTAGGAGATGGAAAACTCTTACACGAAAAGCCTGTGGTATATTGTCTGCTTCATCTGCTTCATTTATTTGTACCGACTAAGTGTATCAATACTTCCGAAAAGTGTGGATCGTTCTGCACAAGCCTTCACCACTTTAATCAAATCACTTGCGTGGGTTTTCTGGCGGTTTACCTTGATTCGTTCTTTATGTGGCCTCCTTTGTAAAGTACGAGCGGGTCTTAAATGCCACTTAAGATTATCGCACAAAATCTCATAACGGAATCAACTAATCTGTCACATGATCATACGTCGAAACCGACGCCAGAGTCCATTATTATTATATATATTGATTAGTATAATTCCGCAATTGAAATTTTAGATTAATAATATTTTAAATTTAGAGAGATATTACTAAGCTATATTATTTTTTGATATAACTGATATGTAATCGGTACCTACTAGTTTTATTCATTTTTGACGCAATTTTTGTCATTCTATTCGGACACAGCATTGAGGTGTTCAGACTATTATTACTGATAATAATAAGAAGAAAGAGAAACAAAGAGGAATGCAGCAACAATAACAACAACAACAACAACAACAATAATAATAATAATAATAATAATAATAATAATAATAATAATAATAATAATAATAATAATGGTGGTGAATATGGTCGTGGCGATTTTCGTGATAGTGACTTATTTATTTATGAATGATCTTTTGGTACTCATTTATTTATTAGTAATTTATATACAATTTTTATTTTATAAGCCTTACAATACAAATACTTATAATAAACTTTTCTTTAAATATTCGTGTAATAACAGGATTAGAGAGATCTGAATATAGTTTCATATTATTGAAAATGAGAGAGAAAAAGTGAAAAAAAAATCAAAGAAAATTCCATTGGAAATTGAAATTATATCAGAGTCTCGTGAAGCACATCGTATCGCCTTGGTATCCAAACGGCTATAAATTAAGATTTTACCGTTGTTGTTAATAACAGCAATAGCAAAATAAATAAAAATAAAAATAGCAGGAGGCCTGGCCCCCTGAACGTGATGGCCCACCATGGTAAGAAATGCGCTGGCGCCCACGAACCAGCCCCATACCCGCATTTGGGTACATTCTAACTAACTATAATGCTGACAACAAAAAATATTGCTAAACGGCATCGGTCGTCACGCGGGTCAAAACGGACCGCGTTTCCCAACGAGGAACCAGACCCGGGGTCGAAATGTCTGCAATTAGAATAAACTCTACCCAACGATAAAATGACTCCGAGAACAGTCCTCGCAGAGGCTCTCTATATTCATTAAAAGAAAATCTCACAAAAAGAATAATAAATAAATTCTCTAGGGAAGAGTATATTGAAGTAATGATGGCATTTTACACTTTTAAATCCGACAGCAACGACCAAAGCCGCTTATAATATCTCACGAGCAAAACATCCCGCAAACAGTCTAAACATCGATAACAGCAAACTAGCCAATGCCAGGCGTGACATTATCAGGAAAAAAAATACCTGACAAAGAACTCGAAAGCATCCGAAAAAAGATCCAGAACGGATTAAAGGTTAACATCGAGGGGCTAAATACCAACAACCCAAAGGAGACACATACAGAGGAAGAAATAGAAACTAGTTGTAATAATCCCTCTGAAGTACACAAGCAAGTAGAAGAAGTTAATGAAAATATGGTAGAGAAACAGAGATGAAAAAAAAGAATGTAAAAGTAATGTCTTTCGAGGAAAGGCCAACAATTCAAAAAGTAAGAACCGTCAAAAGAAGAAAACCATCAACTTCGCTAATCAAGCAATTTGAAAAAATAAGGGACGAAATGTCTTTCGAGGAAAGGCCAACAATTCCAAAAGTAAGAACCGTCAAAAGAAGAAAACCATCAACTTCGCTAATCAAGCAATTTGAAAAAATAAGGGACGAAATGTCTTTCGAGGAAAGGCCAACAATTCCAAAAGTAAGAACCGTCAAAAGAAGAAAACCATCAACTTCGCTAATCAAGCAATTTGAAAAAATAAGGGACGAAATGTCTTTCGAGGAAAGGCCAACAATTCCAAAAGTAAGAACCGTCAAAAGAAGAAAACCATCAACTTCGCTAATCAAGCAATTTGAAAAAAATAAGGGACGAAATGAAAAGACCGATGAACCTGACAGAAATTAATCATGTTATATACGTAGCATCGGCAACAATTGCAGAAACAATAGGTGAACAACAGTTTTCCAGGTAACATCAACATACAAGTTGCCCAGAAGATCGCCCTACTAGGAATACCCATCATACTAAGAAAAGTGTTATCAATTAAATGGCAATTCTCCTATAAGACCTAGGGAACATAGTTTGGACCCGGCTCTACAGGATGCAAAGCAGGAAACATAGCAGACACAAATAATAATAATAATATAACAAAGTAAAACTGGCAGCTGACTCCGAGATCACCTCCAGTCAATTGTTAATTGGGAAAAGGAATTGATTGGCAAATTTTAGCGCTTCCAAAATAAAATGCTATCGTTTAAACGCAGCAGAGAACATGTTTTGCCTTCCATCAACATGACTAACGTATAGCTCATTGCGACATCTTGATCTCACGTTTTCCACTGACTTGAAGTATACTGATTATATTGCATCAGTTGAATAGGTATGCTGCTAAAACGTTTGGTTCAATGTGTCATATCAGACATTTTTTTCTCTTCGGAATCCCTCTGACACATTTTAAATCTACTATTCATCCGGGCATTGAATATTGCTGCCATATTGGGTGCCCCTGGTACATAGCTCGAGATTCTCGACAAATTTCACAAAACTATCTGTAATATAATACGAAGTCAATTGCAATCGTCTGTCTTCCTGAAGGCTGTGTGTTTATTGTCCTTTCTCCCCACTAAAGTCTTCTCATTCTCTTTCACACCCAGTAATCCGCTTACGTCTTAGTGGCATTATCGCCTTCCTTAGGATGAAATGATAACAAAAGAAATCGAGATTGGATAAGTAGAAAATCCAAGCTGAATATATTATGCTGTACAAACGTCAGCATTTATCGGCTGAGAAGATAGAAGGATGATTTGAGGATATCATTTACATTGATGTTCACCCTGTATAAGAGCCACTCGAGGTAGAGTATTATAGAGTAAGATAAACCTCTCCAGGCAATGCCCTAATGCCACCACGATGCAAGTGGACACTCGAAGTGAAAGAGAAGGAAAGACTTTAGAAAGAACCGGAAAGCCCTTCTAAACAGGAAACAAGTTATAAACCTCTACTCCTGTTCAAAGGTTTGTTGGGGGGAGGAGTGAACCCGACGATTGGCAAACCTATCGACTCCCATTGAGGAAAAAATATAAAGAAATATTGAATAAAAGTTCACAGTTTTAGTTGGATACGTTAGAAGTATAGAGTTGAGGTAGACTTTAGAAGGAATCGGAAATCCAATCCTAAACGGTAAAGAAGGGATAAACCTCTACTCCGGTTCAAAAGATCGACGAGATGTGTGAACCAGGCGATAGACAAACATATCTACTCCATTTGTAGAAAAATGGAGATAAAATATATCAGCGCAAATGTCAGGCTACAGAGTGAACGTGCAGGAGAATAAGCAATTAGAGAAATACCAGGAAGTTGTGGAAAATGAAGGGGAGACTCATGTCTATAACTGCTACAGTTTGAACTGTGCCAAAAACATTGATCGAGACTGGAACAAAATGATGCACATCCCCAATGGAGATTTCCTTTGTTCGATACTATACGTTTGAAAAAATGCCGCTTTTATCGCAATCGCCATGGTCTCTCAGCCTTTTGGATAAGATCACAATGTAGTATCTGTTCTTCTCAGCTTAATCTGATTTTATCTCCCCACTTCTATATTCCATTCTTTCTTTTTTTTATTCTTTCTTTTTTATTTCATTTTCTTACTAAAACCAAGGTGCGTCTTTCCCCCTCTTTCCACTCGATCGAAACGGAATAGTCCATTAATTATGAGGTATTGGCAGGGCGTAACGATCGTGCGAACTAACAAAGGGAGGGAAAAGCACAATTATAATAGGATACTACTACTACTACTAGTAATAATAATAATAATAATAATAATAATAATAATAATAATAATAATGATAATAATATCTTTTGCCCAGGACCACATAATTTGGAAAGCTAGGGCTTCTCACAGATATAAGGAGACACATCGAGAAACTATAACCTCCCATGAGGCAGAGAATTTATAGCATACCGACACACACGCATCTGATCTTTTCCCCACCCCAGAGATATTTTATTGACCTTGGGGATATCACGCCCCCTGTATAAAGGTAAGGTGAATGTCTCTTGTGCTTTGTTTACGTCACGCCACCATTACTGCCATATAAATCTTCAAATAGTTTTATGCACGTGTAAAAAGAAAAGGCAAAAAAGCATAAAAGCGAAAAAAGAAATCTCAACTGGAGAAAGAAACAAGAAGGAAAGATATACTGTTTTCAGGGGAGGTGAAAAAAAAAACGAAGTAAGAAGAAACCAAATGTTCTGTTGTTTCCTTACCGATTTCATTCGACATGTTTGGCAAGAACATAAATGGGTCTTTATTTTATGTATTTCATGCATTTATTTGTTTTATTGCACGTCTTCTTTAGTATTATTATTGTCAAAGCTTTTAAAGTTCAAGTGACTGGCGATCTTAAACAGGCAGTAAATCACTGAAACAGAACCGATTTCGACAGAAGGAAAGAATTTGAAAGAACAGATAGACATATAAAAGTCAGAATAAAAAGTGGTCAAATAACAGCTATTTTTTTAATACGTTTTTTTTTCTTTTTTTTTTCTTTAGATAAAGTATTTTTGCTATTATTATTATTTTATTACAGGTTTTGCTCCCGATTTTCGCTTTTTCTTTACGTCAGTTTGGTGTTGTCTACTTACTGCCATAGGTATCAGGTTTGAATAGTTTCGATGAAAATTAACCAAAATTAAAATGATAGAAATACTAGTCACAAATTAATAACGGTGTAAATCCAATAAAGACTTCACCATTTGTTATTTTGTTACTAGTTTTACTTCAATTTATTGTTGCATTTCAATGCCTATAGAAGTAATTCTATCGTAAATGTTTTACTACTAGTTTTACACCATCTTAGTTCTTAAATGAATTTTTATGACTACTTTTATTGTAACATATTACTAATGGGTTTTAGTACCTCTAAAAAAACGACACCTAAGTTTTAAAATTCATTTTAAAACTGAAAAAAATTCTTGAAGCTTTTATTTTATTTTTTTAAACTAATAGAGTAAATTTAATATTTTCAATAAACGAAAAAATTTTCTGTATTTCAAACCGAATTTAAATTCATTGTAATGATTTTTTTATATCGCTAAAATCGTCAATATTGACAAATCTGTTAACCCAAGATAATTCTCTTGATTAAAAATCTTTCAAAATTAAAATATATTTTTCTGAAACTGTATTTGAGGAAGATTAACTGATTTAAATTTTAATTAATCTGAATTAAAACCAATATTACTTACTTTCAGTTTAAAATATCGCAGAAAAGTATTTTAACAGAGCGATGAATATTTCTATAACGTGTTAGACATATTTATCGATAACCTGACGATTGCGAGATTTTGGTAAGGTTGAAATACTTGCAGTAAAATTACATGACGAATATAACGTAAACGCCTTTTTATATATTGTTTTTAAGTACCCAATAATCTTAAAATATTAGACACATTTTAATATTTTATTGAATTTTAGGCTTTATAGTCTTACAGACGAAGATGCTTATTGAAGAAATGTTATAAAATTACGAATAAATGTTAATTTTACTATCGTTACAGATCTTGTTTTCTGATAATGTCGTGTATGGACATCCGTATTTACAAACATCGGCATGTCCAGGAGAACTCTTCCATTGCAACAAAGAAAGAAAAACTATACTACAAAAGAGTAAGGAAGGGTGCGTAATACGTGTTTCAAGAGCTACAATATCGTGTAGAATCAGATTCCTACATTTATTGTTTTAAATCTCAAATTTAAGTTAAACGCATAGATGCTCCCAACCAAGTATAACAACTGATGCATTATGATTGGTTGAAAAATTTTAATTAGGTGTCGTCAACTACATCCGAAGTTACCGACCCAAATTTTGACCTCGATTTGACGCCACAAAATGTAAACGTGTTCTCGATCCCCCACGTTACCAAGAGAACTAATAAAAACGAAATTTTTGACGCGACTTGGTCAGTGGGCACTTAAAATCTTCAAATCGTTCACTTGACTTCATTGGAAATCGACACAACAACAAAGGAGACGAACCAAATTCTTCAACGCGACAACGAACCTTGTCAGCCAATTCCAGGCTTAATGTTAATTACTTAAATTAACATAAATCCAACTTGCGAAAGAACGCTCATTCCAACAAAATATTTTATTCCACAACAAACATCTCCGGTAAAAGAGCGACAACTGTAGAAATCACAGTGAGTCAAGAACAACACTTTTAAAAAAGATTTAAAACAAAAACAACTGTTTAATTTTCCTACAATGGCAAATATACTTAAGTACACGTTCTCATTTTCATTTATGCAGTTCAGAAACATAAATTCTTTCAATATAACACACAATCAAGAACTCTAAAGTGTTTTAACAACTTTAGCATAATATATTTTGTATTTGCTGTGTTTTATAAAAACATATTTATTGTTGAACAAAATTTTCTACTTGATTATTTCTCTTGTTGCTGTTGTCTTTGCTACATTTGATATAGTAAAAATATAGGGTCAGTTTTATTTGTATTTATAACCAATACAGATAGGCCGACCCACTATAATCTTAAGGGCTTTGTTGGAATGTGTCATCTTAGGTACAATAACTAACCCTAACAAAAAAGAAATTGCAGATTAGACAACACTTGACAACGGAGACGAAGCAATATTAAAATGAAGAGGTGGATTTATTTAAACTTTTGCCTCGATTGAATTCGTCTCGGGATTCTACATAGGCGTTCGTTATGTTTATGATGATTTGAAACAAGTCTGACATTCAAACATTAAAGAAACCAGGAGTGATATCTACAGATGTAATTTCGGCGATCGGGTCGAAAGAGTAAAAAAACTCAAATATGAAAGATAATCCTATGGCTAAAAAACAAAGGATAATTTTGTTAGAAACAAATAAAGGAGTACTCTAGTGTTATGTAACATTGGTCCTCGTGTATAGCAGTGAATGGTGGACAATCTCCTCGGAGATACGTAAAACAACAGAAATGTTGATCTACTGCAGGCTGCTGAGGATATCATGGATTGAACACGTGAAAAACGACGACGTTTCGGAGAAAATGGAAGCAATAAACACACTTAGCATCAGAAAAAAACAGTTAAAATTTCTAGGCAATGAGGAAAGAAGGTTTAGGAAATTCGACACTCACAAGACATTTACGGCAACAGAGACAGGATAGGATAGCGCATAAGATATCTGACGAGCTTTTGTAAATAGAAGGCAGAAAAGGGTTTAGGAGAGATAGCAAAATCGAAACAACTTAGAAAGGACGGGTAGTTGTACAGAGACATGATCGGCCACGTCTTGAATGGAGATATAGAAGACCTGTTATCAAATGGCGAAATCTCTTGAAAACTATTTACATTATTCGGACTATTTTCCTCATCTTTGTCGCCATATTTATTACAACGTTTCGGCCGTTGTACGCTCCGGCGTCCTTCAGGTGGTTGGAATGTCGAACTGAACCTTTTATTTCGCACACTGGGGTAGACCCAAAGAGTGTGAGTTTAATACCCGGTTAAGGCAGTGGAGAGGTGAATTAACAGGAGATAACTCATATCTGATATCCATTAAAGATGACACGTGGAACTAGAACAGTCTACACCAGTGAACGAAATAAAGTGTTCAGTTCGACATTCCAAACACCTGAAGAAGGCCGGAGCGTACAACGGCCGAAACGTAGTAATAAATATGGCGACAAAGATAAGGACAATAGTCCGAATAATGTAAATAGTGTATATAATACCTCATCTCAGAATTATAGACAGATACTGAAAGGCCGAAACGTTGTAATAAATATGGCGACAAAGATGAGGACAATAGTCCGAATAATGTAAATAGTGTACATAATACCTCATCTCAGAATTATAGACAGATACTGAAAGGCCGAAACGTTGTAATAAATATGGCGACAAAGATGAGGACAATAGTCCGAATAATGTAAATAGTGTACATAATACCTCATCTCGTAAATATAGACAGACTCTTAAAAACTGTTGTAATTTCATTTGTAAATAGGTTGATTTACAAATATGAGAGAATATTAACAGGCTGAACAAACACGAAGGTAATTAATTACGACTTTCATAGATGACAAACGTATGCAAAGAAAAAAGGGGCCAGTTGCAAACAATAAGTGAGTTTGCAGAGCCCAAATTTTCTTAAAGAGTATATTCCGTTTAATCTGATTTAATACCTTTACGTCGACCAGACGGTCCCAGAGCCGCGATTAACACGTTTTTACAGGAGAACGTCAACAGAGCAAAAATAAAGAGTTTAAGGTCGTTCTTTTTATCGCCACCAGAAGCTGGCCCCTTAATGGGAGACAGAATATGTGGGCGTAAAATAGGGGGAAACAACTCTGTTCCCATTATAATTTTTAATAAAACATCTAGTACAATAAATATAAACTAGCCTCTCCCTACACTTCGAAAATGATTTGCCGTCTTATTATAAACCAATATCAACTGCATATATACAGGGTGACCGCCAAAAATGCGATTTTTTGAAGCGCTTATTGCCAGACATGAGCAAGTGGCAACACTGCGAGACAGTGACCTTGAGCAAGTAAACATTTCGCCATTTTAGTAACGAGAATGAAATTCACAGTATCCCAGCTGAGATCTTGCAGCAGTCAATGAGGAATCTCAACAGCAGATTTCAAGAATGCATTCGTACAGGAGGACGCCATCTACAGGACGTAATTTTTAAAAAATGAAAATTCCATCATTGTTTCTTAAATGGCATGTTTTAAGGTTTCAATTACTATGAATTAAATATTTTTCTTCCATCACTCTTGGTTTTATTGGATTGTTAAAAAGTTCCCGTTTTTTGGGGTCACCATGTATTTATTTTTAGTCGGTAAAAAAGTTGAATAAATATTATATTTTGATTAAATTTAGCAAATAGAAATTCTAATGGCAGTGGGCATTATACACGAATTTCATAGCACAAGTTACATACAAGTGCGTATTATACACAAATAATTAAACTAACTGGATCTACAAGAGTTGGAACTTCTATGAATATTGAACTTATATTACAAGTAAATTGTCTCGGTCTCTCGTTAACCATCACATGGACAATATCCTATTTGTTAAGCTAACTTATAAATGTTATGAAGCCAAAAGTTATGTTTGTTAATCATTACTTAATAGCGGACCGGTCAATTAAAAAAAATGAAAAGGAAACTGTAAATTCTCAAAGCTTAACGGCGCTACTGTTACTACTGTCACTACCGCCAATTGCACAAAGATGTCTTGACGTATGGAAACTGGTAGCGACTTAGTATGGTTAAACTTTAGTACTGAGTAGTTTTTATACTATTATTCACCTATACGGCCCAAGAACCACTCAAGGTAGAAGATTAGTGAATGAGATTGTAAGGATGTAAGAAGACGAAAAGGATGTTATGAGAATATGCAGGGTAGGTAACGTAGTGACCGGGGAAGTTTGTTCAATAAAACTGTTCTAGGAAGAAGGTGTCGGAGTGCAACTTCCTCCTTACTAATGGTATACGAAGGAGACGAGAATGATTCGCTTCCGTGGACTTGACATGTCGGGAGTTAACTGTTAAGGTCTAAACTGAAGTTAATAAGGAATATGGCTCGTCTGAATATTTACCATGAAAATAGCGACAGAGTTGCGAGAGACCAGTAACTTTTCACCATTTTTTTAAAGCATTTCACCCAAGCAAGGCGGGAGTGTCACTAGTACGCAAGAGGGCACAGAGAGTGAAAGTAAGAAAAAAGGTTGGGTATTGGGGGAGGCGATTGAGGAAAGGATAAAAAGAAGAACGGGGTCAGGATCAATGCATCAGAAAATGTCGATTGATATTATATTTGGATATTTGAAGATTATAGCTATCAGGGAAGCAAGTAGGAGGAAGTGAGTTCCACTGGCGGTCAGCGCGGGAGAATAAGCTGTTAGTGTAAAAGATTCGGTTACATTTAACTGTTTCGACAGTGAAAGGGTGGGACCGAGATGCCAACCTCCTCTCGGACAAACAATATGGTTTCCATTTCGCCAGGTCTACCATTGATATGTTAACGGCCATCACTGGATATGTGTATCAAGCTCTTGATAATAACGGCGAAGCTCAGGCTATGGCTCTAGATATCTCGAGGGCGTTCGACAGTTGACCATGCTGGCCTCCTACGCAAGCTCCAGGTCTGCTTTGTTACATTACAAATATTTAGTTTAATCCAATCGTTCCTATCAAAACTAGGTATTTCTGGAGATGCCATTACTATTTTGTTTTAAGCATTTCACCCCATGCAAGGCGGGAGTGCCACTAGCACGCATGGGGTTACAGAAAGTGAGAGCAAGAGTAAAGAGTAAAGAAGGGTGCTTGAAGAAAGGATATAGAGAAAGACGGGGATTGGGATCAAGGCATCCGATGATATCGATTGACATTACATTTGAATATTTGAAGATTGTAGCTATCAGGGAAGCATGTAAGAGGAAGGGAGTTGCACTGTCGGGAAGTGCGAGAGAAGAAGCTGTTGGAGTAGAAGAGGCTGTTACATTTAACCGCTTCAACAATGAAAGGGTGGGACCTAGATGCCAGCCTAGTAGTACGCATAAATTCATGCAGATGGGGTAATAGTAAAAGTAGCTCGTCAGAGTAGTTGCCATGAAAATATTTGTAGGAAAGATGTGATAAAGTGACTGGAGTCGAGATGCCAGATCAGGACCTATCATATTGCGTATAATCCGTGATGATGTAACGTTACTAGTTTGGTTCTGAAGGAATTGTATGTTGCAAGCCAGTTTTCGCGTATTCAGTTGTTACAGACTGGTCAGAGGGGTAATGAGTTGAAAACACACTGGGTGCTCCTCGCTTGTGTCTTTGTGTTGTAGGTAAGCTAAACTTTGTATATAACAACTGTATAACCACGCATCGACTTCTACAAATAGGAAGGAATAAGAAGAATAGGAGGCGTATTGAAGCCGGAGAAAGAGAAAGGGTTGGACGTAAATTGAAAAGAGGGCGATACCCAACAAAGAATCAGAAGCATAAAACCCGGGCCAAACGAAACAAGAAAAAGAAAAAAAAAAAAGATGATCAAAAAGGTGGGAAGAGATTTTAATGTCCCTGTTCAAACCAACAATCATCGTAAAAGCATCACTAACAATGCGCTGAGATTGTTGAGATCGCTCTAACAAGGACGTAAATCATTTGAAATTCGACCTGTCGAGCATCACCGACATTTAAGCCTTGTGTTTCCTTTTGTAAGTGCTTCAACATTTTTTTTTTCGCCTGCGTGTCTCCCCATGAGACTCGATGTGCTTGTCTTATCTTCAATTTACAGGCACGACATAGAGACATGAAACACAGGTTTATTGAGGCAAGACAATGACATTCGGGCTGTCAGTATTTTGAAGAGTTGCGGCAAATGAAGAAAGAAAGAATAAAGGAAGCACAAGAAAATGAAGTGTGATATATTGAGGTAACGCATAGATTTTCTAATTTTGAAAGAGTTGAGTGAAAGAAGAAGAAAAAAAAGAAAGTCGGACGAAGAACGAAAGAAAGAAATGTATTGCGATTACGAACACAATTTAACAAAGCCTTAGAAAAGCTAAAGAAACAAACGAAAAAACATTGGTGACGAAATTTAAAAAGAGAATTCATCTTATCTTTATTAATGAAAGAACGTTTTTCTATTAGGGACTTCTACGAATCTATATCTTTTAGCTTTAGTTTCGTACCCGAAACCGTAAAAATAACGTTTACAGTAATAAGAAATAATGTTGGATAAAAACCATTCCCAAAAACTGCTGTTTACGTTGCGTGTACGAAACTGAAGCTAGCAGGTATAGTTCCAACGAGAAACGTGCTTTCGTTAATAAAGGTAATTCAAACCGCGCCCTGTATAGAACAGGTAGAAGCACACTTTGGCTCAAAAAAGTGGTTTTCCCTGATAGAAAAAGTGATGTCGGTTTGATTCCTGTCGGGAGCACAATTTTTCTTTTGTATGGTTTACCAATTTCATCTGTTGTTAATAATTTCACTGCTTAATAAAATAAAATAAAAAAAGACAGTCGAATCAATTACGTTCACTTATGTGCTAATACCCTTGAGAATGATATGAATCCTCCTCTTCTCCCTCCAGCTATGGGTAAACAGACTGGGCTCTATAGCATTGGATGGTAATTGGTCTAGGAGAAGAACGACTTTGAATTCGAAACCTGCAGAGGGTTGTTTGTGGCACATCGTGGTACGTAGTGCACCAGGTCTCTGTATTCGGTCCTTCAAAAAGTGTGGTTGGTTCTACACAAAGCCTTCACCACTGCAATCAAATCATATGTGCCGGTATCTGGCTGTCGGTTCCTAGTAACTGAGCTGCTTAACCCTCATACGTCGGACACGACGGGAGAGTCCACCATATAGGTATTAATGTGGATAAATCAAATAACTCGATATTAGCAACCGTATATACGTGCGTTAGCGTGCCTACACAGGTAAGCGAATAAATATTTACTCAATTTAATTAAAGGTGTAAACAAAACAGTGTTCATAATTATATATAAATATATATACATATACCTACATTCGAAGTGCAACTTAAAGATTCGTTGTTCTACAAACTCATATATATATATATATATATATATATATATATATATATATATATATATATATATATATAATATGGGTCCATCGCTACACAGGAATGATCTTGTTTCAAAAACAGAAGCTAAAAACTTCTGTTTTTGAAATATGGTATATATATATATATATATATATATATATATATATATATATATATATATATATATATATATATATATATATATATATATATATATATTATGTAAATTTAGCCAGCAAGTGTCCATTTAGACAAGTTTGATTTTTAAAAAAAGGACAAATTCTCTCTCTATTTTTTTTTATTTGGATAAACTGTCCGAAGTTGATATTTTGCTATTTTTGTTCAAGCACTTTCAATTTTCTTAGTCTTTATCAAGAATCAGTGTGAGATCTGCGTGGTAATTAGAATTCCTTTGTCTACACCGTGATATTTATTGGGTAAACGGATGTTTGAAATGGTCTAGCGTGACACCAGGTTTAACGGCTGATGAGAACGCGGCCGCGAAAAAAGAATGCGATGTATTTATTAAATTTGTTTATATATATATATATATATATATATATATATATATAAACACACACACATATATATATATATATATATATATATATATATATATATATATATATATATATATATATATATATATCATATTTCATTAATAGCATGAAACATCTTGGGTAGGCTCGGTATCTTTTCCTCGACTGCTATCTAAATTAAATTCTAAATCCCTGATTCCGAGACGAATTCAGTCCAGGCATAAAGATGACTCGCGCAAGTTTGTTCTGCTTGAAATAGACTATACCCACATGAGGTAAATTTTGGATTCTTTGCTGTGTAATATATATGCTCCGTAACAATAAATACATTGAGCTCTCTTTGTGGATCAGTTTTAATATTTAATAGTACTAGGCTCCACCTGGATAATATATGAACGGAACTATTACCTATACTCTCTCTCTCTGTCTCTCTCTCTCTCTCTCTCTCTCTCTATATATATATATATATATATATATATATGTGTGTGTGTGTGTGTGTGTGTGTGTGTGTAATTTGGCAGCAACTTTTCTTTTAAACATGTTTAAAATATATATATATATATATATATATATATATATATATATATATGTATGTATGTATGTATATATAACCTTCTTACGCAAGATGTTTCATGCTATAAATGAAATATGTACTTAACTAAAATGTTGTAAGACGAAGAGTCAGTAGGGATTGTTTATTTTCATGTAAGTAAAGAAATTATAAAATATTCTGTCTGGACACGCGCCAACAGTTTGTCTATGAGTGCCGCCAGAAAGAAAAGTGAAAGCACTGCTGGTCAAGTTTTCTGAGAAAACCAAAACGAAAGGACAAACAAAATTAAGAAGACAGAATGCAGGTTTTGCAACAATAAAAACAGCTCAAGTTGTGGGTTGCATATTGGGGGACGTTTAAACGAAGCCGATGCAGAACTTTAACTATGTGATTCTTGTAGTAAAAGATGGTAGTGTGACATAGAAAACTGTAGGCACCTTGAAACTAAGGAAAATATTACGGCATATGAAGTTGTGATTCGAAACTGAGTGCTGAACTGTTATGTGATAATCACATATAAGGCAATCTGCGTTAAACAATCTTCTCCCAGATCAAAAAACAAGAGACTCGGAGCAAAACAGATGTGATTCTATTGATGAATACCGATAATTCTATGGTCAGAGCATATGTGGAACGGGGAATTTTAAAAGAAAACAGGCATTACATTTGAACCAAGCCATACGTATAATTAAAAAAAAGGAGAGCTGAAATTTCTGGGAGAAATGAGGAAAGAGTGTTAAGCAAATGTGAAACTCACAGTGTATATAATGAAGTCAATAGAAACAGGGCAAAGAAACACTGAAGTTACCTAGTTGACGTAAATTAATAGCAGTACACGGCGAACAAACATATGGCCCATCGCTAAAGATGCTGGAAAAATGGTCGGTTCTCGGTACAGCTCCAGTAAATACCTCACTCGTCTTGCTCTCCTTTGCCTTTACAGACCAGACCGAAAATGGACAGGAGCTGCTTTCGAAAGAGTCCAAAAGCATATCGGCGTCCTTGCGGGTAATGAATTATTTCCCACCCTGCAACTCTTATATCAGAGACGAAACGTCGCAACCCCCTCAGTGCTCAACCGTGGAAAGAGCTCAGACGAACTACATTCCTCAGTTCCACCAGTTCTAATATTTACCGCTAGGGCCGGCCATATTACGCACACTGTAGCGAACAACGCACATTCTCTCCGTATACCATTGGGGTGTGAGTTCCAATCGAGCGATTTCTCCCCTCGAGCTACTGCTCTGTGGAACAGACTCGCAAGAGGATGTTTTCCTTGTCGCTGCCATCTTAATCTGTTCAAGTCTAGGGTTTCTCCCATATCCCCATAAACTGTGCCTGTTGCTTTATATGGGTGCGTGGTAAAAACGTTTGTTCACCGACTAAGAAACCAGGGTTCGAATCTCATCCTGGTAGATTTCTCAGAAAGGTGACCTTCATATGACGAAACTGGGGATACAATCCACCTTTGGAAAGTGCCTAAAAACCATATATACAAATTGACCCAAGTGTTGGGTAGATGGAAATATTTGGAATCCGTCGATGGTTGCGCTAGCACGAAGTCACAAGTCATCGTGGCCGAGGGTTTGAGTGTACTTTCCTTGTTCAGATTGATGATCCCGCCAGATAATTCGCTATGTCCAATATAGTATACACATAGCAGTATAAACCACAAATGGGTTCTATGGTGTTGAACAAACACAAATATGCTGGAGCAGGCGTCTGCAATAGGGATTAGGTAGCCACCCTATAAGACAGGCATACTCGGATACGAATAATCAGCCAAATACTACTACAGTGTAACCCGGATATAAGAGAGTTGTCGGGACCGGAGAAGAAGTATCTTATATCCGGGTTTCTCTTATATCCGGGTTTGGTCTATTATATATACATTAACACAGGCTCTAATTTGGGACCAGAGAAAATCTCTCTTATATCCGGGTTTCTCTTATACCAGGGTCTCTTATATCCGGGTTACACTGTATTGCCTCTTACTCTGTAATTCTCTATCTTCAGTGGCTCTTGAGTCTTGTACTAGGTGAGCATCATTGTTACAAAATCATGTTAATCTTCTTCTTCTGTCTCCCCCTGTAACCTCTACCTTGAGTGGCTCTCAGGTGTTATACAGGATGAACCTTACTGCACAAAAAAATAAATAAATAAAAAATAAAGAGGAGTGCTAAAGGTTTATTTATTACAAATAAGAAATTGTGGTGGGCCACAAACGCCCACGATCTGAAAGTCCATGATATATAAAAGAAGATTAAGGGTGTGGGGAAGAGGCACAGGAAGATAATATTACTAAAGCCCTAAACGTAATTATAGAGTAAGATAAATTGTTGGAATGAGATCTCGTTCTGCTTCGTTATTCTCGTCACCATAAGAAAAAAAAAAGAGTTGGCCTACGACAACGCTGTCGTGCTGTGTCGCAAATATGATAAATTATCATGGTGACAAGAAACAAAACTCCTGACCCTTCGAATGTCAACCAAAAACACTATTATTATTGTTGTTGTCTAGCAGATGTCATTTGATATGGTTATTCGTTCGCCGGCTTCTTTAATATATCAAATGTCCCCTGACCATTTTTCTGTTAGCGATATAAGTAATAACAGTTATGGCCATAACAATAAATTAACATATATACATAAAAAATAGCTTTTAATTTATGAGTTTGACTATAGATCGGTTTGTCCTTGTCGGTCTATGAAACCGAGCGAATGACATTTTTATTTGCCCCTCATGGATTTATCGTTTCTCTCTTCGACTCTTCGTGCAAAAATAAATAAAATTGACTGGTCATATTTGGAAATTGATTGAGCAATGTCAAGGCTGCCTATGAGGGCAGCAGCTTTTCAACCACTATTAATTGGGTACCTGTGGTCATAGCTACGTGAATTTCAAAGACAATATTTAGATATTCGTACTTTCGAACAAATAAATGGCATTTTGCCTGAAAAACTGCCACAGAATTCTTGTTTCCCGAAACTTAGCATCTTTTTTTTGGGGGGGGATGAAATGTTCAATCGTGATGTTTACTTAACTATTTGTTTGTCTGTAAACGCTATACCAAACAGTGAGATATTTTTAACCATATTATTTAAAATCATTTCATTCCAAACAAGGCGATAATGCCACTAAGACGCAAGAGGTTACGGGGAATGAAAGAGGATGAGAAGACATTTGTGAGGAGAAAGGACAATAAAAGAACTGGTTACATTTTTATTTTTTTCTAAAGATCTATTTTATTTTCATTTGACAAGTATTCCCTCGGCCTGTTCTAGAAATATATGTTATGGCAACTGCTCTGGCGAGCCTTTTCTTCCTGCAATCCAGTTAGATGAATTTAAACGTGCTACTAGATTGGCAACTAGGTCCCATCGTTTTACTTTTGAAATAACTAGATGCAGCCATCCTTTCTGACAAATCGACCCTGATGAGATTTGAACCCGGATCTCATAGTATGTATGCATGTTGCGGCATTCACCCTGGATCGGTTAAGCCGGCTCCTTCCAAGGAATTCACCGCGTCCGGAACGAAGGCCGACCAAGCACGGCGATCCGTCGCCAATGCTGAAACGAGCGACAGCCATTCCCGAATTCTTAAGCCGGCTCCTTCCAAGGAATTCACCGCCTCCGGAACGAAGGCCGACCAAGCACGGCGATCCGTCGCCAATGCTGAAACGAGCGACAGCCATTCCCGATTCCAACGGCGGTGAACTCTTGAAACGGAGTAACAAGGGAGTTTGAACTTCACACGCGGTCCCCACACCTCGCGTGCTATCCCAGTGGAGGGAGGAATATGCTCTTACTTGCCGCAGAATTTCCACAGACGCAGAGGCAGGAGTAACCAAGAGGCCGCCGGATGCCGGTGCAGACGCCGAATGGTTTTGAATTCAGAGTTGACCTTCTCCTAGACCAGTTGCCATCCAAGGCTATAGAACCCAGTCTATCCTGCTATTTACCCATAGTTGGAGGGAGAAGAAGAGGATTCACACCTTTCCCAAGGGTGTTAGCACGTAAGTGAATGTAAATCCAGTTAGATGAATTTAAACCTGCTACTAGATTGAATTACAACGGCGGCGAATTCTTGAAACGGAGGACACTAAGAAATATGTCCGTTATAGAAAGCGGCCATGAAGGACTTGTGTATTGGTAGATTCGTTTACGTTGTGATTTCTAGCATCATATCCAGTTATTCTGGTAAGCAGTTTTTTTATATAGAATAATGTTCGTTTTTTTCTAACCACGCGCCCATATAGAGTAAGAGGCACAATTTATAGGGATATGTAAGAAGGATAATGGTTAACCCTAGACTTGAACATGTTAAGATTGAAGTGATCGGGAAAGTATCCTCTTGGTTATCGGATCCACAAAGCAGCGGTTCCTGGGAAGAATCTGTCCGAATAGAACTTACATCACAGCAATGAAATAGGAAGGAAAACAGGGTGGTACAACGGGCCTGGCTAGGTGGGTCCTAGTCGTGTTAATTAGAACTCGGGGAACGTCGTTTGTCTGGGCACTTTCCATTGAAGTAGCGATATAGTAGCGATAGCCTTGGGACGTTTCGTCTGTGAGAAATGGATTATAGGACGAAAAATAATGGATCTCCCACAAGGACGTGCAGACGCTTTTGGACTCTATAGAGACTGGAAGGCGAAGACTGCGCATCTCCTGTCCATATATAGCAGCATTACTCCCTTTTCGTCTTGATCTGGCACTTGTAATTCTGAAGGATAGCAAGAGGTGTGAGATATTGACAGGAGCGGTACAGAGATCCGACAATTTTTACAGCATCTTTAGCGGTGTGCGAATTCCACTTGAGGTCTTGGCTGATTTTAAGTTTCAATACGAACTCACAGAATCATAGAATCAGGCCACGTGAATGTGACCATCGGAAATGCCGCGCCAGGAATTTTTTCTCGCCGGAGTCGATCCTTCAAATCTACAAATCAACCATTCGCCCTTGCATGGAGTATTGCTGTCATATATCGTCTGGAGCACCTTCTAATTATTTCAAGGTCCTTGATAAAATCCAAAGACGGATATGTAATGTAATTGGCCCTGATCTCGTCTGCAGCCGCTCTCTCACAGACGTGCCGTTGCCTCCCTCTGTCTTTTTTACAAATACTTTCACGGTAATTGCTCCGATGACCTGCTTTCGCTGGTTCCCAGACTTCATGAATTTAAGCGCTCAACTAGGCTGGCATCTCGTTCTCACCCTTTCACTGTCGAAATTGTTAAATGTAACCGTCTCTTCTACTCCAATAGCTTCATGTCTCGCACTTCTCGCCTGTGGAACTCCTTCCCGTGTTCCTTTTTTTCCCTGATAGCTATAATCTCCACCAATTCAAATGTAATGTCAATCGACGTCTCCAGATGCCTTGATCTATCCCCTATCCTTCTCTTCATTCTTTCCTCTATCAATTCTCTTTGTTCTCGCTCCATCTCTGTAACCCCTTGCGTGCTAGTGGCTTCCCGCCTTGCTTGGGGTTGAATGCTTAAAAAAAAATAAAATAAAATAAAATAAAATTGCAGCCTATGGTGGTGATCATTAGGAAAAGTAATTAGCAGGCGCGAGGCTCCAAATCTGCGTCTAAAACGTAGCACGAATTTCTTACACTACGAAATATAGAAAGCTGCCATGAAGGAGGACGGGTTTATCCGTAGATTCGTTTACGTTTTGATTTCTTGCATCAAATCCAGTTATAGTACGAGGCTGATTTTTTTTTATATACAGTATATTTTTTTTTTGCAATATCTAAAGTGCTTCTATTATATTTTGTAATGTAGCTTGCTTTAAACGTCCCGTTCTTAAATACACTATAACCGTTTGTTTTCTAAACATGCCCCGCAGAAATTTATGCCGTTAAATCAAAATAATAGTCTTTTCCCAAGTAGGTCTGATCGTAAATCTTGTATAAGAAGGCAAATGTAGATGTTAAATTCTGACTTCCGAAGAAGGTAATGCAAATCCTCAGCAAATAATAGATTCTCTATGCGACATTATCTGCGACCCGTGTTTGAGTAGATGCCCGTCTTTAAATGGTGTGAATTATGTCTATCGGATCTCGCGGGATTTTAGTCGTAATTCACACTGCTTAAAAAAATACATGGCGTCTACTCAAATACGAGTATCTACAAAATAATTCCTTTTGAGAAACAGTCATGAATTCTACAGTACATTAAGCTTCGTGTGCCTTTGTGCAATCATTCGTACCATATTTTCTTGAAGGAGTGCAGATATTTTACATATACTCGGATTTTTCTATAAGTTTACTAATATATATATATATATATATATATATATATATATATATATATATATATATATATATCCGCACACAAGCGGGTTTCGCTGTATCACAGCTCATCAGTGTAGATAGATATCCGATTACTTAAAGCCGGGATCGAAACCAGGCTGATTTGGCATCAGTCGGCGATCCTACCCCTAAGCTATCGGTGCACAGCAAAGATAGGGGAATTCCAACCTATTATACACAAATGCATACAAACGCCAGCAGTCAGAGTGTTCAATTCATGAATATATATGTATGTATATATATATATGTATATATTTTAAGACATTTTTATGTTTATACATTCATTTTATAGATACAAATATTTAAGTAAATGCACTGTTT
>OZ038494.1:86517509-86565009 GCA_964036315.1 Acanthosepion esculentum | reverse complement strand
TATTTCTATTTATCTACATATCTATATAATCCTATTAATATCTATCTATCTATCTATCTATCTATCTATCTATCTATCTATCTATCTATCTATCTATCTTAGCTTGTTCATATCTATATACAGAGTGCGCCAGGTATTTGTGAATACATCTTGAGAAAAACAGAAGTGGCTGAATTTATCTAAAGCTCTGTCCTATTTTCAGCCCCGTCATCGAAACTTCGAGATGAAAAGGCATGCCATTCTGGTTGCTTTAGTCGCCACCCACTCTGATTCGGCGGTTCCAGCCTTCTGAATCATCGCCAGGTTCTTCGTATTTAAGAAAACAGCTTTAGGTTTCGGACAAGATTGTGTCTTCAGTGGCCAACAGAAAAAAAAATTCTCGGCGGTCAGTCACTGTTAAAAATGTATAATTTCTCTAGAAAGTCCAGAGTACCACGACTTCATTTGATTTTTACAGCTTCAGTCGACTTTCGAATTGAAATTTCTTTTAGCCTGCCTGCTATTTAAGCAGAACTATTTGTGTAACGGGAATTAGCGAACCCGATCAGAATTCGAACCCCTCTCGTCGATTTTTCGTTCCAGGCCGCTAACCATTTCGTTAAATTCACATTCTAGTAAAGGGGCACACATTATATATTACTTCGAAATGCCCGGAATTTGTCTGAAGTGGATAGATCTAATTGAATGAAATGTCGGACAAACTTCAACGGTCTAATTTGGTTTTTAAAAAATGGCGCTTGCTGACTTATCATTTTGACCATTGGGCCGCATTTTGTGAGAAAAATCTGCACTCCACCACCAAAAAAATATTAAAATCTCAGTCGCAGGTTCGTCATTCGTCTAACGCCCGGCCTGCCATCATGTTTTATGTCACCTCTTACGTCATGTATCTCATCAGGTCAGACATACGGATTTCATCATTCACTCTTCGGTTCATAGTAGTTTTGGCCCATTTGTAAGCTGACATCATCCGCTGCCTTGGCTTTTCACACCTTGCCGTTATTACAACTGTCACCCGGGACATTTCTACATATTGTACTTTTAATCGGGTGAGAATTTATGAACAAGAACCGCCTGTCAATTCATAGCAGTGTCTGGGGCAATGTTGATATTCTTTAAGCCTGGCACGTACACCACGAACCGTCCTCGTGATCAACACATTTTTCCCACTAAGATGAAAGGTTTTTCCTTTATTTTATCTTTTTCTAGTATCTGTAAATTAGGCTGGAGTTGAGAACGTGTGAGATACCAATAAGTCAACAGCAGGACCAGCGCGTAGTAACCCCACACAACCGGGGGTGTCTGATTGTGGGTCCAGGACAGTGCATTGTGACTCCATATATGAAAAAAAATATAATTTTAAGGTAACCTATATTTGTTGGTTAAAGTGCTCAATGTCAAGGATAGGGTATATATATATATATATATATATATATATATATATATATATATATATATATATATATTAAATAAAAACAGACCACTTTAAGGTTCCATATAATAAATTATTTCACCACAGCCCTTTTAAAGGACAGCGGATCATTAGATTTTATTTCCAAAGGTTGAAACGAAAAATGAAAAGAAATTTACACATTTATGACGGGCAGTAATAAGTAAATTAACGAAGTGAGGGAGTGAAGGGGGTCGAGAGACATGATTGAGTTAGATGTAACATTTCTATTCTTTCAAATTTAAATTTTTTTTTTTTTAGGAAAACCAGACATTGACACATTAAATCTGTTAACGGAAGTTATATATTGATATGGGAGGGGGATAGGACAAAAAGGCATAAAGAGAAAGAGAGAGAAAGAAGTTGTGATAAAGTGTCATTAGCTTTCTTTGTAATGGGCGCTGTTTTTTGCTTTATTTTGAGAGTTCATAAATAATTTTTTTATATAAGTTTGAATGTTTAAACAGTCTAAGGAATTTTATTATATGTTAGTTAAATTTTTTTTTTAAATTTTATTACAAAAGTTTGGGAATTTAATATGAAATAGTCGATTAGAAAAATATTCATAGAATTTACATTAAAACACTAAAAATTTTAGTTTCAAATATAAGTTTACTTCTAGTTGTAATTGATTTTTAAGGTGATATCTCTATCAGTTTGAATTTTATTCATGAGTTCAATTAGCGACTATTTTTAGATTGGTAATATCTCTTACTTAAAATTTAGTTTTAAGTTAATATGGAGTGATATTTGAAGGTAATATTAGGGATCTTGCTCTATCATATATTGTAAACACATCCATGTAAATTTCATATACATACGTTCTTCTACATCTGCAGTCACTCATACAGGTACACATGTACCGATATACATGGGTAATTTCATGTATTAGTATCTACATATATCATTTTAAATATTTCCGCATACTTACATATATATAGGTGTGCCCTTAGAATTTCCTAAACAAGCTTCTCTAAAAAATATTAGGTATTGACTTTAGTATTCAATTATCAAAATTCTAAATATTTTATCATTAATAATGATTATTAAAGGGTAATTCATTTAAAAAAAAAACTTACCAATATACCTACACGTGTATATATACATATCCATATTCATACCGGCCCACTACAAATATATGTTCACAATACACAATTACACCAAAGCATGCCAATTTTTCTATATAAAAACATATACATTATTTATTATATGGAACCTTAAAGTGGTCTGTTTTTATTTAAACTATTAGCTCTGATTTACATTGAGCTCTCTGGATTTTATCCTCCTTGGGTCTACCCATACGGATTACCTAGTTTTTCGTAAACTAACTAACTAACTATATATATATATATATATATATATATATATATATATATATATATATATATATATATATATATATAATTACTTAATTATAATTATCAAGTCCTCCTTACAATTTCTATCATATATATATATATATATATATATATATATATATATAATTACTTAATTATAATTATCAAATCCTCCTTACAATTTCTATCATATATATATATATATATATATATATATATATATATATATATATATATATATATATATATATATATATAACGAATATAAATGAAAACAAATAAAAACAAGCAAAACAATTTGACCCAAATAAATAAGCGAACAATCAACTTCCGGTAAATGACGGCCATTATAGACTACCAACAATAAGCTATATAAATAAATTTTTACTACGTTAACCAAAAACACCGATCAAAATAAAAGAATAAATAAATAAATATATAAGATAAAAAATAAAAATAAAAATAAAAAAACAAACAAAAAACAAGCAAAATAATTTGACATAAATAAATAAACAAATAAGCGACTTCCGGTAAAAGTAACCGCCAAAATAGACTACCCATAATGCACCACTGACCCTTATATAAATAGCCGAGAAAAATAACAGCACTAGTCGCCTGACGATTGCACTAGCATGAAACAGACTGTCGCCTCTAAGTGCTGACTTCCATGTCCACTTTTATATTTACACACGCTCTATCTCTGATATTGAGCACTTTACCCCATAAATATAGCACACTTTAAGACTATATTTCTGCATATATATATATATATATATATATATATATATATAATTACTTAATTACAGTGTAACCCGGATATAAGAGACCCGGATATAAGAGACCTTTTCTCCGGTCCCGACAACTCTCTTATATCCGGGTTACACTGTATAATTATCAAATCCTCCTTACAATTTCTATCATATGTATATCATTGCTTGATCCGGCTTCTAATGCTTCAGTTTGAACGGCTTGGTGATAGTAGTCGTGGCTCTGGGGGGCACATTCCTATGGTTACAGAGAACTTCAGTTGAGTTCCACCACGGAATATATGAGCGAGCGGCGCTATATTGAGCCTGATTTGCTATCTCTTCGTCACCGAGGCCCGTTGGAACAGTTGGTATGATGTTTGCTTGACAACCTAACTGTCAGGGTTTCAATTCTCGGTAGTGGATGCGCACTGCTGATGTAGTCCCAAATATAGGACAAAACGGCCGTCCAGTGCTTTCTGCATTCTGTTGAGGTTTCTTTCAGACTCAATGAATTACTTAATTATATATATATATATATATATATATATATATATATATATATATAAGTAGGTAAAACAAAAACTTGTATAGACTAAAATGAGTATCGGAAAAAGCACCTAATATTTAATGTAATGATGTTATTTATTGATTGTAGAGTAATACATTTCAAATGCATCAAGGAAGGTCTTCAGTGATGCACTATCTTCATTGCCGATTTCGGGTTTTGCATCATATCGGCTCAAACAGCAACCCCGACCTGATTCCAAATGATTCAGGCCGCCTTCTTGATAGCGTTGTGCTACGCACCTCGACATTGCAAAAAAAAAAGAAAAGGTCATGGCTAGGATTCCGACCGTTCTTATTGATATACGTCAGTCAATATCAGCCAATATCCACGTCTCCCTTTGTAGCCGCCTGGAGTATGTCGCAAATATCCGTGTCGAAATCCTGCCAGGCCCCCTTGTTGTTCGCTGCGGGCGACTTTATCTTCTTTCTGGACTCCGTGCCCTGAGTGGAAGGAACCGTAGCTTGGAGAGACTGGAAACTGTGGTATGTCTCCTGGTCCCGCACCTCCTCCGTTTTACCGTGTAATGTACCTGCACGTTGCTCCTGATTTCCTCCGTCAAGACATTTCATCCGCTCTGATGTATCTTTAAGCCGTTCTGATTTTTGAAAATCTTGCTGCATCTGCATCTGCTCGTAATCGATTGGGCATTTCCATCCGATACCATTAAATCCGTCCTGCTGGGGATCACTTCCCCCCCTCGGGATCCCCTGGGGGTGTGATGCATTTTGGTACTTTGTAGCATTTATAATATATGACTGTTATTAATAACATATGAATGCTATTTATAACATATGAATGCTATTTATAACATATGAATACTATTTATAATATATGAATGTTAATTATAATACATGAATGTTATTTATAATATATGAATGTTATTTATAATATATGAATGTTAATTATAATACGTGAATGCTATTTATAATATATGAATGTTATTTATAATACATGAATGCTATTTATAATATATGAATATATTTATAATATATGAATGTTAATTATAATACATGAATGCTATTTATAATATATGAATGCTATTTATAATATATGAATGTTAATTATAATACATGAATGCTATTTATAATATATGAATGTTAATTATAATACATGAATGCTATTTATAATATGTGAATGTTATTTATAATATATGAATGTTAATTATAATACATGAATGCTATTTATAATATATGAATGCTATTTATAATATATGAATGTTAATTATAATGCATGAATGCTATTTATAATATATGAATATTATTTATAATATATGAATGTTAATTATAATACATGAATGCTATTTATAATATATGAACGTTATTTATAATATATGAATGTTAATTATAATATATGACTGTTATTTATAATATATAAACGTTATTTATAATATATGAATGTTAATTATAATACATGAATGCTATTTATAATATATGAATGTTATTTATAATATATGAATGCTATTTATAATATATGAATGCTATTTATAATATATGAATGTTAATTATAATACATGAATGCTATTTATAATATATGATTGTTATTTATAATATATGAATGTTAATTATAATACGTGAATGCTATTTATAATATATGAATGTTATTTATAATATATGAATGTTAATTATAATACATGAATGCTATTTATAATATATGAATGCTATTCATAATATATGAATGGTAATTATAATACATGAATGCTATTTATAATATATGAATGTTATTCATAATTTATGAATAATTACAGAGAAGTATTCAAATTGAACTTTTGTTACTAACAATTGGATTTTCAGTGTTTTTTCTTAAAAATGAATTTGTTGTTTTCCTTTTTTCTTTTTTTACTTTAACCGGTTTTGCTTAGCTTTTCAAAATGTTTTTAACTGTTTGTATCTCCACGTGTTGATGCTTATGTTAAAAATTGCAGCAAAACATTGTTGATTTATTTAAGATCGAAGGATCTATTATAACATGTCTCTAATCTGTATTTAGATACATTGTATTTATTTTCAATTTTTCTAGTTGAATTGTTCATTGATATTGCATATGATCCGTTATTGTATATAGTTAGGTCACAATAAATGTTCTATTTTATACGAATACTGCCTTATGTAAAATGAGATGTAGTAGAGGTGTGGCACCGTATGTTAGATTTGGGGAGTCGTATCATAACTTTGGTGACGACACGAGGCCATTACGCCTGGTAACCATCAACGTTGGGTGGCTCTTGTGTCTTTTATTGAGTGAATATATAAAAGATGTATTACCATTGGTAGATAAATGAATTATTAAAAAAACAACTTTTATATATGGAAGATTAATTGTGAAATAAATAAACTCTGCGTTACATAAATATTTTTTTTATTTTAAAAAATATTAACTAATTTTATTTTCCTTCGCGATAAATAACTTGGGTTTAAGACTTTCGAAGCTCGTGTTTTGAAATCTTAACTCTGGCTCATCACGTTTCCAATCCGAAATCTCCCATATTTTCCCCCTTCGGAGCGAAGCACGCGATCTCCTTTCAAGATATTATTGATAATTATCCATGATGTGGAATGTTAAAATTATTCAACTTTTAACAAGAAAAATCTCACGTTGATGTTAAAACTTCGTGTAAAACATTGTTGATTTATTTAAGATGGAATGATCTATTATGACACGTCTCTAATTTGTATTCATGGAATGATCTAAAATGACATGTCTCTAATTTGTATTCATGGAATGATCTAAAATGACATGTCTCTAATTTGTATTCATGGAATGATCTATTAAGACATGTCTCTAATTTGTATTCATGGAATGATCTATTATGACATGTCTCTAATTTGTAATCATGGAATGATCTATTATAACATGTCTCTAATTTGTAATCATGGAATGATCTATTATAACATGTCTCTAATTTGTAATCGTGGAATGATCTATTATGACATGTCTTTAATTTGTATTAATGGAATGATATATTATGACATGTCTCTAATTTGTAATCATGGAATGATCTATTATGACATGTCTCTAATTTGTATTCATGGAATGATCTAAAATGACATGTCTCTAATTTGTATTCATGGAATGATCTATTATGACATGTCTCTAATTTGTATTCATGGAATGATCTATTATGACATGTCTCTAATTTGTAATCATGGAATGATCTATTATGACATGTCTCTCATTTGTAATCATGGAATGATCTATTATGACATGTCTCTAATTTGTAATCATGGAATGATCTATCATGACATGTCTCTAATTTGTATTTATGGAATGATCTATTATGACATGTCTCTAATTTGTATTCTTGGAATGACCTATTATGACATGTCTCTAATTAGTATTCATGGAATGATCTATTATGACATGTCTCTAATTTGTTTTTAGTTACATTGTATTTATTTTCAATTGTTCTAGTTGAATTTTTCATTTATATAGCATATGATCCATTATTGTTCATAATTTGGTTACAATAAATTTTGTAATTTATATGAATACTAACTTATGAAAATTGATATTTACAATGGGGGACATATTAAAGATTCGGTTGTGGGGTACGGCATCTTTGCACCGGCCCTGGTCAACAGCTAATTAGATTTTTTTTCACATTCTCATGTACCGTTTTCTTATTTGACGAGGGCGATCATGTCTCTCAACAACTTCTTGTCTTTTGTTGCCCTAAGTAACTTTTGGCTTTTTAACCAATATTCTTTGTTCTTGTTCTAGAATACTCTTTCAGGAAACCCGCCAAGTAGCTGCTTTTCCCTGCTTCTCTTGCCCTCAGTATATCCTGTGAGTGCTAAATTCTCTTGGCACTATTTCCTCATCATGTATCCCAGGAATATCAAATGTATCCTTTTTATTGTAAGTACAAGTTCTCTTTCAGTTCTTGTTTTTCTTATGACTTCCTCCTTTCAAACATATTCAACCTGTGGTATTTTTATCATATATTAGCAGAACCCCATCTTCATTCCTTCAATGTTCTTTGTCATCTGCGAAGATTAGAGAATACTTAGAAATTCAACATTTTTTGTTGTTGTTTCTAACGAAATTTACTTATCTCTTAATATTTTGCTTAACTTCTAGAAGGCATTTTTCTCCATACCAAATTACAGCGTTATATATTTTATCGTCTGTTACTAAATTACCCAGAGGAGGGAATTTCTGTACCGGCTTCATTTTTCTCAATACACTCTCTGCTTCTTTTGTCGATACGCACGCATTCTATCTTCTTATAATAATAGATAGTCCTTTCCTCTTGCTTTTCTATACTACCTTGTTTAACAGTACTTTCTGTTTACTTCATGAGTCTCCTATCAACACAATACATTTTGCGTATGATATGCTGTCAAGATTATGCCCGTCAATAATAAATTTTGGTAACTCTTATAATTAAACCAGGATCATGTCTCAGTGTAAGTTAAATGAATCCGGTGATTAAAGACATCGTGGTTGCACTCCCTTTTAATTTGGCGTATTCACTGAATTCGTTCTGCTTTTACACGCAGGCGCTTCGCTCTCGGCAAATCTTCAAGATTACTCAAAATATCATTGGTACAATGGCGTCTGACATGAGGGTGAGTTGTGTAATTCTGGAAGCAATTGTGCCAGTTGATATTCGCCGAACGTTTGAGGAGATTAACAGTAGATGTGAGCAGAGACAGACAATAATTCGAACACAGATTACAATCAATAAAGATAAGGACAAGCACGCGAGCAAGATGCCTGGTAGATCTAGTATACAAGATATTCAAAAACTGAACTATGTTAAGCTACTAATCTAGTCAGAAGAGGATTATCAGTGTATAAACATTGTACATGTTAAGTAGTACTTAACATCAGAATTTGTACAATCAGAGCACATACGCGTACGCACGCATGCACGCACGCATGCACGCACACACACACACACACACACACACACACACACACACACACACACATATATATATATATATATATATATATATATATATGTGTGTGTGTGTGCCGGATGTAACAGCAAAATTTGTCCAAATCGTGTAACAGCAAAATAGTCCAATTGTGAGATTAAGCTTTGAACCGTTGTATCTTAAAAATGATTAAAGATATCTTACTGGAATTCTCCTAGGATTTTATAATTCTGTTGGATTCTACTTTCAGCAATAAGAATGTATAATTACTCTCAAGCTTAACAGAAGAATTGCGATGACATATTCATCACTAATTAATCATACCTAAGGATTAAGGAAGCTCATGAAGTATTGAAATGAAGTTCAAATATATATATATATATATATATATATATATATATATATATATATATATGTATGTAAGCAAATATGTGGATGTAGATCGGGACGGTATTATGAAAATGTGGAAAAGACAAAGCAAAATCCCGAATATGTGAGTTTACTGTTTTTTTATTTTGTTTTTGTTTTTGTTATTCTGTCGACGTCAGGCGTTTCGGTCAAATAGACCTTCTTCAGGACATGGTTATTGGAGACATATTTATATTAGATTTAAGTTAAATGAAGAGACGATATATACAGGACTAGTCAGAAACAGAAAAACTGAAATTCTAAAGTCAAAATTCTAAAGATTTTCTGTTTCTGACTAGTCCTGTATATATCGTCTCTTCATTTAACTTAAATCTAATATAAATATGTCTCCAATAACCATGTCCTGAAGATGGTCTATTAGACCGAAACGTCTGACATCGACAGAATAACAAAAACAAAACAAAATAAAAAAACACTAAACTCACATATTCGGATTTCGCTTTCTCTTTTCCACATTTTCATCATATATATATATATATATATATATATATATATATATATATATATATATATATATATATATATTATTCCAGGATCATTTTCAACCTTATTCAAGATGATCTTCCCCCTTTCTAACCTTCTAACTTTCTCTCCTGGATTCACAAGGTGCCTCACAGTTTTCAAGTAGGATTTCGTTTTCAAGTCTTTTTTCACTGCTCTTTGGACTGTCATAGTTGAAACTCCTTTCTCACGTGCTAAACGTCTTATGGATTGAGTTGGATCTTTTCTAATTGATCTCTTCAGCTCTAAGTTGAAGTGATGATCACTCTTCCTGTTGTGACAACCTGATTCTCTCTACTGTTTCCTCTTTTTTAAACTTATTCCCCTTTCTTTTGATGGTTCTTGAATGGATTTTGAAGATGGAAGCCAGAGTATGAATGTTAGTACCATTACTGAAGGCCTGAATAAACCTTTATCCCTCCCCATTGCTCAGTTGGGAAGAGAGTGTGTCTGACACAAGCAAAATTTAAGGTGCTCTCTTTTGAATAACTCAAAGGGTTTTTCAGCGATTCTTACGAAAAAAGGTGTCAGGACTACTAAACGTCTTATCTGAAAACCTGGAAAAAAGAAACTCAATTAGTTTAGTGTTTTTAGATATTAAACTAATTGATCACTTTAGCTCTAATTTGAAATGTTGATCCCTCGTCCTGTTGTGACCAGTTTTCCTCTCTACTGTTCCCTCTTTTTTTAAATTTATTCACCGTTCTCTTGATAGATCTTGCCTGGACCTGGAAGATGGTAGCCAGAGTATGAATGTTGGTACCATTACTGAAGGCCTGAATGAGCTTTTTGCTCAGTTGCGAAGATATAGTGGGGCTGGCACAAAACGATTTTAACGCGATCTCTTGCCTAACTGATTAACTCAAACGTTGTTTTTTTTCCAGTGATTTTTACGAAAATTGGTGTGAAGATGGCTAAACGTCTTATCTGAAAACCTGGGAAAAAGAGGCTCAATTAGTGTAGTGTTTTTAGATATTAAACATTTTGTGGGATGGACAATTACGCTGTAAAACGATTTGGACAATTTTGCTGTTACACTCGGTATATATACTTCTTTGACTTGTCTCCAAGTCTTGAGCAATGATCCAGTAAGGGATTTTATATTAAATTACTAGACTGCAACAGTTTCATTAAACGCAATCAATCGACCGGATACTTTGGCTCGATTTTAAACTTGGATAATTAAATTATTTGCGTTTTACATCATAATACACTTTCTCACGGTAACCCAATAAATATGGATCATATATCGACAGGTGTGCCAGCCGTCAGCTACAATTCTTCTCATAATGGAACACTATCTTAACACACGGCAACAAAACAACTCTGAAGTCCAATCACGATCGCCGGTTTCTACGAGTGTCATTCAGAAAGTTCTAAGCCTCACCTAGAAAGAAGAAACCTAGCCGAACATTTTTTGTTGTTGTGGCAACACACACACATTTCTTATAAAACTAGATAAACTAATTCGGATTTCTGTCTTAAGTTTTGTGCAGGTGGGGCCCATACAAATCGTGAGAGGTATGCGACACATCTAAAAATGCAAAAAACAGAGGCTGGAGCCCTCATAAAGTATCTGCAAAGGAAATGCATGACACCCAAGGAAATCCATGAGGACATGGGACAGGCACTTGCTGAGGACACCTCCCTACTCTGCAACAGTGAAAAACTGAAGAACCAATTTCTTGTAATTTCATTCCCGTAAAAGTTTTAGATTTTCAAATGCAGATGTTGGCCCACTCTGTCATGCCGAATTTTCTATTCAGAGGATGCCAATTCCGCGCACCGTTCGGTTTAACATCATTTTTTCAGCACGTGTCCTTCATTATTATTTTATTATCTTTATTGATAATATTATTATTATTATTATTATTTGATTTCTGATGTGTACTCATTTCTTTCCGGGTCCCGCGTAGGGACCTAAGGTTAGAAATGGCATCATGACATTTTCCACTGGAAAAAATACATAGACAAAGCCCTTCGTAAGGTGTGGGCTGTACTCGTGAGAACAATGTTTTGTATGTCTTTAAGGCATGAGCGTCTTGGTATCCCTTCAATTAGTTTACTGGAATTTTTTCCAACCAGTCCGAGGGCTCCAATTACAACGGGGTTTGTTGATGTCCCCATGTGCCACATTTTTGAAATTTCTATTTCAAGGACCTTGTATTTTGATAGCTTATTATTATCATCATCATTATTATTATTAGTCTTTTCCACAACTTTTGTCTTTTGTTGATCAAAGCAAATCTTTATTCATTGCTTCCCATTAATGTTGACTCTTATTTATTTTGTCCTCATTATAACATGTGAGTGTTAAATTTCCTGGCCGTTTTTCTTCACGTGCCCTAGAAATTTAAACTGTCTCCTTCCGATTAGAAATATTAGTCTCTTTGTAATTTTTTGCTAACTACTTTTTGGTAATTTTTCTTCGGCAGATATCGCACACAAAACACGATCTTTTTTTCGGGGTAACTGATTATCTCTTTCACTACACTTCCCCCTGTCACATAAGTGACACTCAGGGGCGGGCCTTTTTATTCTTAAGCTTCTCCGGAGCGGGGCGACTGTTGGAGGGGATTGTGTGTTATTTTCTGAGGATTGTTCTGATCTGACAACCTCACGCACAGAGTTTCGTCATCTGAAGAGTTGCTAGCCCTACCTCCGATGGTAATTATTCGTTCACTTTCTGAGAACTCACTGCTAGTGTTACTTGTTGAAGTACCTGTACCTACATAGCGACGCAAGTCTTCTATGTGTCTTGGTATTCCATCAACCAGCACAGAGCGCTCTGTTGCTTACTCCAGTGACATGCCCCACCCGGTACCGAGTTGTACACCGGCTATGTGGAGCTTTTACCCACACGCGATCGCCCAAGTCATACGGCACTCGTTCTTTTATCCGTTCAGTTGAACGCGTCGCGTCGATCGATGCCTCGTAGCCGGACTTTGTACCGGTAAATCATGTTGGCTGGCGCAGTTGAGGGTGATACATTATTGTCTCTAGGAGTAACGTTATACCAATACACCGCCTACATTATGGAACACTGCTTCCTAGCAGCGATTCTTTTGATGCTCCGGTGACATCGCTCGATTATGCCATTTCCTGATGGGACATATGCGCAGCGAAATCTGAGGTGTACTCCCAACGAATCCAAAAAATCTTTGAGTAGTCCACTGCGGAATGGAGGTGTCGTTGTCAGTGAGGAGTTCCGTCGGAGGTCCACGCACATAGAACAATGCCCACAAGTGGTCAAAGACGCTTGCGGAATCCTGTCGGCGCAGACGTCGCCAAATAGTGAACCGGTCAGTTCCAAACGCGTGTTCACCCCAACTGATTATCTCTTTCATTACAAATTTCTATTTTCTTTAATACTTCCTATTTTCACACATGCTGTGTTCATGTTATTCTTAGCATTCTAAGGGAAAACCAAAAATCGCTCGCTCCAAGTTTCCTCTTTAATCTGAGGAAATTGAACAGCATTCACTGATATTTAGCAGATTACATCCTACATATTTTATCTTTCTTTTAGTTGTTTCTAACAAAATTAGAAATTCTCTTATTTGTTCACGCGTTATTTATCCTATTACAAATCATCTTTGGATTTCCATTACATATTTTCTCGTCAGTCACAACGCTTCCCAGATTGAACAAGCTTGATTTTGACGTCCCCATTCGGTAGCTAGCAGATTGTCTTGCACCTCTTTTTGACGACCATGTATGCTGTCTTCTTATACTTAATAGTTAGTCCTTTCTTCTGGCTTTCCTTTTCTACCTTATCTCAGAGTCCTTCTGGTTTCCTTTCTGAGTTTTTATCATATCCACTTCGCGAGTAACAATGGAATTGCTGATTATTTTGCATGCGAATCAATCAATATTAAGGCGTTTTTGATTGCCGCAAGTCTAAGGGTAACCCCTATTTTCACCACATTATATCCGCATAAACTTTATTTATTGAATTTCATGAAACGCTCAATTAAACACACACACACACACACACACACATATATATATATATATATATATATATATATATATATATATATATATATATATGTATATATATAAGTGAACATTGAAATCAATACTTAGGGGTGATATATTGTTTCATGTAGCTTGATAATTGCGTTTAGCGTGAAACAGTCTGTTGCCACTGAGTGTTCACTTTTATATTTACATACGCTCTTTCTCTGATATTGAGCACTTTATCCCATAAATATAGCATATCTTAAAACTATACTTATTCATATATATATATATATGTGTGTGTGTGTGTGTGTGTGTGTGTGTGTGTGTGTTTACACATACACACACACACACACATATATATATATATATATATATATATATATATATATATATATATATATATATATATATATTAGCAATTCACCCCTGAAGATGATCTTGGATGAGATTGAAAGTACTTGTGAAAATAATGAAATAACCAAAACTGCAACGTCTTTCTCACTCAGTTTTGTAACAGCTCTAAGACACTGATTCGTGAATTTGAGAGGATATATATATATATATATATATATATATATATATATATATATATATATATATATGTGTGTCTGTGTGTGTGTGTGTGTGTGTGTGTGTTGTGTGTGTGTGTGTGTGTGTATGTGTGTGTGTTACATTGTGCCATTGCTATTGTCGATATTACTCTTACCGAACATGCAAGAACTTCCTTCAATAATCCTCTACCTTGAGTGGCTCTTGTGTCTTGTATAGGGTGAACATTAGTTAAAAATATATAGCTTATCGTTTTGTGAAGAAGCAATAGAATTATTTGTTTTTACTCTACACATCTGACACATTATTTTATTGACTGGATATTCCAGTGGGAATTATTTGCTTTCGAATGCCTACCATATTACACCTAACGATAATCAATAAACAGAAAAGATAATTAAAAAGAAAAATCTATTATGCTGGGAAAATGGTCGGTTCATTGTACCGCTCCAGTAAGTATCTGACACCCTCTGCTATACACTATATTTACAAGAGCCAGATCAACGCCGGACTTATTCAACCGATACAGCGAAGCATTTCAGAGAGAACTAGATGTGCTACCAGGATTCATTATTGGCGATCTTACGGACGATAGTGAAGGAAAGCGAGAACAAAGGACTAAACATTAACTGCAAGAAGACAGACTGGATGATTGCTAGCAAAAAGATGAGCCCAAAGGGCATATTATAAATCGGAGATATGAAAATCAAACAAATAAAAAATAATTTGATATCTGGGCAGAGGACGGAATAGCCAAAGATGTACAGAGCAACCTCGGTTCTGAGAACGTCTCACATGTCGAAGAAATCGGTTTTCGAACAGAAAATTCGAGATGAAAATGCTTCGGTTATGAAACAAAATTTCGGTCCTCGAACAACATTGCCGAACCGAGCCGAACTTACCCGAGCCTAGCCGAACCGAGCCGAACCGAGTTAACCCGAACGCAATCATTTCTGAGACGACCGCCATGTTGTATACATTCGTGTGTTATGCTGTGTTCTTCTTTCCCAATTTTGTTATACTCTGCATTTGTTTCCCTTTATTAGCCATTAGTCATGGATCCAAAGAAATCTAGCGGTGACACTAGTAAATGGAAAAGAAAAGTCAAGAGAAAAACAATTGTTGATGATGTTGTCTCTTCCTACTCAGTTTCATATGGCAGAATCAACGATCTATACTATTCTTATAAATAAAGAGACGATCATGTCTTTCCTTCCCTTTTCCAAACAATAACATCTCTTTCCTTACACTTGCTCACCACCTTCCTCTTACGCCATTGTCTCTCCTACTTACAGGTACGGTAAAATTAAAGTGTTCGTCTATAGTTTATCTGTTTAATGTTGGGTTTATTTATTTTTCTTACATTTAATGATTTTCATTAGTTTTGTGTATAAACGTGTGCACAAAGTACTGTTGTTAAAGTTTAAATAAGCAATCATCTTGGGACCAGGAACGGATTAATCCATTTTACATTGATTTCTATTGGAAAAATATTTTCGGTTTACGAACATTTCAGGTTACGAACAGGTTCAGGAATTAATTAAATTCGTGAGCCGAGTTTCCACCGTATTCCAAGAGCTAAGCAGAGTATTAAGTGATAGATAAACTTTATTAGAAACAAAGAAAAGAGTACGGAACTGTAACATGATACCTGTCCTCCTATATAGTAGTGAATGCTGGATAATCTCCTCAAAGATGAAGAAGAGACTTGAGGCAACCGAAACAAAGAAAAGGGTGCTGACCTGTTATGTAATATCGGTCCTGCTATATGGTAGTGAATGGTGGACAATCTCCTCAAAGATGAAGAAGAGATTTAGAGCCAGAGAAATATCGTTCTACAGAAGGATGCTGAGGATACGATGGACCGAAAATGGGAGGGTTTAGAGAAAATGGAAACAAAAGGAAACTTATACTTAACATCAGGAAGAGAGAGTTGAAATTTCTATGGCACACAATGAGGAAAGAGGGCTTGGAGAATCTGATACTCACAGGACATATTGAGGACAAAATGGACTGGAGAAAACAGCACTTAACATACTTGATGCGCTTGAGTAAATGGATGGCAGAAAAGGTTTTAGAAGAAATAGCGAAAAGACAAAATTTATTAAGAGTTACAAAGGAAAAGAAATTGTGGAGAGCCATGATCGCCTAGGTTGTGAGGGGCACGGCACATAAAAGATGATGAGGGTAACAAATACTGAAGACATAACATAATTTTCATACTCAAGTTTGTTTTATTTTCTATTAAGGTAATTCTTAATGAAGTAAAATTTGAACTCACACATCACATTTCATTCATCAACGACATCTAAAATTTCTCCTGATTGGTCAGAGATTTCATCTCCAGGCTTTCTACCATAAACCGTTTCTTTTAACTACCTTCCATGCTCACAATGTACCTTGCATTGTGGATAAAGGCGTTGGTTAGATCCAGTGACAAGACCCAAAAGTGTAAGTTCAATACCTGGTTAAGGCAGTGGAGAACTTGGAGAGGGGAATTAACAGGAGATAACTGATAACTGACTTCCATTAAACATAGCACGTGGAACTAGAACAGTCTACCACAGTGAGCGAAATAAAGGATTCAGTTCAACATTCCAAACACCTGAAGAAGGCCGGAGAGTACAACGGCTGAAACGCTGTAATAAATATGGCGACAAAGATGGGGACAATAGTCCGAATAATGTAAATAGTGTACATAATATCTCATCTCAGAAATATACAGATACTCAAGGGCCTAAACGTTGTAGTAAATATGGCGACAAAGATGAGCACAATAGTCCGAATAATGTAAATAGTGTACATAATACCTCATCTCAGAAATATAGACAGATACTGAAAGGCCGAAACGTTGTAATAAATATGGCGACTAAGATGAGCACAATAGTCCGAATAATGTAAATAGATACGATTCCATGGTGTTTTTGATAACAATAACCGCTTTTCTTTTAGATATGACATTTGCAAAATTAAAAATTTTGATTAATGTCCCATCATTTTTTCTTCTTTTTTATTCTAATTTGCTCACTTCTGATGAACTGATTGGAAAAAGTGACCAGAATAACCAAAAATTACCGAAAGAAAACTGAAGTAAAAAATTCAAATATAAGAATTGAACACAACAATCGTTCCAAAGTTTATAGAATGGTTTGACATTTTAATTCTTACCAGGAATATTTCTTTTAAATTGCTTTTTCTGAAATCTCCCTAAAACCTCTACATCTATCTGTCCATAGTGATAAATGATTGCTGCCCTTGTAAGACACAAATGGTACCCACCACCCAATTATTCAAAGAACCATTTATGTCGAAGGGATCTGAAATTGTTGGGCTTCATTCCTTTACACTTCAAACTTTAAGAGAAACGAACTAAAGAAAAAAAAGAATGTGAAATAAGAAAAAAAAAAAGATTACGGGAATGATTTACATCGGAGAAATTTACGAGTGATTCATTTGAATCAATTTGTGTGATTGCTATTTTCAACTTACATCCACTGCTACAAAGAAATTATCATTTTAGTTGAGCTGAACCAGCAAATTCTGCCCGAAGACAAAATCAAAATAGAAACGGTAGTTGACTCTGATTTGACAATCAAACAGTGTTTACATTGATCGTCACTTGCCTTTATGGATAAATTTCAAATTCCTCTGCGCGACCTTGTGGGTGATGAATTATTTTCCCTCTTACAATACAGGCGAAACGTTGTAAATCTCTTGCTGTGAAATAAATAAAAAAAAAAGCTGTAAACCTCCTGCCGCTCCATCACTATTTCCATGGCATGTCTTCTGAGGTGTCAAATATTTTATCTGTCGGAGGACGAATATTTTCTATGAAAATTTCTATGACATTCAGGCCGGTAAATCTGATTTAATACTGTTTATTATAAACAGAGCATTTACTTCAATACTTGTATCTATAAAAAAGAATGTTAAACATAAAAATGTCTTTAAATAATATATAATATAATATAATATAATATAATATAATATAATATAATATATATATATATATATATATATATATATATGTATGTATGTATATGTATGTATGTATGTATGTATGTATGTAAGTATGCGTGAGATTGTGTATATTTAATAGACCGGTTAATGAAATTCGAGGAATAACAAAAAACAACAAACTGATAAAAATATTCTCAATAAGACTGATAATATTTATTATATAAAAGTTGGCTTTTTGACTAAACCGAATCACAAAGAGAAAGATTTTAAAGTCAGAATTTTTGGACACGCCTGTATCCTTTTTTCAACGTGACAAGCGAAACAATTCTTATTTCATGTGTTGTATTACTGTAAGAAATTTAATTCTGGCCTGGTAGTTTGCCACTGTTAGGATTGTGACGGGTTTGGTGGAGGTTTTCTCTGAAAAAACTGTATTCTCTGAGTAAACCTACGTCCTTATTTTATCCTTTAATATGTGATTGTATTTTGATTTAACGTCACAGATCTAACGTCGTCATTGTTGGCACTTACATGAAGACTTTAAAAGCACGTATCTTATTGTTGTGGATTGCGGGACGAAATCCGGTAGCAAATAATAACAAATGCCAAGAATGAATATAGGAAATAAATGTATTAACGTAATAATACAAACTGGTAATACATGTTAGTAGTTCCAGGAATGCGGGTTAGTAGTAAAATATATATACAGTCTTTGATATCGACGTATCGCTGTATGACTTCTTACTGAGTCTAAGTGCTCGTGACTGTGACTCTTGCCGCTACGTTATTCTACCGACCGGCTCAACGTTCCACTACTACTGTCCGACTGTCAGGTATTTACTGGTAGTAGTATATGTATACCTTGGGTGAGTCCATTTGTGTAAAAAGGGGAGATCCCTCAACAATTATGTTGTCAATGCTGTGGTCTTGTTGGTCGAAATGTGTAGGTTTTGTTTTGTTTTGTTTTAATGCCGATAATTTTTTTATTTGGTTGGTTGTTGGTTGTTTTGTTTTATGGCATATCAAAACCTCAGTGGGTCATTTAATGCCAACACTTTTGAAATAGACTCATAGAGATAGTTTAGTAAAAAAAAAGGTGTGTATGTATACATATATATTTGAAAAAAAATTTTTATTACAAAGTATTACTGGAATTAAAACCTATTTTTGCACAAGTATGAGTGTTAACTATTTGCATATAGTTGGAACCATAACAGGTGCCACCACCCCGGTTCAGGGTGTACCTGAGAACACCAGCAATTAAGAGGTGGTTCCACGCTCCTCAAAGCCTCCTGATCAGAGGCCATGCTTTTGGACGTAGTTTATCGTCTTACCATGTCCACTTTTATATATATATATATATATATATATATATATATATATATATATATATATATATATATATATTTGGCATTTAAAAGAAACGGGATTTATATATATATATAACAAAGAACTGAAAGAGGTTGCATTAAAAGTCTCGAAAAGCATCGCACATGAAAAATGCAACAGTTTGATGATGTCAATGGGTCGCTTGCTTGATGCAGATTTGCAAGCAAGAGTTATTCAACCAAATATTAAATCTTATTTACTTTAAGACTATCTGTTCCTTTAAGTTTGTTCACCTAAAAATGGGGTGAACTGATACAAAAGCGTTGTATGGCCAAAACTGTTTAACGCATCTAAATGTAAATACCAAGAAATAAAAGCTGAAATTCTGAACCCTTGTCTCATATTCATCTTAAACCCAAATATCTTCAGAGAACAGATAAAATAAAGGAATTGGCCTTGCCGTTCCAATAATTTTGGAGAGGACAATTTGTATATATATATATATATATATATATATATATATATATATATATGTATATATATATATATATAGTTTACGAAAAACTAGGTAATCCGTATGGGTAGACCCAAGGAGGATAACATCCAGAGAGCTCAATGTAAATCAGAGCTAATAATTTAAATAAAAACGGACCACTTTATGGTTCCGTGTAATAAATTATTTCACCACATCACTTTTAAAGGACCGCGGATCTTCAGACTGTACTTCCAAAGGTTGAAACGAAAACATTTTTCGTTTCAACCTTTGGAAGTAAAGTCTGATGATCCGCGGTCCTTTAAAAGGGCTGTGGTGAAATAATTTATTACATGGAACCTTAAAGTGGTCTGTTTTTCTTTTTCTTTAATATATATATATATATATATATATATATATATATATATATATATATATGTGTGTGTGTGTGTGTGTGTGTGTGTGTGTGTGTGTGTGTGAAGAAATATAGTCTTAATGTGTGCTATATTTATGGGATAAAGTACTCAATATCAGTGATAGAGCGTATGTAAATATAAATATAAGAGTGAACATTGAAGTCAACACTTCAGCCTATCGCCTCTGAGAGTTGACTTTAATGTTCACATTCATATATATATATATATATATATATATATATATATATATTAAATAGCTATGAATGACTACTCTTTTCAAAAATGACCCAAAACATGCTGCCAACACAACAAAGGACATCATCAGCGGAAAAATGTCGACATTTTTAGACTGGCAAAATCAATCACCGGACCATAACCCAATAGGGCATGCATTTCATCTCCCGAAGAGGAGATTGAAAGAAGAAATCTCCACCCCCACCCCGATACAAACAAGAACTGAAAGAGGCTGCATCACACATAAAGAATTCATCAGTTTGATGATGTCAATGAGTCGCATGCTTGATGCCTTTATTGCAAGTAAGGCTTATGCAACCAAATGTTAAATGTTATTTACTTTAAGATTCTCTGTTCTTACACTTTTGCTCACCTAAAAATGGGGCTATCCTATAGAAGAGGTGGTATGTTCTAAACTGTTTAACACTAACAATCTCTAGTGTAGAGGTGAATGTTACACAATCCACCGTTCGAAGGAGACTTCAAGAAAAGACACTTAAAGAATATAATAAAAGTTGTAAACAATTCTTCACCAGTAAGAATCGGAAGGCCAGATTGGAATTTGCAAGGAAGTACAGAGATGAGTGACAAAAGTTTTGGAATAAAGTGTTATGGACTGATGAAACCAAGATTAATCTTTAACAAAGTGATAGAAAGGCCAAAATGTGAAGAAACAAAGGATCTGCTTATGATCCAAAAGATACAAGATTATCTGGGAATCATCGTGGAAGCAGTTTTGGCTTTTGGGCTTAAACGTCTGCTTATGGCACAGGCTCAGTTATATTTATTGGTGATGCAACACTTGATTGGTAGCAACAGAATGAATTCAGAAATCTATAGAAACATTACCAATTTACAGAGAAATGCATCGAAAATAATCAGAAGGAAATTTATCGTGCAGTAGGACAATGACCGAAGACATACTGCCAATAAAGGACACTATAAGGGTAAAAAAGGACAGTTTTTAGACTGCACCTTTCCTGAATAGAGCTCGAATTTCATCTAAGGAAGAAGAGACTGAAGAGATAATCCCGCCGAAACAAACAAGAACTGAAAAGAGGGTGTGTTAAAAGTCAGGAAAAGTATCACAGATGAAGAATGTCGATGGATCACAGACTTGATGCAGTTATTGCAAGCAAGGGTTATACAATCAAATATTAAATGTTATTTACTTTAAGATTATCTCTTCCTTTACTTTTGATCACCTAAAAATGGGGTGATCTAATACAAATGGCTGTATGTCCAAAACTGTTTACCACATCTAAATGCAAATACGAGAAAATGAAAGCTGAATTTCTGAACTTTTCTCATATTCATCATTTGATCTTAAACTGTTCAGTGAACAACTGTTAGCAGAGAACTTACGGTTAGATCTAGCAATTCCAAGTGTAAAATGATGAGACCTTGCTGCCAATCTAGTACTAAGCTTCAATTTATAAAGTCTGGGTAGCATTGAAGGAAGTTCATCAGAACAATTACCATGAAAGTATATATAGAAAAGTCAAAGTGAAGCTACCTTACGGCCGTGGGAAATTGCCTGAATCCGAGATGCCAGGTCAGGACGAATAACATTTCAGATTCTTCATCGGATTGTATCAAGGATCTCTAAATATTTCGCAGAAGAACCATACCAGATATGGTAGCAATATTCAAGGCAACGACAAATGGTTGAATTAAAAATATTTAAGATATATTCTGACGAATGTTGGAATATTTCGCCTTCTGCTATATCTGAGAATCGGTGAGACTTTAACAAATTAATATACGACGGTCATTCAATAAATAAGGTGAATTTTTCGGTATAAGGACTTCTAATACAAATAGAAGCCTACTTTTTTTAAATTTTTCAACGTAGTCTCTCAGCACTGTCACACACTTTTCCCATCTGTGCACAAGCTTCCTTATTCCCTCAGCGTAAAAATCTTTGGACTGATGTCTCAGCCAGTCGCTCACAACACTTTTGACTTCATCGTCACTTTTAAACTTCGTGCCTCTCGTGAACGCCTTCAAGGGACCAAACAGGTGAAAGTCTGAAGGGGCAAGGTCTCGGCTGTAAGGGGGATGAGGGAGCAGTTCCCAGCCCAGCTCGTTGATGGTCTGCACCGTTTGGGCTGCTGTGTGAGGCCTTGTGTTGTCATGATGCAAGATGACTCCTTCTGACTGATGACCCCTGCGTTTGTCCCTACAGATAAGCTCAAAGTCCTTGCAATGTCATCCACTGTCACCCTTCTGTCAGACTGAATGAGGTCATTGACTGATTCGATCACCCCAGGAGACCTCACTTCTGTAGGCCTCACAGGCCTGTCTTCATCCTTAACACTGCTCCGTCCTTCTTTAAACAATTTAGCCCACTTGTAGACAGTTCTTTGGCTGAAACATGTAGCACCATACACAGTTGACATTCTCCTATGAATTTCAACTGGTTTGCACTCTTCAGCAACCAAAAACTTGATAACTGACAGCTGTTCAATCCTGGAGCATGCTACTTGGTCGGCCATCTTTGTTAATCGCCAAGTTTTTTTTAATCTGCAAAAGAAATTAAATCCATGTGACAAAGAAGTAAAACCAAAAAAAAATAAAAAAAGAGTAAGCTTCTATCTGCATTAGAAGTCCTTATACCAAAAAATTCCCCTTATTCATTGAATGACCCTCGTACAAAAGAAGTACATTTATAAATCTTACATCAAAACATTATTGAAAATTCTCAACATATGCTCTGTCTGTATCTCTTTCAATTTCAAATATATCCTTAGCTTTGCGAAACACATTTTGAAGCATTTCAGGAATTATTTCTTGCAATGCCAACTGAATATGTTCTTTAAGCTCAGCTGGAATAATGATCTTTTGGCGATATTCTTTTCGTTCTATGAAAACCCCATGTAAAGAAATCCATAAAAAATAATGTGTTCTTGTGTATTCATTATTTCCGTAATTATCCATATATAATACGCCTTCATCAATAATACGCATCCCTAACATAAGCTTCTCTCTGTATTAGAAGTCCTTATACCGAAAAATTCACCTTATTTATTGAATAACCCGTATATTTTCACACTTGCGTGTCCCATTGTTTTTTTATGTAGTTCCAAAACCCTGAATTGTATTGTCTTTGTTTAATATTTTCGACTGTTTCTTTACCTGTTGATCTTCAGACAAAGCCTCTTGCAAGAGAATCTTTTTAATATACATCTTATGCAAATTAATTGAAACAAAACGAATAATTCAGTTACTATTTACATTTTTCGTATTTTTCCAATGAAACATGAACAAGTGCACGTATTACTACTTCATATGTCCATTCCACGAAGTAGTTCCTTGCAGATCGCTCACAGATTCTCGATTGGATTTAAATCAGGAGAGTTTCCGGGTCAGTGTATAGTACTTTGATTTGCTCACTGGTAAGGCTTGCCTCTGTGTTCGTGAAGCGTTACAATTTTCGTACTCTTCCTTGGAGTAAAGTCCATCGCAGACAATGGCCGTAGGACAACTAATCGACAGTCGAGACAATTATGTCTGGGCATGATGGAAATCTGACGCAATCACGGATAATGCAATATTAATCAAAGCAAAACAGATTTCATCATACACATCGAAAGGTGATTCATATTACTGCACATCACTGCAAATGACATAATCCGAGGAAAAAATTGAAAACGATTACATCCTGTCACTCGAGTGTGTCTAAAACCGACCGTATGGGGAAAGGAAATCAAAGCAGTTGTTTCAATTAATTTGCACAATGGTGTATATCACTTTTGTTTTTGTTTTTTCGTTATCCCATAGTAGTGTTTCCGTCTCCCATGTTTTTTTTGGTAAATGACGTCGTTTTTTATTAAGCAAAACATCCATTTACAATACATTTCTCTAGTAACTTAATTATATATATATATATATATATATATATATATATATATATATATATATATATATATATATATATATATAGGTGACTATACTCGTGTCGAAAAACCTTCGAATTCTTGATTTAACAATAGCCAAGGGAGAAAAAAGGTTTTAAAAAAGAAAGAGCCAGGAACATGAAAGTCTGTCGAAAATAATCACACAGATACAGGTTCAAGGCCCAAAGAAAAAAAAGCCGCTACGAGTAAACAACTAACTAACTAAAGAGCTCGAGACAAACGTAGAGCAGACCTAGTCAAACCTAATGAGTCAGACAATACTACCAAGGTTTCGCTTAGGCAGTTCGTCAGGGTCAGCTGGCTAAAACGGCGTATATGTAGACGACAACCAAGATAACATCACGTGACCAAGGAAAAAAGGAAAAGAAAAGAAAAGGCGAATTATTCAAATAACTAAAAGGAGAGGGGATATTTTAAGAAAACACAAACAATAACGATAACGATACAATCGGGGGAGAGAGGCTTATTTCAGTAACCAAATTTTTCTGTGCCTACATTTGTTAAGGATCTCGGTTTTAGAATTTAGAATTTAGTAGATCATTAGGTTTGTTGTATAATGATATGGCTAATTTTCCCTCTGTGCATAGCTTACAGATGACTATATATATATATATATATATATATATATATATATATATATATATATATATATATATATATTGTAGTAAGGTTCACCATGTACAAGGCCCGAGGGCCACTCAATGTAGATGAATTGAAACTTTAGCAGTAATGCTGATTTCATCAATTACTTCACAAGCAATAAATTTCGGGTTGGATATTGATAAATTCATTAAGTTTCTTTGATATATTTTCTGTAATTTCTAAGATCTATTATTGCTTTTCATATCTCTGTTTTTACACATTGCCAGCTCTTATTACCCCTTTTCGCAATCCATTCACAGAATTCTTTTGGGTAGGTTACTCGTTATTTTCCCTGAATTATCTTGATTTCACTATATCTTGTGAGTGTTAAATTCTCCAAGCTCGCTTTCCTTATAATGTGTCCGAAGAATTCGACTATATATATATATATATATATATATATATATATATATATATATATATATATATATGCCCTGTCCCTTTCCTGGCTCTTGAATTAGAGTTCTATTTTGTTTTTCAACTGAATAAAGAAAATAAATAAAATTTCCCTTACACTAATTACATTGTTCGGACTGTTTCCCTCATTTTTAATGTCAAATCCAAGAAAACATGGCCCAGCGTATAAAAGCATTGGTCGAAGTAATCTATTGACTTGACCGAAAGAATTGTGAAAGAAAATAAACACAGCAGAGCTGATCAAAAACTTGAATAGTTGAGTTACTAAAAGGAATCAACTTTAAAAGAGATATCTGGAAGAGGCATGGAAAGTGGAACTAGAACAATCTACCCCAGCGGACGAAATAAACGGTTCGGTTCGAAATTCCAACGTATAACATCTGAAGAAGGCCGAAGCCTACAATAGCTGAAACGTCGTAAATACAACAATAAAGATGAGGACAACAGTCCGAACAATGTAAATAGTGTAAATAGTTATAATACTTCATCTCAGAAATACAGACAAAATTTTCCTTGTCTGTCACATTGAACGACACATGTATATGAGTCTGCGTCTCTGTATTCGTGTATCAAGAAAAATGAGCTTTTCTCTAAAAAGAAAAAGTTATATTTTAGAATTATTTTATCGATGATATTAACCCAATAGAACTATTGCTTGTAACGAAGTCATAAACAATTTCAGTTTGTATCTAAAGACATTTCAAGGATTATTGCTAACATCGTAAGTGGGAAATGCCATTAAAAGGTCGGCGGGTTCAGATTCGAAACCCAGACTCGACAAGGGCGGAAATGTTGGGTCACTTGCCCTATTCAACCGACACGCAAACTAAAAACGCACTCATCGTCTTGGGGGCGCCAAATTCCTTGTCAACCATTCTTGATGAGAAATCGCACTAAACGCCACTATCTATTTTTCCTCCTGATCTCTCACTTCGTTCAAATGCATATATTTTATTCAAGTATAAAAGAAAAGAAAAAAACACACACACACACACACACACACGCACGCAAGCACACACACACACAAAACACATACGCACACGCACACAAAACACACACACACACAAACGCACACACACACACAAACACACACACAAACAAACACACACACACACACAAACACACACACAAACACACACACACAGACACGTATAGCTCACCATCCGCCGATCACCAACAACAGATTCTGTTATGGGCGGTTAGATACTGCAACAAAGCTTGGCATTTAAAATAAATGGGATATATATATCTATATATATATAATATTTTAGAATTGTGAATATTAATTTTTTATATTAAGCATAAAGGGAGATTATTTGTTCTAAAAAAACAACATAATTTACATTACAAATTAATCTGGATTTGAGTAGATATTTATTGTTATGCCTGCATGCAACCATCAGTTCATTTTTCTTCTTCAATAAGCTTGAGTTATTTAAGTGTTTTAAGATAACTAATTTTTCAACAAGACATAAATTACATCTATTGCCTTTCCCATTGTAAGATTTGGCTCTTGCTACAATATCCCACGGGATAATAGGTGTATTACCACCATTCTTTAATTTCTACAAATATTTAGTGAGAGTAGTGTTGTTTATGTATTTAATATTGCCTAAAGTCATTTGACGATGGTAGATATTCATCATTTGTAGATGGTAGATATTCATCAAATGTGTTCAGTGAACAACTGTTAGCATAGAACTTACGGTTAGATGCAGCAATTTCAAGTATAAAATGATTTCGTTTAAATGCATATATTTTATTCAAGTATAAAACACACACACACACACATGTATACACACGTATACCTCAGCATCCGCTGATCAACAATTACACTTTCAGTTATGCGCGGTTAGCTTCTGAAAAAATGCTTTCGTTTTAAAGACATTTAAGTAGGTACATCCAAAGATTCGTTATAATATATGCATACACGATGAAAAAATTACCAAAATCTAATCAAAACAAAATTTTATCGTCCAAATCTTTGTGTTATTATGAAGAGAGAAGGATTATTTACTGTTAAATTATATATTTTTAATTCTTTCCACAGCCTTCAAAATTTTGTTGGATTTTTTTGCACCAATGGTAGCCCATAAATTAATATGAGAAATTTTAGCGTCTTTTTGCGGTGAAAAAAAAAAACATTGATTAAAAATTCTTGCAAAAATCAGAAAATTCTCGGATTTTAATGAAACTTTCATGACTTATTCACAAATGAATTAAACTATTTTAGAAATATTTCTTTTGTAGAAAATCTTGGTAAAAATATTTTTATATCCGTTACCGCCCACACGCACACACTTATCTAATTTTTCGAAATTTCGAGAAATTAATTTTTATAGCACTTAATGTTCATATCAGTTATAAGAACAAGTCGTTGGTGAATTTAAATGAGCATTTTTTGTCAAACAGGAACCCTACTAAGAGAAAAAGTATTTTACTTATTGGAAATATTAAATTTAATCTATTAGCTTGCAACTAATATTTAATACAGGGTGACCCAAAAAAACGGGAACTTTTTAACAATCCAATAAAACCAAGAGTGATGGAAGAAAAAATATTTAACTCATAGTAATTGAAACCGTAAAACATGCCATTTAAGAAACAATGATGGAATTTTCATTTTTTTTTTAGATTACGTCCTGTAGATGGCGTCCTCCTGTACGAATGCATTCTTGAAATCTGCTGTTGAGATTCCTCATTGACTGCTGCAACATCTCAGCTGGGATACTGTGAATTTCATTTTCGTTACTAAAATGGCGAAATGTTTACTTGCTCAAGGTCACTGTCTCGCAGTGTTGCCACTTGCTCATGTCTGGCAATACGCACTTCAAAAATTCAAGTTTTTTGTGGTCACCCTGTATATAAACTATTTTTAAACTAAAATAGAAGCTTCATTTTAAAAATGCATTTAAATTTAAATTGTATATAAAAAAAGGTGGGAAATAAAATAACTAAAACAGTAAAAATGAATCACAGCAGCGATCGACACATCAAATATCGATTTTTTTTAACCCTAGAACACTAACCATCAATTAAAGTTACACTGATCTCACGTCTCTTAAAGCAACGAGGAAGGTGCTGCCGCTGAGCTGAAATCGCCGGAACCAGGCGCCTTCTCTCATCTCAAATGAGGGAGACAACAGATATTACGCTTTCGTTCTGGACAAAAGGCCGTGAAGCCCTATAATAAGGTGGACAGATCCAGTGATAGCCTATGAAAAGAGTGGGATAGATATGTTTATATACATCTGGCGCTATCGAAAAAGAAGAAAAAATACGTTGTGTAATCATTGCTGTAAATTAATAGTACCCGTTTCTACCATAGCTGTGTTCCAGCAACAAGACTATGATCAAGATGACTAGCGACAGGACCGGACCCAGTCTGTGATCTAGCTAAATTTTTACGTAGTAAACTCGCGAGAAAATGATGTCAGCGGTCTTAACCAGAATATAGTACTTAACCCTAGAACACTAACCATCAATTAAAGTTACACCACTACTAACTATAGGTATGTCATACCCGATTTTGAAAATATCAAAAAAAAAATATTAAATATAAATCTTCATTTGAAATGTTTTACATGCAGGTACTTCAAACTTTGTACTTTGAGTTAACATTAATAGGAACTGGAAAACATTATTTAGGTAAGAAAGTCAGGTACTGAAAATTGTAATTAAAAATAGAAAAGTTTGCGCTGGGTACTATATACCCATGGTTAATGTTTTAGGGTTAATTATTTCATTTTAAATCCACTAAGACACAAGGGTTTACTTAGAGTGAAAGAGGCTCAGAAAACGTTATTGAATAGAGAGAAAAAAATCAATAAACATCTAGGATTTAAGAGACAGAAGATTGACCTTGCAAGAGAAACCAGAAGAAAGTACTACAGGCGGGAAGTGCTAAAGAAGACACTATTACTTACAGTTACATCTAGCAAATTCAGCAATAAAATTATGTGACCTAGCTCTTAATTTCTTCTTCTTCTTCTTCTTCTTCTTCTTCTTCTTCTTCTTCTTCTTCTTCTTCTTCTTCTTCTTCTTACTCAATTTTTATCTAACGTACTCTTCTTACCTATTATTGATTAATTTATTTGAATTCTCTTTTCATATAATAATAATAATAATAATAATAATAATAATAATAATAATAATAATAATACTTGTTATTGTTGTCCTTTTTCTACCAATTTTCTACGACTTCTTGCTTGTATATCCAGCGTGCACTTCTTCTTCTCCATTCCTTCTCTTCCTCCTCCTCATTATTATTATTATTATTATTATTATTTCCATTTCATCTAATGTACATTTCTTCTTTTCTTTCTTCTTTTTTCTTTTTCTTTCTCTCCTTCACCTAATTTATTTTTCTTTCCTTTTCATCTGTGTACATTTCTTCTTTGTCTTCTTCATGCCTTCTTTTTCTTTTTCTTTTCCTCCTTCGCCTAATTTAATTTTTTGTTTCCTTTTCATCTAATGTACATTTCTTATTCTTCTAATTATAATTTCTCTTCTTCCTTTCATTCTTCTTTCTTTGTCTCGTTCTTCTTCGCCTTATTTATTTTTCTTTCCTTTTCATCTAATCTACATTTCTCCTTCTTCTTCTTCTTCTTCTTCTTCTTCTTCTTCTTCTTCTTCTTCTTCTTCTTCTATGTACCGTGTCCCTTCGGGGCATGGGGGATCATAATTCTCTTCAATTTCCTCTCTTTTCTATCTCTCAGTAAATTTTGTCTGTTTTATCTCTTCTAAACCCTGTTCTGCCATCCATATACTCAAGCTCGTTAGGTAGGTGATGCTCTGTTTCTCTTTACCCCTCTTGCTTTCGATATGTCCTGTGAGTGTCAAATTCTCCAGTCTCTCTTTCCACATTAGAAATTTCAATTGTCTCTTTCTGATTCTAAGTATAAGGGTATGTATTGCTCTTAATCTCATCGGAATAGTTAGCATGGAAATATTTATAGAAAAGACACAGGGAAGCTACGTTACGGTGGTGGGAAAGTGACTGCAATCGCGATGCCAGGTCGAACCCAGATCAAAAAAAAAGTCACAGGTAAAAAATTCACAGGAAAAAAGAAACTGAACGATGTTTCTGCGTCTTTCTTTAATATATTTTTATTAACACCACTTGAGTTTGGGGAATTTTTTTACGCCTCCTGCCATATAAAATATTGACAGGTAATAAACGTGATTTAAAAATCTGCTACGATGGATTCAAGGATAGGTATGTCAAAACCAAGATCTTTACCTGTGATTTTTTTTTCCTTCCTAAGCAAAATTGTGATTTTTTTTTTTTTGTGAGATTTTTTTATGTGATTTTATTACCGGCTAGGGTCAGGACCTGTGTGTTTCAACGGCTGTTGTGATGCGTCTAGTCTGTAGTGGTAGTGCTTGTCGCTTACCGCCGCTGGCTAGCAGCAATGCTAAAAGGAGAGCCGAGTGCGTAAGTCTTCCCCTGCCAGTATATAGCCTCTCCATCTGTAAGCCCTATATAGTGCCTCCTCGTGGCGACACATGGCAACCGAGCACATTGTGGACTAGGGCTAAACTACAGGGGACGGGGGGAGGAGTTTACCCCCCCCTTTAACAAGTGGCATGCAGGCCCACCGGTGTGTAGACATGCCTGGTGCCCATGAAGCAAACCCCAGCTATGGGTTAATTAGCTCCACTGCCTTGTGGAAATCTTCCTGAGAAGAAAAGGCTAATCAGTAAACCCTACACAAATCCGGAGTGGAGCCCCTAAGGCGGATGGACGGCACTCTGTGCTACCTTCCGGCAACTCCTGTAGCCGCGATGGTACCAAACGTTAAGGTTCATCCTTTCCTTTGGACTCTGCTAGCAAGGCCGAGAGGAGGAACTAGACGTCCGGGCAGCCCTAGTTCTCCATACATCCCGCCCAGGCTCGTAGCGCACTGCGATACTCCATCGTTTCACGAGACGGACGGATGCCGACGAGGGTCAGGACCAGTAATAATGTAAATTCAGCGCTATTACACTTTCTCACCCAACCCTTGCTATAATATTTTGCCGCTATGTAATTTTTTTCTCCAAGATTTTTTTTTTCCGGTTGGCTAACCATTTTGCACTGCTTGCATTCATCACTTCACGTACTTTACTGCCAAATATTATGTCTGGTGTTCAAAGGGTTCCCATTTGCAATCGGTAGACAACAGGATTTGGAGATGTGCACTTAAAACTTGGTGGGGTGCGAAATGTAATAACAGAGTAAAATTCTTCTTTGGATTATTCCGAGAAATTAACCCGAAGAAGCAAAACAGTTCCTGTCAAAAATTCGACCTGAATTCATGTGTGGATATCATTATGTAGTTGTTGTTTTTTTCTATGAATACGTGCGCATACGCGATGAAAAGAAGTGCGACATGTGTCAAAATAGACTGAACAATAAAAGGAAGTCATTGATACCTCTGAAGCAAACAGCGTTCATCTAATGTCGAGACCAATTACCGCCCATCTTTAGATTGCCTTGAAAACAAACAAACAAACATGAAATTGCATAAACCGAAACGGATATTCGAGTCAAGCGTAAAACTGGAGCAAGGAGGAAAGGAAATCGCCTTTTCGCGTCTCATATGTTCTCGCAGGAGGGCGATCGAATCATACCCTATCCAACGGGCAGATGTCACAAATGAAGGTAACAGATGACAGGTCATCACGTTGACAGCTGCCGTTGCGAACGTTTAATTCGTAGCAGTATTATGATTTTACACTTTGCAAGTGGAACGAAGGGGGTCTGCGTTTGGTTGAAAGGAAGTAAAAAAATGAGAAAAAAAAAGAAAACTTTGATGTTTTTGCTTTTGTAATTGGGCAATAACGGTTTGAATTTCACAAACTGAGTCATTAATTGTTGGATTCTTTTGGTTGGGGTTTAGGTGAAACTTTTATTAGCGCTCTGAAAGAAGTTAGACCGTGTCTTTGTTTATAATACATACTGTTCAATAAACTTATAAATTCGGAAATAAAAGCTTAAATAAACTATAAAAGCTTTCAAGCAATAGTGAACACAGGGGGAAATAAATACCGAAGAAATTGGAGGATGTAGGGCATATTCGTCCATCTCATACCATAACAATCTAATCACAATCTAAGCAATATTCCTAAAAAAAAACACAAGAAATTCTTCAATATTACTCGCTCACTTTACTTTTTGCCAAACTTTGAAATATGACACTTTGTGTCCACCAAATGCTTTGACTCATCTTTGAAACCACCTGATGAACAGCCATGAATGTTGTCATATTTATAAACCCAATGACGTCCTCGCCTTTGTATATAAACACTTTCAGCAAAATAAAAATCCTAGATTAACTTGATAAAATTCCTCAGATGACGAAACGCGTCGGCTAAGAATAGGTTTTCCTCTTGTCTATTTTTATTCATTTTGGCTTTTCTACTGATACATTCCATCTGAGAATATTTACAGACACACACACACACACACACACACACACACACACACACACACACACATATATATATATATATATATATATATATATATATATGTGCAGGTATGCAGAAAAATAGGAAAGAACACGTTAGGTAAATAATCCGGAGTTCCTTAGTATTTTTGCTTTTATTTTTTAAAAATACAGTGCTCCATACAGAAGTAGAGCTTATATTATAATATTTTTTAATAAAAAATACGATTCCTTCGCTACATAAGAGTTCTCATGTTTCAAAAGCGGGAGCCGAGACCCCTAATAAAATTATATTAGGGGTCTCGGCTCCCGCTTTTGAAACATAAGAACTCTTATGTAGCGAAGGAATCATATTTTTTATAAAAAAAATATTATAATATATATATATATATATATATATATATATATATATATATATATATATATATATATATATATATATATATATAGTATTCCGTTGGTATAATCCAAGCGGGTTCTATTCACACAATATAGAATTTGAAATATTAAATATTAAATGTTTAAAACTGACTCAAAAGAAGCGCTCAGAGTTTATTTTCATTAAACAGAGAAAATTTTTTCTTACAATTGGAATCTTTCTTAAATCCAATTGTAAGATATATATATATATATATATATATATATATATATATATATATATATATATATATATATATATATATAATATTTTTTTCAGTTTATATGTTATTTTTATACATACAATTTATAGATACGTTGTTGGACTTAATCCATTTCGTTATAAATAAAAAAGTGAACACTGAAGTCAACACTAGGAGGCTACAGACTGATTCATGCTGAACTCAATCATCACACACACACACACACACACACACACATATATATATATATATATATATATATATATATATATATATATATATATGTATGTATTAGGGACCTCCACACATTTGCGATACCTAAGGTTTATAATATTTTTTTAAAAATAAAAACTTTTCCCGAAACATTTGTTTTTTTTTAAACTAACGGACTAAATCTAATATTTTCAATAAGCAAAATACTTTACTCTATTTCAAGATTAATTTACATTGTCTGGAAGGAGATTTCGTTTTGAATTGTGATCAAATGCAGATCAAATATGAACCGGAGTCCGTAAATTTCTTGGCGTTTCGAAAGGACGTATCGTCTCTCCCAGAATTCCCAGGTAATACCTCTCCCTCGGGATGGGGCTAAGTTCATTACTCTGTACATGAAACATCCCCCAAAACAGTACTGGACTATTTTGTAACTGATCCCTGAATAAACACAAGAATTATTATTATTATTATTATTGCTACTACTACTACTACTATAATTATTATTATTATTACTACTACTATGATTATTATTATTATTATTATTGCTACTACTACTACTACTACTACTATAATTATTATTATTATTACTACTACTATGATTATTATTATTGCTACTACTACTACTATAATTATTATTATTATTACTACTACTATGATTATTATTATTATTGCTACTACTACTACTACTACTATGATTATTATGATTATTATTATTATTACTACTACTATGATTATTATTATTATTATTGCTACTACTACTACTATAATTATTATTATTATTACTACTACTATGATTATTATTATTATTATTATTGCTGCTACTACTACTACTATAATTATTATTATTACTACTACTACTATGATTATTATTATTATTATTGCTACTACTACTACTATAATTATTATTATTATTACTACTACTATGATTATTATTATTATTGCTGCTACTACTACTACTATAATTATTATTATTATTACTACTACTATGATTATTATTATTATTATTATTGCTACTACTACTACTATAATTATTATTATTATTACTACTACTATGATTATTATTATTATTATTGCTACTACTACTACTATAATTATTATTATTATTACTACTACTATGATTATTATTATTATTATTGTTACTACTACTACTACTATGATTATTATTATTATTACTACTACTATGATTATTATTATTATTGCTACTACTACTACTACTATGATTATTATGATTATTATTATTATTACTACTACTATGATTATTATTATTATTATTACTACTACTACTATAATTATTATTATTATTGCTACTACTACTACTATAATTATTATTATTATTACTACTACTATGATTATTATTATTATTGCTACTACTACTATAATTATTATTATTATTACTACTATGATTATTATTATTATTATTGCTACTACTACTATTATAATTATTATTATTATTACTACTACTATGATTATTATTATTATTGCTACTACTACTACTACTACTACTATGATTATTATGATTATTATTATTATTACTACTACTATGATTATTATTATTATTATTATTGCTACTACTACTACTATAATTATTATTATTATTACTACTACTATGATTATTATTATTATTATTGTTACTACTACTACTACTATGATTATTATTATTATTATTACTACTACTATGATTATTATTATTATTATTGCTACTACTACTACTGCTATGATTATTATTATTATCATTATTATTTCTACTTCTTCTACTTCTACTATTATTATTATTGTTTTATTTCCTTGGATTTCTGGTGTGTACACATTTTTCCGGCTCCCGCCAAGAGACCTAAGGTCAGAAATGGCACCATGACGTTTTCCGCTCAGCAAATAAAAAAAAGAAGAAAGAAAAGACATGTTAGATAGATAAAGCCCTTCATAAGGTGTGGGCTATATTCATGAGAACAACTTTTTGGTAATTCTTAAGGCTACCAGTAATCCCCTCAATGAATCTATTGGAATATTTTTCCAATCAATCCGAGGGCTCCAACTACAAAAGGGACTGTTGATGTTCTCATGTGCTACACTTTTGAGATTTCGACTTCAAGATTCTTGTATTTAGATAGCATTTTGAAGATCTTCAAAGATACATTAAAGGGACTGCCATATCAAAGAGGAGGCAATTTTATTATTATTATTATTATTATTATTATTATTATTTAAAAACTTTAAACTCAGCTTTGTGTCATATTTCATTTGTGTGGGCGTGAGGATAAATACAGTGACTTAAGTGTTGCCGGCTCAAAACATTCTGATGACGAAGCTCGAGATATCGTTGACATTGTAGCTTTTATCGAAAGTAAATCATGCGTATTGGTCATTGTACAAAGACACGGTGTCAGTGAAGGTCTTTCTCACAAACAAACAAAAAAACAAGAAAAAAAAACAAAACAAATAACAGGACCGATTATTTGCTGATTAGTGAAACCCAACGGGCAGAATGTTTCATTACCTGAGAGATCTATAGTTTGTCCGCTTCCGCCCGTGAAAATAATGCCAATGTTTACAAGCACGTGTGAACAGACATCAGTTGGGGACGGTTTTATATGTCGGTATCATGGGCGTAATCTTTCGTTTTACGTACCACAAAGGAAGCAGATATATATCCGGACATTTTCTCCTTTTTTCTGTCTAAATCTTGCCCTCTCTTTCAAAAACTGTCTCTTTCTTTCTAATAACTTTGCCTCTCTCCCCCTCTCTCTCCCCCCTCCCCTCTCTCCCCCCTCTCTCTCTCTCTTGCACTCTCCCAATCATTTCTATCGCTAATATAAAATTGTTTTTTTCTTACTTGTTGGTTCATGCTTGTGTGTCAGAGATTTTTTTTTCAAAAAGCTATAATAGTTAAACCCGTAAAAAGAGATATTTGAGATTTATTTTTATCATTTCACACCAAGCAAGGCGATAATGCCACTAAGACGCAATGGGGGGGGGGCTATTTCGCGTGAAAGAGAATGAGAATACTTTAGAAGGAACCGGAAACCCAATCCTAAACAGGAAACAATGGATAAATCTTTACTCCTGTTCAAAAGACCGTGGACGAATTTATTTAGGAATTTGAAAAATTAAAATAATGGTTTGTGTTTGAAAAACTAAAATAAGACTCTTATTAGATGTCGGTGCTGCTTTTGTGATAAAAATCCTTAACTAAAACGTTGCCTTAGCTACAATGACAACAATATCTCCAGGTCCGTCAACTGAATATTTTGTGGGGTTCGGGGCATTAAAGTCAATTTACCTATCTTCACGCCCACTCAAAAGAAATTTGGCACAGGGCCGAGTTTAAAGTTTAATTGCACCAGAGTGCAAAAATAGTCCAGTCCTCTTTTTGAGGACGCCTCATATACGGAGTAATGACACTAGCTCCATCCCGAAGGAGAGGTATTACCTGGGAAGGGGCTGAGTTAATGTATCCCTCCAACGTGATGGAATATGAAATAGTATTAAGCGAATGTGATTGAGGAATGATTTATATTATACGAATTAACAAAGCAATATTAATTCATAATATCGTTACAATAAAAAAATAGTTAATATTATTTTCAGAGCGATGGGCCCAAGAGATTTTGTGGGAAGGGAAGCGGGCTTGCACATCACTACGACAGCCATGATTTCGATATTATTTATTTATTTATTAAATAGAATATTTCGATAAACTCCTATTTCTACGTTTTCATAAAAATGAACTACCAACAATTTAAAAGGAAACAGGCGATAAATATTCGCGCCAAAACTAGTTTGGATAATCGTTTGGAAATTTTCTGTACAACATCAGGATCAAATCGGCATTGAAATAAAACATCCTAAATGACTCAATTTAAATTTTCTGAAGCTCAATCAGATTACCATAATTCACCATGTATAATATGCTTTCATCCATAATACGCAATACAAAATTTATGCTGAAAATGTGGGAAAATGCTTCTACTCACGCATAATACGCACCCTTTGTTTGGTAGTCAGATCCTATAAATTGTACCTCTCCACATTAATTACGGCCAGCGTTTCCTACTCTTATTCAAACTGTTATTGAAGATATTTATCAAAATTTCTGATCATCACAATTCTAAAAGGAAACGGAAATACCTATATTGTGCCTACTGCGCAGACTCATTAACCTCTTTTTTGTACGATAAAATGTGCAATCGACCGGATCTGTAGAATAATTTTAAACATAGAATAATATTATTATAATTTAGTTTTATTATAATTCTTATTTTATTTTACATTTGTAAGTATTGTTAGGTACATATGATTGTATTTGACATCATTATTAGGTCGTAATCGCCTAATGTTATTGTCAAAATCTCGTATATTTGTGGCGAGTAGTAATTTCGCAACTAAAATCGACCTATGAAACGGCAATTCTTTAAAGATTTTTTGTAAGACAATGTGTTCCTTTAGTTTTGCTCACCTAAAGATGGAGTAGTCTGATACAAAATGTAAACACCAGGAAATAAAAGCTGAAATTCTGAACTCTAGTCTCATATTCATCTTTTGATCTTAAACCCCAAATGTCCTCAGTGAATATCAAAAACAAATGAATTGACCTCGCCGTTCCAATACTGTTGGAGGGGACTCTATACTTGATCACCGATATATACCTGCACATACATACATACATACATACACAGACACGTATATATACATATCATAGAGACTTAAAAGAAAACATCTATTGTATGTTCAGTGCCCATTATTTAAAAAATATGGCATTGACAGCTTTTGCATGTAACTGACAAATAACTAATGTCCTTTTCTGTAACCGAATATTTAGAAATATGGCATAACCGACCAAATCCGCTAGTAACGAGTGTTCTTTTCCCGCTGGTGCTCAACTTGCGTAGCCATGTACCAGACTAGTCTAATTTTAATTTAGTACATGAATTAGTCTTTAATAAGCGTGTTAGTATTTTGAGTATTACTCGTCTTGCTTAAATATCGGCTTAAACTGTTTAAGCTTCTGTCTAATAAATTAAAAATGCATTTAAATGGAACTAAGGAAAAAGAATTACTAAATTCTTTAATACGATTCAAATTAACTTATTTACGAACCCTTATTTAAATCTTTTAAATGCAGTCCATTGTCCTCATCTCTGTTGTTGTTATCATAACGTTTCGGCCGTTGTGCTCTCCGGTTTTCATCAGGTGCATATCGATCCGGATGACTTACAGGGAATTTCGAATTGAACCTTGCAGATTACCGAGGTCGACTAACACCTGGTGAAAGTCGGAGAACGTAACGGACGAAACGTTGTGATAACAACCACAGAGATGAGGAGAATAGTTCACATGTAAATAATGTAAGTACTGATAATTCACTATTTACATTATTCGGACTATTGTCCTCATCTTTGTCGCCATATTTATTACAATGTTTCGGCCATTGTACACTCCGGCCTTCTTCAGGTGGTTGCAATGTAGAACTGAACCCTTTATTTCGCTCACTGGGGTAGACTGTTCTAGTTCCACGTGCCATGTTTAATGGATGTCAGTTATCAGTTATCTCCTGTTAATTCCCCTCTGAAAGTTCTCCACTGCCTTAACCGGGTATTGAACTCACAATCTTTGGGTTTGTTAGATCCAGTGACAGGACCCAAAGAGTGTGAGTCGAGTATATATATATATATATATATATATATATGAGTCGAGTATATATATATATATGTGTGTGTGTGTGTGTGTGTGTGTGTGTGTGTGTGTGCGTGTGTGTGTGTGTGTGCATAAACATTCAGTTATAACTAAAAATATATCTGAGAAAGGAAGATATGAATAAAGATAAAAGAAAAACTTATCTTAGCGCTTCGTCCTCTGATGGACTCTATCAAGGCAACTGTAAGGACTTTATTTTGCAACAAGTATTTATTAAAAAAAAATAATAAATGTTAGATTTACAATTTTTTCTTAAATTTAAGAAACGCTCATAAATATTTACCAGGCTAACTGAGAAGTCTAGATAACCTACGGAGGATGCTAAGTGACATAATTTAATGTTTAATAAAAAAAAAAGTTTAGTAAATGGTGTTGTTGAATTTTTATAATTTAATTAATATTTATTTTACTTTAATTTGGGATTAATTTATACATTACATATTTTTTTATAACAGGAGTTTATAAATTTAAACGTTTTCTTTTAATTTTTAACATGTTTATCGTCATAAGGATGCTAAGGATATCATGGACCGAACATGTGAGCAGCGATGAGATTTTGAGGACGATTCAAACAAGGAGGAAGCTTATGCTTAACAGTAGGAAGAGGCAGCTGAAATTTCCTTGGCACGTAATGAGAAAAGAGGGTTTGGAGAATCTGATACTCACAGGTCGAAGAGCGAAAGAGAGACAAGGGAAAGCAAAGCATGATATACCAAGCGGGCTTAAGCAAGTGGGTGACAAAACATGGTCTGGGGGAGTAGCAAAGGGACAAAACTTATTTAGAGCTACAAGGAATAGGGGGAAGTGGAGAATGAACACGACAGATAAAAATAAATGTTGTGTTAGGAAAGAAGTAAATCTTTCAGGAATGGAGACACTTTTAAAAAAAAAATCCGGGACGCAGATTTATATTTTGATGAGATTCGATAACGGCACTCTCGAGAACTTTCCGTCTAAGTAATCTTCGGCTAAGATAAATTTTCCTGTTGTGTTTATTCTTATATATATATATATATATATATATATATATATATATATGTGTGTGTGTGTGTGTGTGTGTGTGTGTGTGTGTGTGTGTGTGTGTGTGTGTGTGTGTGTGTAATAATAATAATTTTAATACATGTTGCATTATGGGTCAAAATTTTATATAGTTTTATTTGAGTCTTAACATGAGCAAAATTATCACGTATTTAGACGAAAGAAAAAGTCCCCATAATGATGTCAAAATTCCGTGAAAATGTTTCATCATTTAATAGCCAGTAGTTCGTATTTTAATTTGTTTCGTATATAATTGTAGAGAGAGAAAAAAATCAAATACCGATAAAATAGCAAGGGTCACAAAGCACTATCCCTGTCATGCTTAGGCCCTTCTGGTTTGGATGTTTGGGCTTAGTACACACGAGCTCTATCTATCTATTTCTCTCTGTCTCACTCTCTCACTCATTCTCTGTCTGGGGGCACAGTCCTATGGTTACAGAGAATTTCAGTTGAGTTCCACCACGGAATATGTGAGCGAGCGGCGCTATATTGAGTCTGATTTGCTACCTCTTCTTTACCGAGGCCCGTTGGAACAGTTGGTATGGTGTTTGCTTGACAACCTAACTGTCAGGGTTTCAATTTTCGGTAGTGGATGCGCACTGCTGATGAGTTCCAAATATAGGACGAAACGGCCGTCCAGTGCTTTCTGCATTCTGTTGAGGTTTCTTTCAGACTCAATGAATTACGTAATTATATATATATATATATATATATATATATATATACTACTTGTAATCTTATAAATATAGGAAATTATACTCGTCCAGAAAACCTTCGGTGTCTTGATTTGTAAATAAATAAACCAATACCAAAGGGAAAAAAGAAAGAAAGAATAGAGATAATAATCGTCTAGCATGCAAGTTCAGAGTCCAAAGAAAAAAAAAACGATACGAGTAAGAAAAATAACTAAATAAAGTGTTCAATACGCTAAGTAGAGCAAACTTAAATGAAACCTAACGATCCGCTTAGGTGAAACCGTGGTAGGTTAGTCTGGCTCTTTAGGTGTAATTTATATATATATATATATATATATATATATATATGTGTGTGTGTGTGTGTGTGTGTGTGTGTGTGTGTGTGTGTGTGTGTGTGTGTGCGCGCGCGTGTGTGTGTACATATATATATATATATATATATATATATATATATATATATAATAATAATTCTGTCTTTCTCTCTCTTTCTCCATATCTTTACACAGACACACACACACACACACACACACACATATATATATATATATATATATATATATATATATGTATATATGGTAGACTCTACCATCATCGATGTATGAGGGTCAAGCAGCTCAGTTCCTAGGAACCGATAACCAGACACCCACACATATGACTTCAGTATAGTGGTGAAGTCTTTGTGCAGAACCTTCACAACTTTTGAAGGGCCGAATATAGAGACATGGTGCACTACGTGCCACAAGGTCCCAAACAACCCTTCGCAGGTTTTGAATTCGGAGTTTTCCTTCTCACAGACCAGTTGCCATCCAAGGCTATAGTACCCAGTCTGTCCTGCTATTTAACCATAGCTGGAGGGAGAAGAAGAGGAGTAATACCTTTCCCAAGGTTATTAGCACATAAGTGAATGTAATGGATTCAACTGTGTGTGTGTGTGCGTGTGTGTGTGTGAATGCAAAAGAGACCCTAGGGTCACAAGCAAGCGCATTCTCAAATGTATTCATATGTATTGTGATTTTGATACGAACTGGATAGCCCAATTCCGTTACTTCCATCCAGTTATAAACACAGGAAATATCGATATATGTGTATGTATTTAATTATTCTTTTTATTTAAATTCCTATATTATTTATTCCTCTATTTTCGTAGCGTTTAAACTTTAGCTTATTTTTCTATTCTTTCCTGCAATCAATATTTTTCATTCTACAATTTTCTGCCGCCAAAAGTTCTTTTCGCCTCAGTATTCATAATTTATTTTCTTCCTTCTACCGAATGCCAACGCATTACATAGCTTTAGTCATCTTTACTGCTGACAGTCTGGTCTCCCGTCCAATCACTGCATTGTTCATCTAAATGCTTGACCATAAATTAACCCCGTCCGATGCGTTTTTATTTACCTTATTTCCTGAGATTAGAAATCAAAGTCTCTATCCAATGTCTTCCTCTTTATATTCGCCGCTATATATCTGATGTTTCTTATTCATTGTTACGGCTTCTGTGTCGTCTTTGCCCATAAATCTTGCGCGCGGTTTTCTCCCTTTGTTTTGCACTTTTGATGGGCGGATATTTATTGCTGTTTTCTAAGCGTAGCTGGGACTGACACAAATCCACATGTGATGGGCGCTAACTGAGCATTGAAGTCACTACAGCAAAGGTCTTTGAAACTATTAGGTTGAGTCACAAATAATTTCCGTTTTTGTTTTGTCAATTTCATTCTTCAAGATATAAAGTAGATTTACATTTCGAGAAGAATGGACGCAACAGAAATATGGTCCTACAGAAGGATGCTGAGAATACCATGGACAGCGCGAGTAAAGAACAAAGAAGACTTAAGGAAAATGGAAACACAAAGAACACATATCCATAAATGGAACGACAACCAAAATTTCTTAGAGAATTTGACACACACAAGACATATCGAAAGCAAAATGAAGAGGGAAAGGCAGCGGGCTACTTGACCAGATTGTATGAACGGATGTCGCAAAAGGTTGGTCGGAACTATGGAAGAAAGATAGATATTACTAAGAGCTACAATGGATAGGAAGTTGTGGAGAACCTTGAACGCCCACTTACTGAAGAGATACAACAAGAAAAAAAGAAATAATTCAGACTGTTTATTTGCAAGAACAATTTTATATTATTTACAGGATTTTAAAAATGCAAACCAACTGATACAATAAAATGTTTATCATTTACCAATTTATAAAGAAATTAATATAAAAAATGATTTTTTGTTCATAAATTTATAAAAAAAATTAGTAACTAATAAAAATATGTGAACCAACTAAAATGAAATATTTATTACTTACCATTTTATAAAGTTCGAACCGGTTCACAAATGAGAAATAAAAAATATTTATTTAAGTGGTAATAATAAATATCGCGTTGTGTTTAGCCCACTTATTTTTTATAATTTTGTAGATGAACATTGCGGAGTGAATATCGGTAGAATAAAATAATAGCAGTGTCAACGGAAAAAACATCTTTTCGAAGCATCGTTTTTTTTGGAGCTGGGGGGATGCACAAAAGGTTTAACATTGCCAATAATCTCATCCTCAAGTTCTATCGATTTCTCCAACAGAGAATCTTTTCTAATCAAGATTTGGTACTCTTACATTACTGTACCCCCCACAAGGGAAATTACCGTCCTTAAAACATCATATACAAGGTTGCGCTAAAAGAGACAAGGTAAGTAGATGGGGATCTCGAAATAGGATTTTGAATGTTTTTTGGGGAAAGTGGAAGAGAAGCTGGGGAAAAAATCAGAACTGCCTTTCTTCGGTATTCTTTTTTTTTTCTTTTTTACTAACGTTCACCCAATACAAGGTCCAAGAGCCACTCAAGGTAGAAGGTCACGGTGTGGAGTTATATTAGCGTAGGAAAGAACAAGCATTAAGAGTACAGAGCAGAAGCAGACTTTAAAAGCAACCGGAAATCCAATCCTAAACAGGAAACAAGGCCGGAGTGGAGTATGAATTTAAAAAACGCTTTAAAATGTTCGTAATGGAGCTTCCGGAGCGAATTCCAAGCAGTACAGGAAGCTGATTTCAAAATTCTAGTGGAGTGAAATAAAAATTGAACTGAAAATCAAAAACAAACAACGCGCATGCAGGAAATTAAAAATATAAAATGGTGAGAATTTACCTATCGCAGCCTGGATATATATATATATATATATATATATATATATATATATATATATATATATATATATATATAATATGGATACAATGTGATAATCCGTATGGAATTTCCAGCAGGATATAGATCCAGGGAGAGCTCAATCTAAAAAGACAGAGCAAAATTATTATTAATTAAAGAATATCAAACACTTAAAATCCCTTAGATAATAATATATATACCCATCACACCCTATATATATATATATATATATATATATATATATATATATATATATATATATATATATATATATATATATATATATATATATATGGGGTGCGATGGGAAAAACCAAAGATTTTTCGTTAAAAAATTATGTTGTTATTATTAGGAGGATATGTATATATCCTCCTAATAATAACATCATTTTTTTGACGAAAAATCTTTGTTTTTACCCATTGCACCCCATATATATATATATATATATATATATATATATATATATATATATATATATATATATATATATATATATATATATATATATATATATAGTATGCGATAGGTAAATTTTCGCCATTTTATATTTTTCATTTTGCGCATGCACGTTGTTTTTTTGTTTTTTTTTACTGTGTCAACTGCACAGTAGAGGTACCTCAAAAATTTTCTAAAAAATGCATAATATCATGAAAGTAGGCCCCAAACCTGATAAAAAGCAAGTTTTTTTCGGCAAAATATTTATGTTATTATTAAGAAGATAACCCAAATCTTTATATTTAATTGAATTTTTCAGTCCTTTCTAGCACGTTCGAAATTTTGGTTAAATATCTTTATTTTCCCTTTTTTGCGTCAGCTAAAGATTAGTATAAGTAATTTTAGATTCTTTTTTGATGTTAAAATATATTATTTCGAAAATTCTTTCAAAAATCAAAGAAATGTCGAATTGTAATGGAACTTTCAGAATTTATTTACAAATGAATGAAATTATTTGGGAAACTTTTCTTTTTAGAAAATCTTGGTAAAAATAATTTTTTTGACATCTGTTATCAACCATTTAATTTTATGAAATTTCGATAAACTAACATTTCAGCCTCTTCATATTTATATTAGTTAAAAGCAGGACTCCCTGGAGAATTAAAATCATCACTTTGCTTTTGTCAAACAAAAAAAAACATGTACCGAAGATCCGCTTTGAATCGTAAAATAAAAACTCTGACATTATTTAATTAGAAAAGCTTTTATTTGCTTTTATAAATAAGATATTTTTAAGGATACTAAATTCTTGTAAAAAACCTTTTCGAAGAATAATAAATTTTTTCAAGAATTGTTTTCATATTTAAAAGTTTTAATTTGAAAATTAATTAAGCTTTCAGAGAGAGAGAGAGAGAGAGAGATGGAGAAAGTTGATGAGAGAGAGAGGATTAATTATTAGTTTCAGTAAAATCGGAATAAAAAAATATATCAATTTTATTTCTGTCCATCATATTTAAAACGTGTTAGAAGTGTATAGATTTCAACTTTCGTTTAGAACTACCCTTTCAAAACCCTATTAAAGTAATTCCCCATGTATAATACACATTTCGTCTAAAAAATAATAAGCAAAATTTTTGGTGCGTATTATGCACAAATAAATTTTTTTTTAAAATTGCCGTTTCATAGTTGGATTTCAGTTGCGAAATGATTACTCACCACAAACATAAGACAATTTGACACTAACATCCGGTGATTGCGACCCCATAAGGATGTCAAATATCATCATATGTACCTAACAATACATACAAATGTAAAATAAAATAAGAATTATCATAAAACTAAATTAGAATAATATTTATGAAATTGGAGAGATACAATTTATTGGGTTTGATTACCAAACAAGAGGTGCGTATTATGCCTGAGTAGAGATATTTTACCACATTTTGAGCACAATGTTAGGGGTGCGTATTATGGATGAAGGCGTATTATACATGAAGAATTAAGGAAATAATGAATACACAAGAACGCATTATTTTTTATGGATTTCTTTACATGGGGTTTTCAAAAACGAAAAGAATATTGCCAAAAGATCATTATTCCAGCGGAGCTTAAAGAACATATTCAGTTGGCAATGCAAGAAATAATTCCTGAAATGCTTCAAAATGTGTTTCGCAAAGCTAAGGATATATTTGAAATTGGAAGAGATACAGACAGAGCATATGTTGAGAATTTTCAATAATGTTTTGATGTAAGATTTATAAATGTACTTCTTTTGTACGAGGTTCATTCAATAAATAAGATGAATTTTTCGGTATAAGGACTTCTAATGCAGAGAGAAGCTTACACTTTTTAATTCCTTTTTGTTTTACTTCTTTTTCACATGGATTTAATTTCTTTTGCAGATTAAAAAAAAACTTTGAGAGTTTTGGCGATTAACAAAGATGGCCGACCAAGAAGCATGCTCCAGGATTGAACAGCGGTCAGTTATCAAGTTTTTGGTTGCTGAAGGGTGCAAACCACTTGGAATTCATCGGAGAATGTCAACTGTGTATGGTGCCACATGTTTCAGCCATAAAAATGTCTACAAGTGGGCTAAATTGTTTAAAGAAGGACGGAGCAGTGTTGAGGATGAAGACAAGCCTGGGAGGCCTACAGAAGTGAGGTCACCTGAGGTGATCGAATCAGTCAATGACCACATTCAGTCTGATAGAAGGGTGACAGTGGATGACATTGCAAGGACTTTGAGCTTATCTGTAGGGACAAACGCAGGGGTCATCAGTCAGAAGGAGTCATCTTGAATCATGACAACGCAAGGTCTCACACAGCAGCCCAAACGGTGCAGACCATCAATGAGCTGGGCTGGGAACTGCTCCCTCATCCCCCTTACAGCC
>OZ038494.1:86500009-86512509 GCA_964036315.1 Acanthosepion esculentum | reverse complement strand
AAGGATAATCCAAGTAGATTTTTTCAATATAAAATATTAAAAAGATAGATCCATAAAGAGAGCTCAATATATAGTATACAGAGCAATACGATTTCTTCGGATATTACTGTTTCCCCAACCACCACACATGAAAATCGGGTTGAAAGCTGACTCCCTCTCCTCCACACATGTCTTCAATATTTTAAATCACCAGAAAATAGATTTTTCTAGGTCAAGCGTTTAGACTTCCTGTTACATTGTTGTTGTTTTGTTTGTTTTTTTTTAATATTCTGGATAAATTTAAACATAAAATATTTTGCAAATTTAAACCATTTGTATTTTCGGTCTGATGAGACGGATATTAAAAACTGCCCGTTGAAATACATTATAATATATAATTGTATTTTCGATGATGCGTTAAGTTTTCCTCTCTCTCTCTCTCTCTCTCTCTCTCTCTCTCTCTCTCTCTCTCTCTCTCTCTCTGTATATATATATATATATATATATATATATATGCAAGTTTCATTAAAAACAAATATATTAATTGCTTCCACCTGTAAAAAAAGGTTAAAAATAATGCAGGCTTTAATAATAAAAAAGAAAAAGCCTACCCTTAACAATATTAACTACGAACAAAGCCACAATGTGCTAGCCGTATTTGGAAATTAAAACACAACTACGACACACTAAGACATATACATAATGCACACACTCAATTAAGCTGAAAAATCAAATCATCCTTGATAATAGCTAAAGATATAGCCGAAAGCGCTCGGAAAAATAAAACATTTGGACAGTTCTTACACACCCTTTGTCCAGAAAAGAAAGCTCTTGTTCGAACACAAGAAAAATTAAATAAAAAACTTAACCGTAGTACCTTGTCTGTCGTTTTTAATGAAACTCGCATAAAAGAAGGATTGCTGCCTAAATATAAAACTATCATATACACCCACACACACACACACACACACACACACACATATATATATATATATATATATATATATATATATATATATATATATATATGGGGGTTGTGTAACAATTGAGTGGCAGTGTACAACATTTTTACATGACACCGACAGTAATCATGACCCCCCTTCACGTCTACACCACGTCAATCTCTTTCCATTCCTATCTCTCTGTCTATCATCATTTTTTAAAATAGATAGCAGTGGAACTAAGGAATATTGCTCAATAGATTTTTTCATAGAACTAGCCATAGGGGAACGGGATTCTTGCGATGTTTCGTCCGTGGGAAAGTTGTTGTAGGACGGGAAATAATTCATCACCCGAAAGGACGCGCTGATACTGTTGAACTCCATCAAGACTGGCAAGTGAGGACTGTTATGCTCCAATCTAGATAGGACAGTAGCACCTTATTTTTGGCATAAATATTGCATCATGGACACATTGAAGTAAGTCAATATTATGCTATTTCATTCATCTTTAAGGAAAGCATTGCACAACCATCACTGACCCCTCCGAATCTCTGATTCGTCCCCAATCTATGATCCCGCAACTCGATTCTATGATACAGGGAACCCACCCTACTTCATCTCAATTTTCGTAAGGTAGTATTTTTATAAAATACAAATTTTATCGTAACTTATATACAAAAATGGATAATATGCAATATCAATGAACAATTCAAGTGGAAAATTGAAAATAAATACAATGCATCTAATTACAAATTAGAGACATGTCATAATAGATCATTCCATCATTACAAATTAGAGACATGTCATAATAGATCATTCCATCAATTCACATTAGAGACATGTCATAATAGATCATTCCATCAATACAAATTAGAGACTTGTCATAATAGATCATTCCATCAATTCACATTACAGACATGTCATAATAGATCATTCCATCAATTCACATTAGAGACATGTCATAATAGATCATTCCATCAAGACAAATTAGAGACATGTCATAATAGATCATTCCATCAATACAAATTAGAGACATGTCATAATAGATCATACCATCAATTCACATTAGAGACATGTCATAATAGATCATTCCATCAATTCACATTAGAGACATGTCATAATAGATCATTCCATCAAGACAAATTAGAGACATGTCATAATAGATCATTCCATCAATACAAATTAGAGACATGTCATAATAGATCATACCATCAATTCACATTAGAGACATGTCATAATAGATCATTCTTTCAATACAAATTAGAGACATGTCATAATAGATCATTCCATCAGTTCACATTAGAGACATGTCATAATAGATCATTCCATCAATACAAATTAGAGACATGTCATAATAGATCATTCCATCAATTCACATTAGTGACATGTCATAATAGATCATTCCATCAATACAAATTAGAGACATGTCATAATAGATCATTCCATCAATACAAATTAGAGACATGTCATAATAGATCATTCCATCAATACAAATTAGAGACATGTCATAATAGATCATTCCATCTTAGATATATCAACAATGTTTTGCGGCAAATTTTAAATTCAACTCGAGATTTTTCTTGTTAAGAAGTTGAATAATTTTAATACATTCAACATTACGGTCATATTTTAGGAATTTGATCAAGCTAAGAAATTTTTATTGATGGACTATGCTATGTTCTATGCTAATTGTTTCTTTCGGCCTGTGGAACTCCATTCCATTTTCTTGTTTCTCTTTCACCTACGATCTTCAAAAATTCAAATGCAACCCTAATCGCCATTGTTTTTCGAATACGTGTACTTTTCTTTTCTTTTCTCCTCCCTAAAGTCTTCTCATTCTCTTTCACTCCCAGTAACCTCTTGCATCCTAGTGGCATTATCGATCTCCTTATTTGAATTGAAATGATTAAAATAATTTAGATGTGGTCGATAAATTAATCCGCCATATATCTTTGTATCCGACATTATGGATGCAGACCAAACTAAGCGAGAAATTCGTGTTATCACTTTCATAAGTGTTTTGATGAGAATTTAACGGATGTTATCACAGCTATCGTAACATGCTTGAAGAGTGAAATAAGTCATATGTGTTGACCATCTGGATTTACGCGACAACCATATCAAAAATGGCCCCTGGAAACGCCTTCATCGCATTAATGGGAACAGATATCCTTGAAGAGACACATTGGGAAAACATTCACTCATTTTATACACAAAACACACAAACCCATTTAATCGTTTTGGGGTAATGGTCGCCGCATAGCCAAAACGGTCATCTATTTTTATTATTTCTAGGACAAGTTGATAAAAAGAATGCTTTAAAACAACCGCTTGGTTCAGGTTCGTCATTCAGAATGTTGCGAGTGGGTCGGGTAGCGGGCTTTTAAGTTGCGTGGGGCCGCGTGTAAAAGTGTTTTATGTTAATGTATTTATGTGAATTCCAGCCCTCTGTGTAGAGTAAAAGTGAGTGGTTCCCACATTGGAAAATGTCATGAATAAAAGGAAATTCTTTTTTATGATTTACAATAAAAACATTTTTTTACTAACATGTACAATGGAAAATGAAATCGCATCAAGCGTTGGAAATGTGTTCGATGAATAATTTATGTTGTAAGAATTAGCGATTTAAAATTTGGATCATTCTATTTTCATAGGGAGAGTACAAATGTGTTTCTGGAGGAGCAGACACGCACTCATCCTAGCCTGATTCGATTATGATAATATAGTGAGAAATAAAGGCTTTTTATGTACACTTTTCTTTTTTGTATAAGTTACGTCAGAAATTGCGCTGTTAATATTTCGTACAAAAATGTTGGCTCAATACTGGAAGGTATTCATATTTTTTTCAACCTTCTTTCTTTTCTTTTCTTCTTCATCATATTTCTTCTTCTTCTTCTTCTTCTTCTTCTTCTTCTTCTTGAAGGAATCTTAAATTTCTACTCCTTTGTTTCCATCGAAATTACGACTTGCTTTCTTTTTTCCATCTCATCCTTGTTTCGTTCAAAAATCCTTCTCAAATATTTTTAATTCATAATTGATCACCGTTTTCAAATATTGGTTTTCTTCTTTTTCCTTTTTCCTATCGTCATTCTTTTCTTCTTTTTTTAATTCTCTGAATTAATTCTTTAATCTTTTTCATCTGATTTTATGCTTCATTCTTCTTCTTCTTCTTCTCCTTCTTCTTCTTCTTCTTCTTCTTCTTCTTCTTCTTCTTCTTCTTCTTCTTCTTCCCAATTGTACCATTAGCTTTTCACTTCTCTTTTATTCCAAAAGTGAATTATTTTTAGTACTAATGTATTTTCTTTCTTTTTTTCCATAAAGATATGTTTTATTAAATCTTGTTATGCCTTTCCTAAGAGATCGGAGAGCCGAGTTCGAATTCCAGTCACGTTAGTTACATCCACTTACACCCTAATACTCTTGGCAAAGGTATGAATCCATTTCCTCCTACCAGCTATGGGTTAAATAATAGGATTTGTATCTGGGAAAGATCTTTGATATCCTAAAAACATTATTAATATAATATTCGATATCCTTACAATCCGAAAATATGTTTTGGCTTTAAATAACCCACAAAGGGTTGATAAACCGGAAAATAGAAATCAATGAATGAATATATTAGTTAATTAATGAATCGATCAATACTTTTGCTGAAGCGAATGTAAAAATCCGTTTGAAAATTAAACATCACAGTCGGCAAACACCCTCAAAACCAACGAATAACAACTCCCAGTACAAGACCTGCGAAAACTTTACACTTTCTAACATATATATATGGACAGAGAGAGAGAGAGAGAGAGAGAGAAAGAGAGAGAGAGAGCCGGTGCGTACTACCCCCGACCAGGCAGGCGTTTATGCCTGAGTTGGTGTCCCGGGCTTGGCTTTTTAACTCTCGCTATCATATAAACATTTCTTTTTTATACCTACACTAGCAGCATGGCCCGGCGTTGCCCGTGCTTGATTCAAAAATCGTACGACTCATAGAGCAATCGCTATCACTTGACTTTAAATATTTTTGCCCTTCCTTACCTTTAAAGGAGTGCCCATTGTCGTGGTGATGTTGCTACATGCCTTTCTTCTTGCCTATCTCACAATGCGAATTTTTTCTAAGCTCTATACTAAACATTAAATCTGTTACGAAAAAAGAACTAAACAAAATGAACACAAAACGATCAGCTTTAAAAAAGTACTCGTAACTGGAAAAACCGAATGAAAACAGAATGTTAACAACAAATACTTTTTCACAACCAACCCATTTCTGTGGAATCAGAATCAACGTTGAGTTTAAGCAAGCGAATGAGCCAATTGGAGTAAAGTGCCATGCAGATTTAAATTTTTCCCACTTGCAGCTATATTGTTTTTTGCATGCTAGTTAACATCCGTCTCAGTCAGCTGTTGGTTCTCACGCTGGCCAATAGAATCTTCCTGCCTATTCGTGGCAGCCAGCAGTAGGCTCTCACTCTGGCCAGTAGAAAATGGCCGCAAACTACATGAAAACTGCCGTAGAAGCATGAAAAAATCGATTATTTCCACTATCGATGGGAGTTGGGAAATGCAAAGTCGGTCTTTGATTTTCCGCTAACTTGGAGCATGTGCATGTAAATTTTGGTGCAAATCCATGAGAAATTGCGGCCGTGCATTCGTTACACACACACACACACACACACACACACACACACATCCTGCCTTTTATAGATAGAGATTTATCTACGTTACAAATAAATAAAGCACAACTGATTATTAAAGGATGAAAAATTTCAACAGATTTTGACATCATTCTAGGGTCTCTTTTTTTCCTTTTTTTTCATCCAAATCCGTGAATTTGTTTCGCTCATGCTAAGTCTTGAAAAAATACAATATAAAATTCATTATTTTTTATTCATAATGACGTGTGTGTTAACAGATCGCGACATCTATCAGAAAGATGAAATTAAACTTATTATTACATTATTCCAAAATTTTAACACATCAGCAGATAGCTCTGAATGTCAACAACTAAGCACACATAGTTATTAATTAAAAAAAAAAATTAATGTATAATATTATCCATAACTACATGTACAAGAATGTCGTTTTTGATAAAAGTTAAAAAATAACCATAAATACGTAAAACATGCGTATATTGTCGAAAATTCCTTTTCCCACAATATAGCTATTTGTGTTATGTTATATAATGTTTATTACCTAAACCATAATAATACTGAATAAATATTTTAAACATTAAAGTATATTTAATCACATCTACATAATAGATGTAGCAATCTGTAAAATCAGTAAACTTTTTAAAAGGAAACATCTCAAGTTGATGTTACAAATTGCCGCAAATCATTGCTAATTTATTACATTTTATTTCTTTTCAATTTTTCTAATTGAATTGTTCACTAATGTTGCATATGACTGATCGTCAATCCTTACTCAGCACCTGAAGATTGCCTTGTGCATGAAACTCTGAGTCGTGCCAGTGGCGAGGGATAACATATATATATATATATATATATATGTGTGTGTGTGTGTGTGTGTGTGTGTGTGTGTGTGTGTGTGTGTGTGTGTGTGTGTGATAATATGTAGAAAAATAGGAAAGAACACGTTAGGTAAATAATCTGGTGTTCTTTAGTATTTTTGCTTTTATTTTAAAAAAAACAGTGCTCCATACAGAAGTAGAGCTTAAATTATAATTATAAATTATAATTATAAATCATAATATATATATATATATATATATATATATATATATATATATATATATATATATATAGCATAATGAGAAGCCACGTATACTTTCTTAATATGTATATAATATGGAAAAACAACTGAAAAGTTGCAAATTAAAAAAAATTGAATGTTTTTTTGTGAAAGTATTTATATATATATATATATATATATATATATATATATATATAGTCAGCCACATACAAGCCTGTTTTGCTGTATCAGAGCTCATCAGTGTAGCTAGGCATCCGATTGCTTCAAGTCGGGATCGAAACTCGACCAATCTGGCATCAGTCATTTCATCTCTCTGATAGATGCCGCGATATGTTAACACATTCGTCATTATGGATAAAAATAATGAATTTTATATTTGTATTTTTTCGAGACTTAGCATATGCCCTCGTTTCCCGATTGAGCACTCTCGAGAAAGGTTAATCTTATAAAACAGTGGCTGCTCCTGCTATTAACGCATCGCTCTTCATTTATTAATTGAGCGTTATTGCCTACTGGCGTTTATATACATCACGTATATAATACGTAAAAAAATTCCCTTTCTCTACTGTGTGCCTATAGCTTAGGGGTAGTCAGTATTATATACGTGATGTATACAAACGCCTGTAGCCAATAGCTCTCAGTTCATAACTGAAGATCGGTGCATTAATAGCAGGAGTAGCCACTGTTTTTTAAGATTAACATTTCTCCAGAGTGCTCAATCGGGAAACGAGGGCATATATATATATATATATATATATATATATATATATATATATATATATATATATATATATATATATATAAACACTGATGAAAAAACAACTTTTTGATTGTGATCAACAGACAACTTGTCAAATAACATAACAACTTAGACGAGAAAAAAACATTAAAAAAAGGAGGAGAAAAGAAAAAAAAAAGAAAAGACCAAAAGGCAAACCCCTACCTACGCAGTAAAGTGAAGTGATAATTACTCAGACAGAGCAATCGATACACAACGTCAACACTTAACAAAGTACGGCTCGAGTCGTTAGTCAAGTAGCACACTCTCGCGATCTTCAGACAACTAGAACGCAACTGAAAGAAGGAGTGGTTTAGCATTATCTTACCATAACCGTAACACACATAGGCTATTGCATCATGGGAAAAATTTAAAACCCGTGTTTAATGCCCAATCACACGATGGAAAAAGAAAATAAGCAAAGAAAACACCCCCTGGAGGTGGGCTTAAATAGCCATGGTGACTGTACAATTAAGTGCAGATGAAAAAAAAGGTGGGGTAGTGGGAAGACATTATTCCGGTGGCAGGTGACACAACGGATATTTTATATTATTCTTAGATCTATTGATTAAATCTGATTTTTTATTGAGCATTTTGTTGTCGCTGCCCGAACTTAATATTTCAAACTTCTGATCTTGGCAAAGCGGACACTTAACCCTAATATTTTACACGTATATTTTTTAAAGAACTCGTTAATTAATTTTGGGGACTTACTTTTAATATTCCATAAAATAGGCTGACAACGGTGTCATATTTTCCTATTTACTATGTTTGAAACTCAACTTACGGTTGTAATATCTTTTTTCATACTCATTTTCAGTGGCTCCTATATATATTTTTTTTCTGCTCATTAACATTATTCATATTTTCTACTTCTGTTTTCGGCAAATAAACTATATTTTAAGACAAACAATTGCATTCTATGGGAGAGCCGCTTTTTATTGAGCAATTACACCTCGGTTTATTTTGACCAACTTCATGGCTATTGATCAACTTTCTACTGTGGTTATCAATTCTCTTTTTCATATAGTTCCCGCGACAATAACTGACTTTTACATTATTTTTATTAAATAGTTTACACATATTTCCGAAGGTGTGTAGTGGTTTCTGATTAGTTTTAAAAAAATATTGCTCATAAATTGTTTTTATGGATTTATTATATGATGGTCTGAACCATATGATACTCCTACAACTAGTTTTTTTTATTCTTGTATTGTTGTTTACTAAAATTGTTTCAGTATCTGTCTATATTTCTGAGATGAGGTATTATATACACTATTTACATTATTCGGACTAATGTCCGCATATTTTTTGTTCATATTATTTACAACGTTTCGGCCCTTCAGTATCTGTCTATATTTCTGAGATGAGGTATTATGTACATTATTTACATTATTCGGACTATTGTCCTCATCTTTGTCGCCATATTTATTACAACGTTTCGGCCCTTCAGTATCTGTCTATATTTCTGAGATGAGGTATTTTATGTACACTATTTACATTATTCGGACTATTGTCCTCATCTTTGTCGCCATATTTATCTGATCCTTCAGTATCTGTCTATATTTCTGAGATGAGGCATTATGTACACTATTTACATTATTCGGACTATTGTCCTCATCTTTGTCGCCACATTTATTACAACGTTTCGGCCTTTCAGTATCTGTCTATATTTCTGAGATGAGGTATTATGTACATTATTTACATTATTCGGACTATTGTCCTCATCTTTGTCGCCATATTTATTACAACGTTTCGGCCCTTCAGTATCTGTCTATATTTCTGAGATGAGGTATTTTATGTACACTATTTACATTATTCGGACTATTGTCCTCATCTTTGTCGCCATATTTATCTGATCCTTCAGTATCTGTCTATATTTCTGAGATGAGGCATTATGTACACTATTTACATTATTCGGACTATTGTCCTCATCTTTGTCGCCACATTTATTACAACGTTTCGGCCTTTCAGTATCTGTCTATATTTCTGAGATGAGGTATTATGTACACTATTTACATTATTCGGACTATTGTCCTCATCTTTGTCGCCATATTTATTACAACATTTCGGCCCTTCAGTATCTGTCTATATTTCTGAGATGAGGTATTATGTACACTATTTACATTATTCGGACTATTGTCCTCATCTTTGTCGCCATATTTATTACAACGTTTCGGCCCTTCAGTATCTGTCTATATTTCTGAGATGAGGTATTATGTACACTATTTAAATTATTCGGACTATTGTCCTCATCTTTGTCGCCATATTTATTACAACGTTTCGGCCTTTCAGTATCTGTCTATATTTCTGAGATGAGGTATTATGTACACTATTTACATTATTCGGACTATTGTCCTCATCTTCGTCGCCATATTTATTACAACGTTTCGGCCCTTCAGTATCTGTCTATATTTCTGAGATGAGGTATTATGTACACTATTTACATTATTCGGACTATTGTCCTCATCTTTGTCGCCATATTTATCTGATCCTTCAGTATCTGTCTATATTTCTGAGATGAGGTATTATGTACACTATTTACATTATTCGAACTATTGTCCTCATGTTTGACGCCATATTTATTACAAGTTTCGGCCGTTGTACGCTCCGGCCTTCTTCAGTTGGTTGGAATCCGAACTGAACTCTTTTTTTCACCCAAGGAGTGTAAGTTCAATACCCGGTTAAGGCAGTAGAGAACTTGGAGAGGTGATTTAACAGGAGATAACTTATAACTGACATCCATTAAAACATGGCACGTGGAACTAGAACAGTCTACCCCCAGTGAGCGAAATAAATAAAGGGTTCAGTTCGATATTCCAACCACCTGAAGAAGCCCGGAGCGTACCACGGCCGAAACCTTGTAATAAAAATGGCGATAAAGATGAGGACAATATTCCGAATAATGTAAATAGTGTAAATTTGTTTGGTTTGGTTTGGTTTGTTTTACGGCATATCAGCCTCAATTTGTTATTTAATGCCGACAACATTTTTATTGATGGTAATATTTTTTTCTTCAATAATTTATTGCTTGCTGGTTTTAGAACCTATTTTTACACTTTTATAGTGTTTTGACACCAGTTTCGGTTTTAACTATTTACCTATAGATGGAACCCTAACAGACGCTACTGTTGACTATGTTCATCGTATCTATGAATATAGAATCCAGCGCAGTACGTAATCTGCTCAATGAAACAACGTTAAAGATTAACACTGACGAGTCAGACGCTCTACTGGATCTGACTATATCGCCAATAGCTGCAGCAGCTTTTCCGTAATTCTTCAGTCTTCGAAGGTCTCGGGGGTTGGCAGTGAATATTCGGAAAAAAATGGCTGCCTTTATGCACGTCGAATTGAATATTTTGAGCTTTTTATTTTATGAATACTAAAGTATTTGTTCCATATGAATATTGACATTACTAATATTTTGAAAGAAGATTCCATAATGTACCCAAAATGAGGAGGTGTTAGAGTTTTTGTGTACTTTAATATACTAGTGAGCCAACCAAAATGAGCTGACTCATTTTATAGTTGACCAATAGAAGGTTAACCAATCAGAAAGGTCAAACAGCTACCACCCCGGGTCAGGGTGGACCTTGGAACAACAGCAATTAAGACTTGGTTCTACGCTCCTTAAAATCTCCTGAGCATTGGCCTTGCTGTTGGACGTGGTTTATCGTCTTACCCAGGACGCGGATGTAGTTTATCATCATACCCAGGACTTTACTAAATTTATGTTCGTTTTGTGTTCGTTTTTTAAAGGCTTTTTGGTATTTTCTTTTGTTTCTCTCAAAGATATACTAGTTTTTTGTCTTAGTAGACAATCTATTGACTATCGACTTATACAAGTCTTTAGTAATGATAGTCGGATTCGTGTAATCGGTGTTTATGTATTTTGGCGTGTTTCTAAGCTTTCTATATGGTTTTTATTTGCCTGTAAGTGGGATTACTTTTTCTTAGTTCGTGTAGTAAATGTATACCGATTAAAATGATACCGGCCTCTGCAGGATTAACGGTCTCATAATCTTAAGAAACTGTAACACTTCAAAACCAGAAAAAAAAACAATCATAAAAATTTTCAAAAAATATGGGATTCGCCATAGACTAAAACTTAACCTAAAAGTAATAGGTTTTCTAGATGTGACCTTCAACCTAAGAAAAAGTACATATACACCTTACAGAAAACCCAATGATAAACCACTGTAAAGGACACATCTTCCAGCCACCCGCCATCAGTAATCAAACAGATACTACTGTTAGATTATTTTGTGTACTTTGGTACTAGGAAGCAAACCCAAAGGACTTGACTCACTTTATAGTTCCCAAAAAGAAGGTTAACCATTCAGGAGACGTGAAATATTCAATCCGTCGTGTATAAAGACGGCCATTTTGTTTACTCTCTCCGAATATCCAGTGCCAACATGTCAGGCGAAAGAACAGGAGGAAGAACTACGCTCTGCTACTTTATCGGGATATCCACTGCTAACCTGAACTACGCTTCTCTACTGTCTTCGAAATATTCACTGCCAACCTCTGGATTCTATACTCAAAGACTACCGTCATCATGAACAACAACTACAATCAATTGACCACATGCTTTCTGACAATTCCTCCAGAGAAACCATCTTCAACGAAGCCCAGATAGACTATCAAACGGCCTTGAAAGGTAGTGAATTCCAGGCAACACTCTCGTAAACGCTACACACACCACGATAACACCAAGTAGAAAAAGAAACGTCATATGGTTCAAACCACAGTACTGCAAAAACGAAAAAAGAAACGTAGGAAAAATATACATTAAACTCATACACAAACACTCCCCACCGCCATCAAGCACTCTCGACAAGATATTCCACAAAAACACAGTAAAAAGCAGCTACAGTTTCATCGAGAACATGATATAAAAAATAAAACAAAGTACAAAGGGAAAACAACCAAAAAATCACCAAAACAAATCAAACCCACGTGTAATTGCAGAACAAAAACGAAGTTCCTGAAAAAGCAATTGCTTGCAGAACAATGTACTATACCAAGCTACTGTAAAATTATTAGATACCAAAGAAAAATATACACAGGAGTAACTGAAGGACCCTGGAAAC
>OZ038494.1:86485009-86495009 GCA_964036315.1 Acanthosepion esculentum | reverse complement strand
CCGGGTGTTGCTGTTAGCCCCATGCGGAACCGTTTTGCACCCATAGTTGTCTTTCTCTTAGACTGGTAACATACCAAGTTTAAAGAGCATAGTCTGCTTTAGGGGCGTAAGAGGTAGTATCTGTGCGCAGATGATCCTAACGCCCTTGACTGGAATTGAACTCGATACTAGCACCTTAGTTTCTATGTGTAGTTATCGGATGTATAATATTGGGGTGGTGCATAATTATCAGGCGTTTTTTTAAGCGAGTTATTTGTTAATAAAAATTGCTCTTTTGTTTACCTTTTTTTTAATAAAAATATTATTTTAATTTCGTGTTATACAAATACGTGTCGATAATCACACAGCCGGGAATAATCATTTAAAAATGTTATAGTTGAATTACTATGTTTCTTTTTTTTTTTTTCATAATAAATATTGTTTAAAAACGCCTGATAATTATGCACCAAATTAATACTTCACTTTGATCACAGTCCGATGTCCAAAGAGCGATGAAAAGCGTAACTCATGTAACACTGGCTGCTCGGTCAATGAACGCCGACTGTTTCCTTATAAGGAAACAGCTAAGATTAGCATTATCAGTACAAAAAGCGTTCAGCAATCGTTGGAAGTGATGATGTTCAAAGTCAACTTCCACCACCCAGAGATGATTTGATATGATACATAATTGACAAGAAATGCAGATCAATGGCTGGCTTTATGAGCCAGTGTCGTTCACACAACCGATAAATGCAGAGCTGTGTGTGTGTGGTGGAGTTTAACTGAAGGGTAGGACATGTCAGTGATGGTCATCTCGCTTTGGGAGTCGACAGCCACTATATATTAGACAATCCATAAACCCGTTCGGTTCCTAATTATTACTCACATTATATTGGGTTTGTCCATAATTATCGGGCGTTTTTTTAAGCGAGTTATTTGTTAATAAAAATTGCTCTTTTGTTTACTTTTTCTTAATTATTTTATTTTCAGTTTATAAAAAATGCGTGTCGATAAACATACATTCCGGAATAATCACTTAAAAATGTTATTGTTGAATTATTATGTTTCTTTGTTCATAAATATAGTTTTAAAAAAAAAACGCCTGATAATTATGCACCAACAAAATAGTATCTGAAACAAAATGAAGATAGTGAGTCAAAGGGGAAAACTTTTAATCAAAGAACCATTTCGCAGGAGGAAATCTTCTATTGTATGGAAACAATGTAAACTCCTCCATGCAGTACAAGTCTATATAGTCTCACATGCTAGGTCTTGTTGCTATGGTTTCTGTAACAAGTAGTTTTTTTTTTGTTTTGTTTTTTACGGGCTGGTGTTGTCAGTCCCTCACCCAACTGGTTTTAAATTCAGAATTTGGATCTTTTCTTTTAATTCACCCCAGAAAAATGTAAGTTTACTTATCGTAAATATTAATTCACCTCAAAACATTATAAATTTTAAATCAAAATTTGTTTAATTTTTATTAAAATTTTTGTCACTCTTTTGAGATTATAAATTTTAAATCAAAATTGTTTAGCTTCTCTCGCAATAACTCCAACCCTTAAAATAAAAAAATTTACCAAAAATTAGGGTGTTATTCACATTCCGTAAGGGCGGATGATATTTGAGGTAATTACAAGGAATTATTTACAATTTAAAAAATGAAAAGGAAAAAAAAATGATTTTGTCTTGTTTATCGGGATGAGCGTGAAAGTAAATTAGAAATAGCGCTAACGAGTTGCCTACATTTGGGGCAATTGAAAAGCTCATCCCAACCGGAGTGCTATGGAAGGGCCACGCTCTGGTGAAATTTGGTGTGAATTTTAGTAAATGTAACTTCATTTTTGTGTAGATGGGGACAGAGTTACCTGCCCTTTGGCATAGTATATAAAGCGGACCGGTGAACGCGGCCATTTGTATTTTACTGACGTACAGTATCGGACGTGACGAACAAACTCGTTACACTTTACATGGCGCTGTGAACAGGATTGTATTGCCAAACGTGGATGTTTACCAAACTACAATAGACACTGGGCTTACCCACTGCCAAGCACCATGGAGCAGGAATATTTGAAATTAATGAATCACCTTGTGGAGCTACAGAAGGAAAATATCGAGCTCAGAAAAGAAATGCTTCGGGGACACACCAACATTCCGCAGGTTATGAAACCAGAACGACCCTCGATAGGGCTTGACATAACGGAAGGAGAATGGGCGTTGTTTTTGGACACCTGGACCCGATACAAGGATATATGCAGATTGGAGGACCCAGTCGCAGTCCGGAACGAAGTACGGGCAACGTGTACGCCGGAAACAAATCGTCTATTATTTGAGCTGATAGGTCCTACAAGGCTCAACTCTGCTTCAGAGGAGTTTCTATTACAACAGATACGACTTATCGCGGTGAAAGGATTACATAAAGAGGTCACCGACAGAAGTTCCACTCCATGACGCAGAACGAGGGTGAGTCCATAACACACTTTCTATCTAGCTTACGAGGCCAAGCGAAATTTTGCGATTTTAATGTTCAATGCCCAAATGAGCAAACTTGCGTGCAAAAAGTGGATTATTCGGAAGATATGGTTGCCGGACAGATGATAGCCGGGCTCGCCAATTTAGACCACCAAAATAGAATATTGGCAGAGGCAGCCTCACTCGTTACTTTGGACCAGAAGTTCAATCGTTTAGTTTGCCTCGAGAAAAGTCTGCAGCCAAGTCCACGACATCACACGCCCTCTTGCATCATTCAACATGCAAAGGTCTGACCAGGAGACTGAAACCCCTTCGACTCTACGACGCAAGTAACCGTGCAGCGGATGTGGAAAGACTTCGCACCCTGGAGGGTCAGTGAACCGGAAGGATTGTCCGGCGGTCGAAATGAAATGCCAGTTTTGTGAGATAATTGGGCATATGAAGAAAGTATGCCGGAAGCTCGCGGAAGGCAACGAGTGGAACGTCAAAAAGCGACGACTCGTTTATGTTTACCAGCGGTACTCCGAGAGGTCAATTTAGCCGCCGGATCGACAAGGCACGGCAGCATGCGGGTAGTAGACGTGCCCCACCTCGAGTGGAATGGAAGAAAATTTCAAAGGAGCTCTTCAGAGCCACCCCCATTAGTGGAGGTAGAGATAACCATGATGCCTGGGACTCACGCAACCTTTGGGCACATACCACGGAAACCAATAACCCCACGCGCTCACCCCATCCTCGCCTTTGCAGATACCAGGGCACAGACCTGTTCGGCTGAACCTGAGATCCAGAAGCTTCTCGGGTATCCAGATGGATATCTAGTATCAACCACCCACCGGATACGAGGCATTACCAAGGACGGACTACGCGTCAAAGGTGTATTATTTTTATGCATAAAAGTGGGGACGAAGGAAACACGGCAGGCTGTGTACGTGTCAGACAACACAGCCGGTTTCTACCTATCACAAACAGCGTTAAAGGACTTAGACCTACTAGCGTCCAATTTCCCGACATCATTGTCACGGAGCAACTCATCACCAATGAAGAAAGAAATGGCCCCGTGTGGATGCCCTCGCAGAGCGCCCGTCCCAACAAAGTCCAGAAGAATTCTATTCGACCCTATCCAAGCCAACAGAAACAAGCAGCAACAGTGGCTACTGGAATACTTCAAGTCCAGCGCATTTAACACATGCCCACATCAACTACTGCAAGCAATGGAGGGCAAACTATTGGACATCGACTTCATCCCGGGCGCAAAGCCGACGGCAGTTCATACGCCAATACTTGTCCCACACCATTGGAAGAAGAAAGTGTAAGAGGAGCTGGACAGGGATGTCGCCCTTGGCATAACAGAACCAGTGCCAGTAGGTACTCCGACTACCTGGTGTTCAAGGATGGTGGTTGCACCGAAAAAGGACGGATCTGCAAGGCGCACGGTAGATTTACAAAAGCTGAACGATGCAACCAGGAGGGAATCACACCACACATCCCCCCCATTTGACCAGGTATCCAGGATAACCGCACACACGAGAAAAAACGGACCTCGATGCGTGAAACGGATACCACAGTCTACCGTTGTCTCCAGCCGCACGAGACGCTACCACATTCATCACCGAATGGGGCCGATACAGATATTGCCAGGCCCCTCAAGGATCAGGGGACGGATACGCCCGTCGGTTCGACGACATCACTGTGGATATGACCCGAAAAACCAGGTGCATAGACGACAGCCTCCCACGGGACGATTCAATAGAATCCTCGTTCTGGCGTACGGTCGAATACATTAGCCACTGCGCAGACAAGGGAATTGTATTCAACCCTGACAAATTCCATTTTGCTGTAATGGATGTGGAATTTGTAGGATTTTTGGTCACTGACGACGGGATGAAACCCACAAAAAGAATGACGGAAGCTATTCTCCACTTTCCCACACCTACGAATATTACCGGCATCAGGTCCCGGTTTGGACTCGTGAACCAGGTGTCGTTTCCCCAAGCGGACATTATGGCCCCCTTCCGGGAACTGTTAAAAACAAAAAATAGAAGATTTTATAGGGATGAATCACTTGAACGCCTATTCCAACAGTCATAAAGAGTGATAGTGGAGAATATCGAAAAGGGCGTTCGAACATTCGAGAGGAACAGAGCAACGGGGCTGGCAACTGACTGTAGCAAAGCAGGAATCTCGTACTTCCTATTTCAGAAGAACTGTAAGTGTCCCGGCGAGTCGAACATGGATTGCGGAGATGGCCACTGGAAGGTTATTCTGGCCGGCTCCCGGTTCACTAATGACGCTGAATCATGTTACGCACCAGTGGAAGGAGAGGCTTTAGCCCTTGTTTACGGACTAGAGTAATGCCGGATGTTTGTACGGATACCCGAACTTACTGGTAACAGTGGATCACTTACCGCTGGTAAAGATATTCTCGGACCAAGCCCTGGAGAATATAAAAAAAAAACGCCTGTTGAACTTCAAGGAGAGATCGATGGTGTATAAATTCCAGATAAAGCATCATCCTGGAAAACTGAATTTGGCACCTGACTGCGCCTCCCGATATCCGGCAGGTACCCCACGCGAAAGCCCAGCCCAAACTATCGACACCGCAGTCAAGGCCGCCTTCACATCGATGTACGATGGCGACCCCAAGCTAAAGGCTATCCCATGGGAGAGGACTGTCGCCGCGGCGGCCATTGGTGAAGAATGCCGGACCATAGCAAAAGTAATTCAAGATGGTTTCCCCAAATCACGCAACGACATCGCACCCATAACTCAGGTTTTTTAGCCCATGCGCGAGGAGTTATACTGTTTGGAAGGAGTGACAGCAAAGGCCAACAAAATTATAATACCTCAACAACTTCGAGCAGAGGTACTGGAATCGCTCCATGCCGCGCATCAAGCGTAAACGGCATGCTGGCGAATGCGAGACAGCTATTGTTCTGGCTGGGTTTGGATGCCAGTATAAGGCAGACCAGATGTCAATGCCGCACCTGCAACAAAATCACGTCGTCTCAGCCAAGGGAGCCCTTAATGACACCCGCAGACCCGAAGTTTCCTTTTCAACAAGTCGTGGTGGACTTCGCGGACATACAGGGTAAAAGCTACATGGTGTACGCGGACCGGTATACAAGATGGGTGGAGGTGGCCCTAATGTCGTCAGGAAAGGCTAAAAACGTGTGCGATACAATGAGGACCTGGTTTTGCACATATGGTGCACCTGAAGAAATATCCTCAGACGGAGGACCCCAATTCGAATCCCAGGAATACAACACCTTTCTAAAAAAAAACTGGGGTATACGAAATGGGCGCGCAGAGTTAGGGGTGAAAACAGCAAGACGGATACTGTTTGACAACACAGACAACAGCGGACACCTATGCCAGGATAAAGTTGCCCGGGCGCTACTGACCCACCGCAACACTCCCGTCCAGGACCTGGACATGTCCCCAGCCATAATGCTCTACGGTCGAATAATTAAGGATCATCTTCCGGTCCTGAGGGACAAATACCAGACATGGAAGCAATGGAGAGAGATAGGTGAACTGAGAGAGTTGGCAATGCCTAGGAGGCATATGCGGAACGAGCAATTCTATAACCAGCATTGCCGCCGACTCCAGGAGCTGCAGGTAGGTGACTCTGTCCGGATTCAAAACCAAGATGGAATATACCCTCGTCGATGGAAAAAGACGGGGAGGGTTGTGGAAAAACAACAATACCAAGTACGGGTAGATGGAAGCGGAAGGACTACGCTACGTAACCTGCCGGTTCCTCCGGAAAATTTACCCAGTGGTGAACGGCCTGCCCTACGCCACACCGGGAATCTCAGGCCCGTGTACGAACTCAGAACCTCCACGACAACGGAACCCAGAAGAACCGATGGACATCGGACGAGAGGTCAACATTACGACGCCCGACGTAATGGGAAACGAAACCGAGGATCACATGGACGTGGATGAAGACAAGACAGCAACTGAGCACCCCCACACCGTCGGTAACCCAGGACCCACGACGGACCACCAGACCTTCTCGACAATCCAGACCGTTGTCCCCAATAATGGGCGGAAAGTCACATGGGTTCTGGGACGAGTGAACTAACCACGTCAGTTTATCCCGTGGTCGGGGGGTGGGGAGCATGTGTAGATGGGGACAGAGTTACCTGCCCTTGGCATAGTATATAAAGCGGACCGGTGAACGCGGCCATTTGTATTTTACTGACATACAGTATCGGACGTGACGAACGCACTCGTCACACTTTACCATTTTATTATGGGGTGATTTAAGATAAAAGATCCCAGAATTATTCTTTTAGGCTGGTTTCCAGACAGGGCTAGAGTGTCTAATCAGATCTGTTATTAGCTTATACTTAATGGGGGGAGTTAAAAGACTATTTTTTTTAGTTATTAATCTCGTAGGCAACTTCATAATTTCATCCTCACAGAACTTTTTTTGTCTTTCTCAGTATTTGTGCAAAGATCGAAATAGAGGTTGAATCTGCAATATTTGTCGAATACAGCAGGAGAAAAAAAAAGCAATAGCAAATATCAGATTTCCTGCAAAGGGATATCCGGCCGAGAGCAATCTTATGGAACATTATGTATTATCTTTTAATTTTTTTCTAGATTCAATTCGTCTAACTGGAGACAGTACTTGTTCGAATCAATCGTCTCTCCAATCCCACTAAATACAGAGCATCATCTTTAAATTGAAACCATACGCACAGTGGTTGTCTCTTTCTTTGCTATACAGTACTCTGTGTTCCAAGTCTTGAAATATCTGCCTTTCCTTCTTAGACATAGTGCGTTTCAAAGGGGAAACCTGTCCTATTCTCAAATAATGATTTGATCGCTGTCAAGTGTTCATCGTTCTGTTAAAAAACTATAGCGCAAAACTTGACAGCCCATTTTTTAGACTTCCATTATTAACTGTATTCGGATTGTTATCCTCATCATCATTGCCATAATCACAAAGTTTCGGCCGTTGTACGCTCCGGCCTTTATGTCATATTTCTCTGTCTATGTCTCTGAGATGAGGTATTATGATTAGTTGCGTTATTTACATTATTCGGTCTGTTATCTTCATCTTCATGGCCATATACACAACGTTTCGTTCGTAGTACGCTCCGGTCTTTGTCATATTTCTCTGTCTATTCCTCTGCCTATACCTCTGTCTATTTCTCTGAGATGAGGTATTATGATTACTTGTATTATTTACATTATTCGGTCTGTTATCCTCATCTTCATTGTCATATTCACAACGTTTCCGTCGTTGTACGCTACGGCCTTTTTCAAGTGATTGGAATTTCAAATCTAACTTTATATCGTCACCGTTTCAGTTCCACGTGCCATGCCTCTTCTAGATGTATCAGTTATTTCCCTTTCAGTCAACTCTCCAAGTTGAGGTCATATGTGTCGTTAGGGTCATATGTGTCCCATGGCCCAAAGGATAAAGACGTTGGTTAGATCCAGTGACTAGACCCAAAGAGTTGCGAGATCAATACCAGGCCACACCTGTGGTGAACCAAAACTTGGAGACGTGAGTTAAAGGGAAATAACAGACATCCGGAAGAGGCATGCCACGTAGAACTAGAACAGTCTACCCCCGTCACCGTCCCTTTAGCAGTTGCCATATAAAATCGTAATATTTGTTTATTGCACACCATAACTTCATCCCGAGAAAACACAGATTATTTGGAAATTGGAAAATACAATAAAATAAACATACTTTGTCGGTTCTTGTCAGTCAATGCTGTCTAGACGAATATTGCTGCCTAAATATACCTTGATGTGGGCACAGTAGCGTAATGATGGGCGGTTCGGATTGGGGATTCGGAGAGTCAAGTTTTAATTCGAGTCAAGTTTGTTACATTTACATACGTGTAAATACCGTTGGAAAAGCTGAGTATCCATGGCTAGTTTGCTGTGTAGGCCCGCGCTCAATTCTAATGAAAATTTCGTGAAAATTTTCATTTAGGTGTAAATTTACATGCTTAATTCGGAAATAACATTAAATGTTTGCAGAAATCTACAGTTATGGAGTTATCGACAATAAAAGTTTAGACTCATTCGCGTCGAGTCTGTCTGCTATTACTGGCGTTGTTTACATAGGTTTGTCTCAAGCAATCACGCGCGGAAGCTTACTTAGTTAACGGCATTTCACTGATTTCACTGGTCTCAATTACTGCGCAAGGGTTATGGTCAGGGATTTTGATAAATTTGTTATTTAGAAAAGCAATGACAAGTTTTTTTTTTTTATAGTGAAGCTCTTTATAATAATGAATTCCTGGTTAAATAATAATAAAATAAATAATAAAACAAATTAAATAATAAAACAAATAATAATAAAATATAAAACAAAATAAATGATAAAACAAATTAAAAAATAAAACAAATAATAATGAAATAAATAAAACAAATAATAATAAAATAAATAATAAAACAATAATAAAATAATGCAACGAATGAAATAATAAAACAAATAAAAAAATAAATAATAAAACAAATTAAATAATAAAAACTAATAATAAAATAAATAATAAAACAAATAATAATAAAATAAATAAACAAATAATAATAAAATAAATAATAAAACAATAAAATAATGCATCAAATTAAATAATAAAAACAAATAATAATAAAACGAATAATAAAACAAATAATAATAATAAAACAAATTAAATAATGAAACAAATAATAAAACAATTAAATGAATAATAAAACAAATTAAATAATAAAACAAATAATAAAATAAATAATAAAACAAATTAAAGAATAAAACAACTAATAATCATGTTCTTTTTAAATTTCGCACAATATTTGCGCATTGCGTGCGCATTAATCAAGACAAATGAAGCTTCGCCGCATGACTCCCCGTGAGCTCATTGGATATTACAGTCTTATGCGGCAACCGGTCTAGGAGAAGGACAATTCTGAATTCAAAAGCTGCAACTATAGGTTAAATAACCTCACCATCCCGTAATTGGCCAGGCGTGGTGAGTACAGCTACACCTATGGTGATATAAACAGGACGATAGAGGTTCCTCTAATGAATGAGAAAGATCTGGATTTAGGAGCTTTCATGTCTGGTACCATTTTTAAAAAACATAGCCCCTCTGTCTGTCTGCTCTCTCTCTCTCTCGCTCTCTCTCTCTCTCTGTCTCTCTCTTTCTCTCTATGGGTCGAGTACTGTGGGGAGAAAAGCGCGAATTTGTAAACAGTCACTGTTACTGCTGATAATGCAAGACTCTCCAAACTGGATTGAGTTCTCTAGGTCACTGGCGTGTTTATGATAAAATAAATACGAGAAAATTCGCCTTTCTCCCTGCCGCACTGATAGACTAGGGGTTAGAATCTCCGATAGATAGCAAATCGGTCGTGATTTGATCCCGGTTCGAAGCAATCGTATGTCTAGTCACACTGATGAGCGGGGAAACAGCGAAACAGTCTGTCTCTAGATGATATATATAGCATTAATTGAGTTATTTTTAATCTCTCGATATAACCCATATTAATCAGAAGAGGTCTGTTTGTCATTAGTTTGGCAATCTTACGTATCGCAATACGA
>OZ038494.1:86470009-86480009 GCA_964036315.1 Acanthosepion esculentum | reverse complement strand
TGCTCACCAGCCATGATATATTCATGAAAGACATTAGAATAATCAAGAATCAATCCTGGCAGTAAACGGTCTGCCTAGGTACAGAAAACAGTTTCAGCAGATATCTAAAAATAATAGGTGTAAGACAAGGATGTGTTTCCCACCGGATTTATACATCCTATACAGCGAAGCGATTCTGGGAAAAATTATAAGTCCTACCAGGATTTATTTTTGGCGGCCACAATTAAAACAATATAAGATATGCAGATGACACAGTTCTGATAGCAAGCACGAACAATTAACAACAAAACCTACTACAGAAGGTAGCGAAGGAAAACCAGAAGAAAGGAGTAAGTATAAACTACAAGACGAATTGTTGTTAGCAAAAGGATGAGTCCTGAATTCAAATTACAAATCGGGGATAATAAAATCACATAAGTCCACAAATTTAAATAACCGGGAAGTGTTTCTAACAGAAGACGGAAAGTGCGACCCTGAGATCCGCAGACGTATTGGGGTGTGGTCAAAGACGCATTCCAAAAGCTAAGCAGAATATTAAGAAACATGCTAAGTATATTGACCTGTTGCGTGATATATCTCCTCCTATATGACAGTGAACGCTGGACAATCTCCTCAAAGCTGAAAAAGAGTCTGGAACCAACAGAAATGTGGTTCTACAGAAAGATGCTGAGGATAGCATGAACCGAACATTTGAGCAACGCCGATGTTTTAGAGAAAATGGAAACAAAAATAAAACTTATGCTTAGAATCATTAGGAGGGAGTTGAAATTCTGGGGCGCGTAATGAGGAAGAAAGGAGGCCTTGGAAAATCTGTTACTCACAGGGCAGATTAAGAGAAGGACAGACAAAGGAAAGCAACGCGCAACATATTTGATGCGCTTGTTTAAATGGATGGTGGAACAGAGTTTGGGAGAAATAACAAAAAGACGAAACTTGTTAAAAGCTACAAGGGACAGGAAGATGTAGAGAGCCGTGATTGCCTACGTCATGAAGGGATACGGCACATAAAATAAAGATTCGTTCGGACTGAGAAATTTTCATAAAGCCTTCGTAATTAATAGAGTGAAGGCAATAAAAATAAATAAATGAATAAATAAAGAAAGAAATAAAAAGAGAGGGAAAGAGAAAGAAAGAGAGATATCAAATCGAGTTTAAAGACGGGGGCGTGTCATTTTTAAGAGACAGGAAGGAGTGGAACTAACCCGCATCACATCCAGCGTTACTATTTTGAGGGGAAAGGGTTTACGAAGTGCCTCTCTCGATTTGAACGTTTTCCGTCAATCATTCTGACAACAGACTAACCGCAAATACTGCGTCTGTTTACGATCATCTGTCTGTGTTTATTTATCAACGTTCACGACACATTTGTCTACTAAGTTCAAATCTTTCGCTAGGCACTCATCGGTTAGTTTTCTTCAGTAACTCCATTTCTCATAACACAATAGACAATCGCCACACAGATGAAGAACTGACAGAGATGTGCTTCTACCACAAAATGTTGAGAATGTCTTGAACGGAACTGCTAACAAACGAGGCGGGTTTGAGAAAAACAAGAACTACAAGTAAACGTGCGGTGCTTTAAATGAGTTAAACGCATGGTGCCAGACAGGCGGGTTTGAATATATATATATATATATATATATATATATATATATATATATATATATATATATATATAAAACTGCTGATTTTCTACGACTTACAGCACACGCATTTCTAGGATTTACAGAGAATTGTCAGAAAAAAAAGAATATCAGTGGATGGTTTAATGTCTTGTCTTGCTATATCAATTCCGATTGAATAGTGAGTTCGATTCTGTTGCGGAGTAAATTCCCCCGTAACACAATTGAACTAGGCAAAACGCCTTAAATAAAGAATTCAAAGGAGTCCGTTGGAGTCAGTCGGAGATCATTTTTATGACGTCACGACGAGTAGTTTTAGCAAGACATAATAGTATAACCGTTAAAAGTGAGTCATAACATATCCTCAACGTCTGTCTCATACTTTCGGCTTTGTCTCACATTTAAGTTACGCTTAGAAAATCATCATAAAAATGAATTTTTTTTCTTTAAAAAAATCGTTTCACCCCAAGAAAGGCGTTAATATTACTAGGACGCAAGGGGTTACAAGGGGATGGGGTGAAAGAGAATTCCTTGTTTATGAAAGAGGTCAGAGTTCAATGGCCAGACAGGTTCAACTGTTAGAAAGGCAACAGTTACTCAAATAATCACGCATAACAACGAAGTTTTGGACACCTTAATGTGGTATAATGGTTAGCTAGCTTGTTCTACTTGATCAATTACGACTGAATAGCGAGTAAGATCTTCACTGGATGCTCCGTGCTTTCCACCGGAAGCACGGCTATAATGCCACTACGACGCAGAGGTTTACAAGACGCGAAAGAGGATGAGAAAACTTTCGTAAGAATTAGTGACGAAACGATAATAAAGGCACAGGGTTCAGGAAGGCAGAAGACAGCGATTGAATTTGCATTTACATTTTTGAAGATTGTAGTTAACAGGGAAGCCAGAAGTCAGAAGGGAGTTCCACAGTTGAGAAGTGCGGTAAAATAAACTGTTAGAATTGAAGTAGTGGTTGAACCTAGCTAGTTCAACAGTAAAATGGTTAGTCCAACCTAGTTGAACGTTTGAATTCATGTAGTTAAGGCACTAGGGAAAACGTCTCAACAGAACAGTTACCACGAAAATATTTGTAGAAAAAAGAAGAGGGGGTGAGAAAAACGTGGGTGAGAAAGTGACTGAATTGAGATGCCAAGTCTGGATCGATGATATTGGAGACCCTTAGAATTTTGGCACGAATCTCAAGATATAAGAGCATCTATGAACATACGTCACATTAAAATTATGCGTAGCGTATTGCCGCCACATATGGTTCGGTGCCCTTGCTATTTGCCTTGAGCACCTTGACAAAATCCCAAAAAGAATCAGCAATATAATTGGTCCTGATCTGGTGGCTCGGCTTCAGTCACTTTCCCACCGTAAATTTAAATGGAAAAATCAACTCCAGGTTTAAAAATTAAGAATATTGATTTCATACTGCGCGAGTGGGGGGGGGAGAAATGGTGGGTATACCTGAGTTGACAACAATTACTCTGTCTTTGACATAGAGTTCTCAACGGATCTATATCCTCTTGGAAATTCCATACGGATTACCAATATTTTTTTATTATTATTATTATTATTATTTTTATTATTATATAAATAAATATATATATATATATATATATATATATATATATATATATATATATATATATATATGCAAGTTTCATTAAAAACGATAAACAAGGTACTACGGTTAAGTTTTTTATTTAATTTTTCTTGTGTACGAACAAGAGCTTTCTTTGCTGGACAAAAGGTGTGTAAGAACTGTCCAAATGTTTTATTTTTCCGAGCGCCTTCGGCTATACCTTTAGCCATTATCAAGGATGATTTGATTTTTCAGCTTAATTGAGTGTGTGCATTATGTATATGTCTTAGTATGTAGTAGTGGTGTTTTAACCGTATTTGGAAATTAAAACACCACTACTATACACTAAGACATATACATATGTAAAAGAAGGATTGCTGCCTAAATATACATATATATATATATATATATATATATATATATATATATATATATATATATATATATATATATATATATATATATTACAATGAATCATTCATACAAAAAGTAGATTAGTAAAGTTAATGATATAAAATCATTTTATACCATTAACTTTAATAATCTACTTTTTGTATCAATGATTCATTGTAATATAAATTGAACTGAACCACATATTTGATATATATATATATATATATATATATATATATATATATATATATATATATTGGAAGCATGTCATTATTCAGTCATGTGTTGTTGAAAACTACGGTACTTTTCTGGTTGATGATCTTTTTTTTCAGTTTTTCTTGCTTTCTCACAACTCTGTCATGTAGGCTCACGTACCACCTTAATGACACCAGCGGCATAACATAAAAAGTCATCTTGTAACCCGACACACCACCACCAGTAATACATTCAAATAATCTGACATAAGGAAAATCTTAATTAACAACACCAAAATTCTCTATAAAATCAATTGCAAAAAACGACTACAAATTCTTGAAGCCATCCTAATCAAAAAACAAATCCCAACATAAATAAAATAGCATTTAATACTGGCAGAAACATCTTAAACATATTTAATAATTAATCCTCCAAATAATGAATATCAACACCCTCCTTATTAATAATGAAGTAACCCACCAATATTGTCTAATATTATCTATCTATGAAACTAAAGCAATAAACAACATATTTTCAAACCAAACCTACGCCATGTTGACGGTTGACGAGAACCAAAAGTGCTAAGCAAAAAAAACAAAAAAAACATCGACTAGGGTCCTATTTCAACAACTTAGACCGAAATAATAATAACAATTTGCGAGAAAGCATGAAAAAACGGAAAAAAGGCCAGAACATATATATATATATATATATATATATATATATATATATATATATATATATATATATATGATAGAAATTGTTAGGAGGATTTGACAATTATAATTAAGTAATTCATTGAGTCTGAAAGAAACCTCAACAGAATGCAGAAAGCACTGGACGACCGTTTTGTCCTATATATGTGGGACTCATCAGCAGTGCGCATCCACTACCGAGAATTGAAACCCGGACAATTTCTATCATGTGTATTACATTGCTTGATCCGGCTTCTAATGCTTCAGTTTGAGCGGCTTGGTGATAGTAATCGTGGCTCCCGGGGGGGGGGGGTCACAGTCCTATGGTTACAGAGAACTTCAGTTGAGTTCCACCACGGAATATGTGAGCGAGCCGCGCTATATTGAGTCTGATTTGCTACCTCTTCGTCACCGAAGCCCGTTTAACATTTGGTATGGTGTTTGCTTGATAACCTAACTGTCGGGTTTCAATTCTCGGTAGTGGATGCGCACTGCTGATGAGTCCCAAATATAGGACGAAACGGCCGTCCAGTGCTTTCTGCATTCTGTTGAGGTTTCTTTCAGACTCAATGAATTACTTAATATATATATATATATAGTAAATCAAAGTAAATGCTTATTACGTTGTAAATAAAAATAAAATATGTATTTACCTTGTAAATACCTTGTATATATATAGCCCCTTGATATGATCCAAAGAATCAGTAATATTGTTGGTCGTGATCTGGAGTCTTGATTTCAGTCACTTTCCCACCACCGTAAGGTTGCCTCTCACTGACTTTTCCATAAATACATTCATGGTAATTGTTCGGATGAGCTATTCGCTATGATACCTAAACTTATTGAATTTAAGCGCAGTACTAGACTGGTGTCGAGATCTCATCATTTACAATTGATCTAGCTAGATTTAGCTGTAAGTTCTATGCTAAAGGTTTCTTTTCTCGCACTTCTCGCTTGTGAACTCCCATCCGGCTCAATGCTTTCAAGCCAACTTTCATTTGCAAAATTTTAAATGCAATGTCAACCGCCATCTACTGTCCACCTGATTACTCTTTCCCCTTCCCTCTCATTTGTATTGTTTCTGTTCCCAATTCTTCCACACCCAGTAACCCCTTGTGCCTTAGTTGCTTTCCTGCCTTGTCTTGCCTTGCATGGGGTGAAACCGATTATATATATATAAGCTCGACGAATTACTATAAAATTAGCCTAAATCCCCCAAATCAATTACTTGTATATCTTGCTAGATCCGGCTAAGCTCTGTGATAGAGCGGCTAAGGGTCAAAATAGTAGTTGTGGCTCTTGGGGCACATGTTCCGAAGTTATTCGGGGACTCTGGATAACGCTGTAAAAGTGGATGGGTATCGGTGAACGGAACTGAGTGAGTAGCGGCGGTATATCGAGTCTAGTTTATGTCTTCTTCGTCACCGAGTCCCGTGGTACAGTTGGTATGACGTTCGCGTTGTATCGAAGCAATCCGGGTTCGATACTCGGTAGTGGATGCGCACTGCTGATGAGTCCGAGATAGGACGAAACGGCCGTCCAGTGCTTTCTGCATTCTGTTGAGGTTTCTTTCAGACTCAATGAATTACTTAATTATTTATATATATATATATATATATATATATATATATATATATATATATATATACTACTTGTAATATTATAAATATAAGAAATTATACTCGTCCAGAAAACCTTCGGTGTCTTAATTTGTAAATAAATAAACCAATACCAAAGGGAAAAAAGGTTGAAAAAATAGAGAAAATAATCGTCTAGAATGCAAGTTCAGAGTCCAAAGAAAAAAAACCCGATACGAGTAAGAAAAATGAAAATTCTAAGCTATGCGAATTACTATAAAAATTAGCCTAAATCCCCCAAATCAATTACTTATATATATATATATATATATACCGGGTGTAACTTGAGTTACTGTTTTTAAACTACAATTTTACAATGTCTTAAAATAATTGTCGTATTTTGTCCGTTTCATAATGTGTGACGTCATTTGTTTAAATTTGGATACGCTTCGAGCAGATATGAATGTACGAGAGAAAATCATGGAGAATTGTAGTTTAAAAACAGGAAAATCTTGCTAACCGAAACACTCCTCAGTGGCGAAATCGGTCAAAGCACGTCAGGCTATATGATGATTCCGTATAGGATACAGGTTCGATTCTTGTCAGAGGACGCATATCTTCTATGACAATTTCTCGGACATTCAAGCCGGTAAATGTTGTTAATACTGTTTATTATAAACAGATTATTTACTTAAATATTTGTATCTATAAAAACAATGTATAAACATAAAAATAAATAAAAATAAGTAAAAATAAAAAAATAATTGTCGGACTTTTTCCATTTCATAATGTATGCAATTTTATATATATATATTATTTATATATAAATATATATGCGCGGTACTTATTATGTATATATATGGATTAGTTTGACAGGCAGAAAGACAGATATATTAAGGAAGAAAAAAGAGAGACATGATGATATATATTGTAGATGGCGCAAAAATTGAAATTCCTCCTGCCAAACATGTTGGTTGTTTTTCGCTGCCCGTGTCATCATCCTCTGAGGGTAAAGTGTTTTTTAACACGTCTCCTATTACGGAATGCGTCAATCTGTTGAAAATTCCTGGCTGCCTCTTTGCAATATAAACATCATACGTCTTCTGTTGTGGACGACTGCCAGCAATGAATCCGTAGAGTCTTCCATACATTTTTCTATACACACAAACGCACACAGATATATAGTAAATCATATTTAACGCTTCAAGGACGAGATGAACATTAATAGTAAAATTTATAGTAATAATAATGGTAAAATTTATAGCAATAATAATGGTAAAATTTATAGCAATAATAATGGTAAAATTTATAGCAATAATAATGGTAAAATTTATAGTAATAATTATGGTAAAATTTATAGAATTAATAATAGTAAAATTTATAGTAATAATAATGGTAAAATTTATAGCAATAATAATGGTAAAATTTATAGTAATAATTATGGTAAAATTTATAGAATTAATAATAGTAAAATTTATAGTAATAATAATGGTAAAATTTATAGCAATAATAATGGTAAAATTTATAGCAATAATAATGGTAAAATTTATAGTAATAATAATGGTAAAATTTATAGTAATAATAATAGTAAAATTTATAGTAATAATAATAGTAAAATTTATAGCAATAATAATGGTAAAATTTATAGTAACAATAATAGTAAAATTTATAGTAATAATAATGGTAAAATTTATAGTAATAATTATGGTAAAATTTATAGTAATAATTATGGTAAAATTTGTAGTAATCATAATCGCAAATTTATAGTAATCATAATGGTAACATTTATAACAATAATAATAGTAAGATTTATAGTAATAATAATGGTAAATTTATAGTAATCATTATTGTAAAATTTATAGTAAGCATAATGGTAAAATTTATAGTAATAATTATGGTAAAATTTATAGTAATAATAATAGTAAAATTTATAGTAATAATTATGGTAAAATTTATAGTAATAATAATAGTAAAATTTATAGTAATAGTTATGGTAAAATTATAGTAATAATAATAGTAAAACTTATAGTAATAATAATGCTAAAATTTATAGTAATAATAATGGTAAAATTATGGTAATAATAATAGTAAAATTTATAGTAATAATAATAGTAAAATTTATAGTAATAATTATGGTAAAATTATGGTAATAATAATAGTAAAATTTATAGTAATAATAATGGTAAAATTTATAGTAATAATAATAGTAAAATTTATAGTAATAATTATGGTAAAATTTATAGTAATAATAATAGTAAAATTTATAGTAATAATAATGGTAAAATTTATAGTAATAATAATAGTAAAATTTATAGTAATAATAATAGTAAAATTTATAGTAATAATAATAGTAAAATTTATAGCAATAATAATGGTAAATTTATGGTAATCATAAGGGCAAAATTTATAGTAATATTAATAGTAAAATATATAGTCATAATAATGGTAAAATGTATAGTAATAATAATGGTAAATTTATAGTAATCATAATGGTAAAAATTATAGTAATAATAATATTAAAATTTATAGTAATAATAATAGTAAAATTTATAGTAATAATAATGGTAAAACTCATAGTAATAATAGTAAAATTTATATTAATAATAATGGTAAAATTCATAGTAATAATAATGGTAAAGTTATCCTGTAGGACCAATCGATCGAACGGTTAGTTCTGCTATTAGTTGGAATTTAAAAAAACAAAAACATATTAAATTATTTTCCAGGCAATTATAGATGTGACGTCCACTAAATGTTATATCACTTTCTTATACTGCTGGTTATTTTCTTTATAACCTTTTCCTTAAATTACTGTGACCATTTTTTATATGGTAACAGATTTTCAAGAAAATAAACTTTTCATGTCTATTAACCCTAGAACACTCACCATGGGTATATAGTACCCAGCGCCAATTATCATATTTTTAATTACAATTTTCAGTACCTGATTTTCTTACTTAAATAATATGTTTCTCAGTTCCTATTAATGTTAACTCAAAGTTTGAAGTGCCATTATGTAACATATTTCAAATAAAGATTTATATTTAATATTTTTTGTTATATTTTCAAAATCGGGTATTATATACCCATGGTTAGTAGTGGGGTAGCATTAATTGATGGTTAGTGTTCTAGAGTTTTAAAAAATCGAACTTTTATCTTTATATTTGATGTGTCGATCGCTGCTGTGATTCATTTCCACTGTTTTAGTTATTTTATTTTCCACTTTTTTTTATATACAATTTAAATTTAAATGCATTTTAAAAATGAAGCTTCTATTTTTGTTTCAAAATAGTTTATATAATAAATATTAGTTGCAAGCTAATAGATTAAATTTAATATTTCCTATAAGTAAAATACTTTTTTCTCTTAGTAGGGTTCCTGTTTGACAAAAAATGCTCATTTAAATTCACCAACGACTTGTTCTTATAACTGATATGAACATTAAGCGCTATAAAAATTAATTTCTCGAAATTTCAAAAAATTAGATAAGTGTGTGCGTGTGGGCGGTAACGGATGTAAAAATATTTTACCAAGATTGTCTACAAAAGAAATATTTCTAAAATAGTTTAATTCATTTGTGAATAAGTCATGAAAGTTTCATTAAAATATGAGAATTATCTGACTTTTGCAAGAATTTTTAATCAATGTTTTTTTTCACCGCAAAAAGACGCTAAAATTTCTCATATTAATTTATGGGATGTCATTGGTGCAAAAAAATCCAACAAAATTTTGAAGGCTGTGGAAAGAATTAAAAATATATAATTTAACAGTAAAGAATCCTTCTCTCTTTATAATAACACAAAAATTTTGTTTTGATTAAGTTTTGGTAATTTTTTCATCGTGTCTGCATATATTATAACGAATCTTTGGATGTACCTACTTAAATGTCTTTAAAACGAAAGCATTTTTGCAGAAGCTAACCGCGCATAA
>OZ038494.1:86462509-86465009 GCA_964036315.1 Acanthosepion esculentum | reverse complement strand
ATCTTAAAAATATAGGCAAGTATTCTGAGCAATTTGATGTTTTCTTTAATCGTATGTACTTGGGCTTTAAATTTACTACAGTTACCGCCCTTATCTTCTGATAATGTCGTGTCCATACTTAGAAAGATTGGCGCGTTTATACACACAAACAAAATTCAAAATACTTTTTAAAATACTGGAAGTCGCTGAATTATAGTAAGCTTTTAATTTATGATTAGTAAATATAGTTTTTACTTAATAAAAGTATCATTTAACCCTTAAAAATAGTACAGAATTTAAAAAGATTTAACACTTTATAAATTAAATAACATCTTAGTTGTATTGCATTTTTTATTTTATGATTCAAAGCAAATTTTCTGTAACTGGGGGTCTTATTTTGGAAAATAAAATTGATGATTGAAATAATCCAAGGACATGTGCTTATAACTAATATAAACATGAGGCCCTACAAAAATGAATTTCTCGAAATTTTCTAAAATTAAATAAATGGGATGGGGGGTAACAAGTTTAATATATATATATATATATATATATATATATATATATATATATATATATATATATATATATATATATATATATATATATATATATATATATTACCAAAAGTTATTAAAAAAGAAACATTTCTAAAATGATTTCTTTCATTTGCGAATAAGTTAAGAAAGATTCATTATTATTTAATTGTTTTCAAGAGTTTTCAAACCAATGTGTTTTTCGCCGCAAAAATTCCTTAGACTAATTTATGGTCACCCGCTGACGCAAGAAAAATAAAATTTTAAACCAAAATTTTAAAGGTTCTAAAAATGATAAAAAAAAAGTCTAATTTCAAAATTTTAAAAAATTATTTGGTATGTACTCTTAATAATAAAAGAAAAATTTTGACAGGAAAACTATGTTTTTATTAAGGTTATGGCATTTATTCATCATGGTATTGTTATTTTTAGCGAATCTCTGGGCACACAGAGGCATACATATATATATGTGTGTGTGTGTGTGTGTGTGTGTGTGTGTGTGTGCGTCCACAGATTCGCAAAAATGAGCATATAAAAATTCCGTAAACGTAATTATATATATATATAAGAATTATCCACGTATGCTTCTTATAATATGTGGCAAAAGTTTTTCACATTTTTTCAAGAAATGTATGTATATACATTGTTCATTATATATATATATATATATATATATATATATATATATATATATATATATATATATATATATATATATATATATATATATATAGACTGTTTCACTGCATCACAGCTCATGTGTGGCTAGACATTCGATTGGTATACATATACATATATATAATTAATATTAATAAAAGGTTTATCACTTAGCTGGTTCATGTTACCATTAGCATCTCAACTGTAGAGTTTCGTAGACGGACCCGTCCGTCCACCTCACAGACTGCTGACATATATATATATATATATATATATATATATATATATATATATAGATAGATAGATAGATAGATAGATAGATAGATAGATAGATATACAGGGTGTCCATAAAGTTCGTGTGAACTTTTAAAAATTTATAACTTTATTTGTATTTGCGATAGAAATAGTCTGTAAAAATGTTATAAAGTTTAATGTATCTAGTTTTAAGTATAGCTAAAATAACTAATGTGATTTCAGGCATTACTGTAAATCAGTTGGCAAATGTTTTCCGTGAACTGCAAAATCGTATTACCCTTTGTATTGCTAATGATGGAGGATATGTGAAAACTTAAATAAAATTTCAATAAAACCATAAAACATAGATTTACTTTTTTCTAATCCTTTTTGCAAATTATTTCTATCGCATATACAAATAAAGTTATAATTTTTTTAAAGTGCACACGAACTTTATGGAAACCCTGTATATATATATTGGGGGGGGGGGTTATAAAAACAGCACATTATAAAATGGGAAACATATTTCGTTTGCCTTGCAGACAATCAGGTTGTCGTGATTACGTTTATAACATTAAAGTTAAATTTGTCTCTACCGATCACACTATCTTTAAGGATTGTTCAATTTTATCTCCGTTTTTGTGTTCCTTGAAAGGTTTTGCTGACATATGAATGTGTTAGAAGATCGTATAGGAAACGATTTCATAATAATGATAATAATAAATGCCCCGGTGTTACATGACTCCTGATCGGAACTGATTGGAGGTGCTAACATGTACATGGCTAATTAAGATAGACTATAGTAAATATTTCAGTACCACATCTCAGTTCCTGAGCTACAAGAGTGGGGGGGAAGCATCAGGGCTACGTGTCAAAGTGGTAAAGAAAGAATTCAGGAAAAATCCGGAGAGAAACTAACGAACAAAGCCGAATAAAAGGAACGTAGTGATAAGTTGAATTAATGAAGAAGGAAAGAATGATAGCAGAATGGAAAGAAAAAGTTATAAAAGAAGGGAAAAAAGAAAGTACAATGGAAAAACACCGTAGTAATACACGAAAGTAACAAAGAAAGAAAGAAAGAAAGCAGAATGGAA
>OZ038494.1:86442509-86460009 GCA_964036315.1 Acanthosepion esculentum | reverse complement strand
TAGATCAGGGCATCTGGAAACGTCGATTGACATTACATTTGAATAGTCGGAGATTATAGCTATCAGGGAAACAGGAAGAGGGGAAGGAGTTCCACAGGCGAGAGGTGCGAGATACGAAGCTATTGGAGTAGAAGAGACGGCTACATTTAACAGTTTCGACAGTGAAAGGGTGAGAGCGAAATGCCAGCCTAGTAGAACGCTTACATTTATGAAGTCTGGGAACCAGCGAAAGCAGCTCTTCGGAGCAGATACCATGAAAGTATTTGTAAAAAAAGACAGAGGGAGGTGACGGCACATCTGTGAGAGAGCGACTGCAGACGAGAGGCGAGATCAGGGCCAATTACGTTGCATATCCGTCTCTGGATCTTATCAAGAACCTTGAGACAAACATAAGGGGCACCAGACCATATATGACAGCAATACTCCATGCAAGGGCGAATGGTTGATTTGTAGATTTGAAGGATCGATTCCGGCGAGAAAATATATATAGATATATAGAAAATTGCGATTGACATTACATTTAATTTGGGTATGTTCACGAATTTACCGAAAAAAGAGCATATCATGATAAAACTTTATAAAAGCTAAGTTTTTACCAATCAAAATCTTTATGCCTCTATTAAGAGGGAGGATCACAGTATTTTTGATTATGTTATTATTTTGTTTTAATCCGTTCTTAGTTTTGGTTAGAAATCTTGTTTTTCTTGCAATGAAGCCAGTTTTAGAAAATTTATCGCCTTTTGCTGGTAACAAATACATTGATTTGGAAATTCTTGCAAATATCAAATAATTGTTAGATTTTAATGGCACTTTCAGCACTTATTCACAAATGAATGAAATTTGTTTTAAATTTGTTTTCTTTAGAAAATCTTGCTAGAATTTTTTTTTTACATCTTTTACGCCACTTTAATGATATTTCGTGAAGTTAAATTCTGTTCCACTTTTTACTTATATTAATTAATAACAGGAGTCCTTGGAGAATGTAAATCATCAATTTTTTTTTTTTGCAACAGTTACTCATTGACTAAAACTTTGCAATCAAATTAAAACATTATTTAATCAGAAAAGCTTTTCATTGTTGTTATGAATGGACACTATTGTCTTCAGAATTTTTTTTCGAGAAATAATGAATTTTTACAAGAATTATATTTTTTAAAAAATTAATTAGAATAGTTTATAAAGTTTTAAATCTTTTAAATTTCTGTAAATTGTGTTTTAAATCTTTTACATTTCTGGACCGGTTAAGTTATATTGTTAATAAGGTAAAACTATATTTACTAATCATAAATTGTAAATCTTAGTACAAATCATCAAGCACCAATGTTTTTAAAAGAATTTCGAATGTGTTTTTTTCTTATGTATAAACATGCCTATTTTCTATTATACTGTCGACCATACACGACATTATCGGAAAATAAGAAATAATAATAAATTATAGGAAAATAAGAAATAATAATAAATTATAGGAAAATAAGAAATAATAATAAATTATCGGAAAATAAGAAATAATAATAAATTATAGGAAAATAAGAAATAATAATAAATTATCGGAAAATAAGAAATAATAATAAATTATAGGAAAATAAGAAATAATAATAATTTATCGGAAAATAAGAAATAATAATAAATTATAGGAAAATAAGAAATAATAATAAATTATCGGAAAATAAGAAATAATAATAAATTATAGGAAAATAAGAAATAATAATAAATTATCGGAAAATAAAAAATAATAATAAATTATCGGAAAATAAGAAATAATAATAAATTATCGGAAAATAAGAAATAATAATAAATTATCGGTAAATAAGAAATAATAATAAATTTACAACCAAAAATATTTAAAATTCATTAAAACATTAGATCACGGAGAATATTTTCTTAAATTTTTAAGATTACTGTGTACTCATAATTTATATATAGAAGGCGTTCACGTTAATTCAATTACTTTTTTAAAGCTTAAAACTCCCATAGAACAACATTAAATAAATATCAATCTGTCAGCAAACTGTCAAATATACGAACGCCTTAACTTAAATCAACAGCTACTGCCTGGTTTGAAAATTCATTTTTTCGACATTTTAAACTTAACCCTTTGAGCCCTGAGCTCCGCTTTACCGGTGTTAGAGACAAATGACATAAAACCCAGCCACAAGTTGGACAGTGCTAGAGAGAAATGACTTAATGTCCAGCCACCGGTTCAGCGGTGGGTAAACAGTTGCGTCGTGTTTTGCTATTGGTCATCTTATTTTGAAGAGCCAATCAGAAAAGCCGTAATATTCTGATGTCATCGAAAGTTATTCCAACATGTCCGCGCCTTTTCATTGTGTTTTGGATTAAAAAGTTCGTTTTTACTATGAAGCGTGCAGAATTCTGGTGATAAAATGAAGGCACGAAATCATACTCTCTCCCTGCTAAATATAATGCTTATATCTTTTATCACTATTTTAATATCTACCGATAAACATTACATACCAATTATTTGTGAATTTTGACTTAGGAGCTCAGCAGAACGGTTTAAATTGTTCAGGAATGCAGAGCTCAAAGGGTTAAAGTAAATAATAGTTGTTTTAAATCAGATTAATTATGCTTTAAATCCGCTAATATTCATCAAGATTTCGAAGGAACACTATTCATGGATGGAGAAATCATGGGATCTTTAAAAATAAAAAAGGGAGTGAACTTGAGAGAGAGAAGGAGAGTATTTTGGCATTCAACCGGCCAAGGAAGTGAAGAAATTTCAGACGTATGAGGAAAAAGATGGAAACAAAACTGAATGATGGAAATATCATCAAAAGAATTAATATTTGGGAAGTCTCTCTGCTACGCTGTTATGTGACATTCTTAGAATGGAATTATACAGAATCAGAGAAGATAGATAGAAGTCCGTATAAGCTGATGAATATGCATAAGGTTCTGAATCCAATCAGTGAAGGTGATTGGCTGTACATTCAAAGAAAGAGGGAGGCAGAAGGTTAATGAGTGTTGAAGAAAGGTTGTTCGGTGGGCCGGGATTTGAGAATTATGCTAAGATTTCTCATGAACTTCTTCTTGCAGTGGCACATAGAATGAATGTTTTCTTTTTCTTTTGGAAGAGTGAAATGTTGAACCAGCGACTGGAGGAGAAAAAGCATCGTAAGGAGAATCGGCACCAGTTAAAAGAAAAGAAGTTTCATGGTCAGTTTTGTTTTTCAGCAGGCAGAGGCAACTGCTGAACCTGAGAGGTGGCTCTGGCTAAAAAAATGGTTTTCTGAAGAGAGAAGGATTACGTATATTTGCAGTTACGGAACAAGACATTATAATTAATGCAATCAAGGCCATGTTAGGCAAAGAAGAAAACAAATTACAGGTTACGTGGGCAAGCTGATGAGAAAGTTACATATACAGACACTGTATACACGAACAATGTCCCAAGTTAGAGCAGAATGAGTGTAAGCGACGACATGGTGAGATTAGTAAGGGAATTTATTCGGAAGTATGTCCTAAAATTGGCTTCAAGGTGAAATACAAATGATATGAATACTAACAAGAGGCAGTGAGAGATAAATGACTATATTATGGGAGTTCTTTATGTCACTGAATCACGAAGACCCGATCTTACTGTTATGGATATGGAGAATGACAAGTGTTAAATTATTGACTTTGCTGTTCCATATGATAAAAGACTTAGTTTATCGGTTGGTTTTGCTTAGCAGCATATTTCTGACCTTGCTGGCATACAAACCATTAACCTTTCAATTACTCAATCCCTCACACAAGTAGTTGACGTTCCTATGCGTTTTCCAAGTAACCATGATGGTAAGGCTCCCCTTCTCTGTTTTACCTCCATCCCCGAGTATTCCGTGTTCCAAGTCTCATTCTGATTTCTCCAAACATAAACCAATCTCGAATTAGAATATTGGCAGAATTTACTTTCACCTGACCAAAGTTAAAGACTGCCAAAATTCATAATCTTTGCTCGCGAATTCATACGCCTGTTCCTGCTGTAAATATCTGAAATCAAGGGCTTCTTTCTTGCAACTCTTCTTTGATAGCGTAGCTCTTTCAGAATCTTTCTCACCACATATGGCAACATTTCCATGATGTTGACATCTTTGACGCTCTGACGACGGTTTCTGATGACTTCCCTCTTCAGTACCCTTTTCGTTCGCTCAGACACGATGCTTGGTCTTCCAGAACGTTGTTCCACACGACAATGGCCTTCTTCGTTAAATTTCCTGACAATATTATTAACCGTTTGATGATTAACCTGTAGAATCCTCGCAATTTCTCTATTTGACTTGCCACACTGATGCCATCCTATTATTTGCCCTTGTTGAAATTCACAAATTTCCTTACTTCCGCGAACTTTCAATGTAAAATATAAGTCAACTATTGTTCATAGATGAGAATAGCTTGATACTAACACGGTATTGCCACGTAGCTCTGCCCTCTTGGCAACTCTGATCATGCCGTAATGTCTGTTAACATCTTCTTCTACTCCTTCCCTAGCGAAGAACCTCCTAACAACAGAATGTTTTTCTGTTATCAACGAGCAGACTTGGACTCGTTCCGTGATTTCCTTCGCAATGTCCCTTGGAATGTGGTTTTAAATCTTCCCGTTCCAAAATGTGCGTCTGAGGTCTTCTCCTTGCTAAAAGCTGGAATCGAGGCTTTCATTCCAGCAAGTAAATACAAAGTTAAATCCCGCTCATCCCCTTTGGTTCTCAGCTGCTATTGCCCATCGGAATCACTTCTTCCGTCTGCACCGTAGCGATATGTCTGATTGCAGCAGATGTCTCTTTGTCTCTGCCCGTAATGAGTGCAAGCGTGTCCTCAACGAAGCAAAGTTACTATTTGCCGAGAGAACGAAACAGCGTATTGCATTTCGCAAATTAGGTTCTAATCATTATCGGCATCTCTGCAAGAGCGTGCTGAACAACAGCAAATTCACAATACCTCCTTCGATATCTATTCTGTAACATACAGAATTGTGACACCAGGCCGGATGGGAAGGGGATCCGGGTTTTCATTACCTATCCTAGTCCTAGTTAATCAGATTCGCGACCCATTAATTCATTACAATTTGCTCATTCACCAAAATAACTTCATCGCCTCTCCATCCTGCATACACCAAAATACCGCATATCCACAATACCTCCTTTATTCTATCCATTTGAGGTCCTGGCTTCATCAGCTGATAAGGCTGAATGCTTTGCTCGACTCATCCGGTGTACGAGGAATCGAGGCTCTATTAAGGGAGAAGCGCATAACCCCATTCATGGTATTGGATATTATCTCTAAATTAGACTCCCAAAACTCTAGTGGTGGGGGCGAGTTACCAGCCGTTGTACTGAAGAAATGTGCTCCTGAACTGGCTCCTGTCATCGCCAAACTATGTAACTACTGCCTCAGCAACTTTTGCTTTCCAGCCTGTTGGAAATCTTCTGCCGTCGCTGTCTTTCAGAACTCTGAACTAACTACCGTCCTATTAGGCTTATACCACACTTCGGTAAAGTCTTCGAGGCTTTAATTAACGACAAAGTGGTTAAGCACCTTACATCACATGATCTGCTCTCTGACAATCAATATGGTTCCGCTTTGCCCGATTTACCGCTGACATGCTCACGACCATAACAGAATTTGTATACCACGCACTTCACAATAATGGAGAAGCTCGCGTCGTCGCTCTAGATATCTCTAAAGCGTTTGATAGGGTTTGGCATGCCGGCCTTTTTCGTAAGCTTCGGGATACGGTATCACAGGACTATTATTTGAATTATTTCTCAAACCGTGAAATGAAGGTCGTCCTAAATTGGTTCTCCAGTTCCTTTCACACGAACGCTGGTGTTCCTCAAGGCTATATCCTGGGCCCTACACTGCTTCTGATCCTCATTAACGATCATCCTGATGTCATCAGTTCCCAGATAGACATCGACGCAGACGACACTACTATTTACTCCAGACTCAATAGTAAATCTGGTATCGCTGACAAAACTAACCTGGCCGTTGGTCTCGAAAAGGACCTCCAATCTGTGGCTGACTGGGGCCGGAAATGTCTTGTAAACTTTAATGTCTCCAAAACGAAACTGCTCTAATTTACCCACCACAGATAACCCTCCCTGTCTTCCATCAGAATGGCTGATGCCCAAGTCCACGAGAGCGGGCAAAGATTAATTATGCAAAAAAAAAATAATAGAAAAATCATTTGGTATGCACCCCCATTCAACCAAACGGCTATAAGTAAAAAAAGACAAAAATTACTTGCATTAATCGAAAAGAAATTCCTAGAAATAGTAAACTCTGCAAAACCTCTAATAAAAATACCTTAAAAATAAGTTACAGTTGTACTGAGAACTTAGAAAGGATTATCAAGAAACATAATGCCAAAATCATGAATAAGTACTTATACCAAAATCAAAGAACTATAGATCCTGAAATACGAATAAATAAATTAAAGAAAAATTATGTAACTGTAGAAATCCTGAAAACACCAACATCTCAAAATATCAAATTTGTCTGGACTTATAAATGAAGTAAATCATTTTCGAAAAAGTTATTCTTAGTATCGCTTGATAATGGAAAGGAACTTTGTAATTTTTATGATTGAATTTGAATTGAAGTTTCAGTCTTGAAAGATGGGAATTTCGGTGTTTCGATGATAATATATATAAAAAAAGCAACTATATATATATATATATATATATATATATATATATATATATATATAAAGAAATATAGTCTTAAAGTGTGCTATATTTATGGGATAAAGTGGTCAATATCAGAGAGAGAGCGTGTGTAAATATAAAAGTGAACATAGAAGTCAACACTTAGAGGCGACAGTCTGTTCATGCTAGTGCAATCGTCAGACAACTGAGTGCAATCGTCAGTGCAATCGTCAGGCAAGAGTTGTCTGACGATTCCACTTGCATGAAACAGATTGTCGCCTCTAAGTGTTGACTTCTATGTTCACTTTTATATATATATATATATATATATATATATATATATATATAGCTGTGCGTTTATAATTTCCAAATGGAACCGATAGCCAATACTCAAGCCCAGAGAAAAAAAAATTATTAACTAATGGTTTTCTAGGCCGGTAGGCGCTGCGTACTTAAAAAATAAAAACAGCTTAAAACGACCATATTTCTTTTAAGTCAGTTACTCCCAATTTATTTACATTATTTAGATTATTCGAACTTTTGTCCTCGTCTATTTTGTTATATTCACGACATTTCAGACCTTGTACCCTCTGGCCTTCTTCAGGTGATTTGAATTTCGAAAGGGACCCTTTATATCGTCTATCGCAGTAGATTGTTCTAGTTCCATGTGCCATGCCTCTTTTGCAAGTCTCTGTTGCTGTTTCAGTTATTTCCCTTCAGTTTCACAACTCTCCAAGTGTTTGCCAACTCTGCCTTTGTCATATCCCGAAGGACACAAGACCCAGTGGATAAAAGCGGTGGTTGAAGTAATCCAGTGAGCCAAAGAGTTGTAAGTTCAATACCTGGCCACAGCAGAGGTGAACAAAAACTTGGAAAGTTGAGTTACTAAAGGGAAATAACTGAGATATCCGGAAGAAGTATGGCACGTGGAACTAGAACAATCTAACCTAGTTGACGAAGTAAAGGCTGTGATGCAAAATGTTAATTACCTGATATAGGCCGGAGCGTTCAAGAGCCGACACGTCGTGAATAGGACAACAAAGATGAGGACAACAGTCCCAAAAATGTAATTAGTGTAAAAAGTTACAATACCTCATCTCAGAAATATAGACTGATCCTGAAGAAGGCCGGAGCGTACAACATCCGAATCATCGTGTTGACAACAAAGATGAGGACAACAGTCGGAACAATATAAATAGTGTAAATAGTTACAATGCCTCATCTCAGAAATATAGACAGTCTTATGAATTTCGAATTTAAATACATGAATAAAACTAATTTAGTTATATCTATATAATATTGCTTTATTTAAACAATAAAAGAGAATAATTAATTAATAAATCTTTGTTTTGAAAGTGCTTATTGTAGATCGGAATCTACGTTTCATAATATATCGATGGTGCGATATATAAATATATATGTGTGTGTGTGTGTGTGTGCGTGTGCTAACACACGTTGTATGTTAAAAAAGTATATATATGTGTGTGTGTGTGTGTGTGCTAACACACGTTGTATGTTAAAATATACATATATATATATATGTGTGTGTGTGTGTGTGTGCTAACACACGTTGTATGTTAAAAAATATATATAAGTGTGTGTGCGTGTGTGTGCATATATATATATATATATATATATATATATATATATATATATATATATATAAACGAAATCAATTTTTCAAGAATTTAATGCACGCGTCGAAAAGTGGTCCGGTTTAAGGTGTAGCGATTGAAAAATCGAAGTGAATGTAGATTTTCGTTTGCTCTGTTTGTATTCCTTCGACCACCTCTTATCCTATTTTTCCTTTTGCTAATACATCCTATAACATGAATACTCTGCCTCTTTGGCGTCTGTCTAGTTTTGATAACCAGCTTCATTACCTGATTCTTATTCTTCCACGTTTCCCACAATCGCTTGTGGTATTGAAACGCTATTCGAAACCATATCGTATAGGCGACCAGCTGCGCAAAGCCGACCGTAACCAAACCAATCACATCCCAGGACAGATGCCATTTTAGCTGTTGTCCAGCTAATAAAATCAAAATAATACTGACCACAGAGATGGGTGTGATCAGGGCAAAACTAAGTAGATCCCACAAAAGCTGACGGTGAGTACGTCTCAACTCAGGGTCACGTAGAAAATCAACGAATTTCAACGATTCTCTTGCAAATGTGTACTTGTAACCGCACAGTTCGCATTTTTGCCGTTTTGATAGTTGCAGCCATTGGCTCAGGCATGATATATGCATTTTACCCAATGAACCCGAACAGTTACAAGGCGAAACCAAATCGTCCGCGTACTGTTGGCTGTTATGGCAGATTCTGCAATAATCCTCTTCGCTGCTTTCTCTATTTAACTCTCCTTCTTTGCTGTTAATCTCCAACCGAGCTTCCTCGCCGCTTTGCATCTGAGAAGAGGAATCGGAAATGGTACTATCATCCACATCTAACAGTTTTAAGATGCGCGAATTGGAATCATTTACGTCGATAACGCATTCGTCGTTGTTCAGAAGTTTTGGGTCCTGCGAGCGTGTAGGTAGAATGTCCTGTTTAGAATTCTCCTCAGATTTCTGCGAAGCAACGCCAGTCTCATTGATCTTAGAGTCTGAAACATTATGTAGGATTTCATCCGCGTAAGAATCTGTTGAATATACCGGAAGCACCATATCACCAGTATCAGTTCTGAGATCATCCGTTTCCTTCTCGCCGGCACAATTAACCCATTGCCAGAATCGGTACGACATTCGGCGTTGCTGGGTTCGAGGCGAAGTGGCAGGAGAGAAAATATCTTCAGGAACCACAATTTGTTTGTGGGAGCTCATGATTTAAGTTAATTTAACTTCTATCTATCTATCTATCTATCTATCTATCTATCTATCTATCTATCTGTGTGTGTGTGTGTGTATTTGTATGCGTGCGTGTTGTATATGCGTATATATGGTTGCGTGTATATATGGTATCAATCAGAGAGAGCTTATCTATATGACTGCAGTATTTCTTGGTATCTAATATTGGCTGACGAGAAGAGGCTGTATTTATTTTCGTGACTAAGGCTTGATTTCCATAGCCTCAAATATGATTTCTTTCGTTTGAGTTCCAAGGCCTATCAAGCAGATCAAAAGCGATGTTTCATTTTTTTTTTTTTGCTCCCGAATCAGCAACGAAAAAAAAGTCTTTTGCATCGAAATCACGCTTGCACTAATCGCTCACTTAAAGCGTATCAGCGATTTTTCAAAATAACAACAGCATATTTTGCACCTCGACCGCATAATAATAATAATAATCGCAAGGCTATTATGACGTATTCGCAGTGACGTATAACCGACAAGATTACGCTCTCATTAGTTTCCCTATTGTCCTTTATCGATTGTCCGTACTTCCTCTCTGTAAAGACCACAGGAAGCCGCTCGAGCGCTCGCTATCCTCCATTTTATGGAGGGGACGCAAGTATCAGTTCGACAGACGAGTCTGTGTACAACGTTCGTGTCATAGGGGGCTGGGAATGCCACACTTAGTGAGCCACAAACTAGCCTCGAGGTTGGCTTTTCCTACGCCACGCATTGACAGGAGATGCAATTATGGCGGGGATTCTTAGAGACGCTTTCCATTTCCTTACTATCAGTCTCCTCATCTCGCGGGTTGAGCGCCATCATAAACCCCGGGATCAATCGGATTTCCTCCGCGAGTATTGGTTGGTCTTGTTAGCCGTTCCTCGTTCCAGTGACCTTTCACAGCCTAGAAAGGTCTTCTATCGTCTTCTAGTGGAGGGGGTCGCGAAGGATTCTCTACGTGAGCGGGTCGACTTGTCGGAGGAGGAGTTTCGCTCTTTATGCTTTATCTCAATAACTCTGAGTTTTCGCTTACCTGGCGATTGGCTCGGAATCGGCTGCCTCTCATTGACAAGGCCTTCATATGGGGCTTGGCGGATTTGCAAGACAGTGAACTTGGTTTAGAAAAAACGGCTTCGCACGCCATCTTCCATTGTCGCCGGGTCCACCCCTTATTGGACCATGTCGGCGAGTTAACGAAAAGTTCATGCCCATTGATCGCGCGTACGCGTGTGACAATGTGTCGCCCACGTATTCTGGAGTGAAACGGATGGTGTTTCTTACGCTGCTAGCCAGGGCTCGAATGGTGATTTGGACGACGCGACAGGAGGAAGTCTTGCGAGGCATCTGTCTTTCTCATCAGGATCTGATCCAATTCTTTGAGCATCAGCTCAAGATGAAGATTAGAACTGATAGAAAACGTTTGCATTCGACAGTCATCAAAAGGTGGGTGAAAGAGGCGAGCTTGGTTCGTTTGAACGGGGCTAGCCTTGATTTTCTCTTTTAGGTCAATCTACGCCACATCGGGATGGTTTACTGTGGAGCCCTGCCCCTGGTTATGTTAGACAAGCCTTTGTGTACGTAGTTAATGTGAGTAAGTGTTGTTCCTGGCCTGTTCACGGCTGCCTCTTTGGTTATGATCCAAGTCGAGATTCCCAACCTCCCCAGTTTGTTTTTGGCCCTCTTATCTTGACTGGGTCAGATTTTATTCCCCATGTCCGAATATATTTTCTCCTTCTCCAAATCCCTTAGCGAGAGAGCTTCTCGATTTTGTCCAACGGGCAAAATATATCGGCCTCTCCTTTTTTGAGGATTGGACGGGCCTTACTAACATCAGTTATGTTTAGTTCACTTTGTGTTCATGTTTAGTTTGTTATTGGGTTCATCTCCCTTCCCTCTCATTTTTCATCTTTAGAATTGTATATATAGTTTATTATCATTAAATTTTTATGGCATGGGGCGAGTTTCGTAGGTTCCCCTTGAGAGGATGTGGTATTATGGTGTATGGAGTATTGATTGGTGACGGACGAAATTTTATGGTGAATTGGCAAATTGTAATGAGTGAATGGGTCGTGAATCGGATTAGCTAGGTATAAGATAGTTAGTGAAGACCAGCCTCAATCCCTCCACTTTTTTGTCCTTGTGCCATAATTGTATTTTTATGCAATAAATATCGATTAGTTCTAACATAAATTTCCTTTCCCAAATCGAACCCGTAGGCCTCGACCGTGTTGATGGAAAGCGGCTGGATGGCATTACTATTTTCCCTTTTAAAATGGGGAAGTTGTTGATTTGAGATGCGACTTGTGCGGATACATTTTTGACCGGTAATTTGACCAGGTCAGCGGTTGAGCCGGGATCCGTCGCCCGGGATGCAGAAATAAACAAAATAGTTAAATATTCTTCTCTTTCTGATAGATTTTTTTTTACTCCTGTGGCAGTGGAGACTTCTGAGGTTATTGGTCCTCGTTCGATGGCGTTCCTTCGGAGGATTGGCGAGATGGCGTCTCGATTAAGGAACGAGCCTCGCGAAACGGTGCTGATCTTGCAGCGTGACTCACTGGCGATGGTTGGAGGTAATGCTTTCTCCATCATTGTAGCTGGCAGAGGATAGCAGAAAAAACATTTTGTTTATAGTTACTTTGTCCAAACTTTTTTCCAATAAATAATTGCTAAAGAAAAAAAATTCTTGCATTCGACAGCCTTTAGCGAAAGATGCATGAATGAGACAAGCTTAGTTCGTTTGACCCGGGGCTAGCCTTGATTTTCTCTTTTAGGTCAACCTATATCACATCGGGGTGGTTTCCTGTGGAGCCCTCCCCTGGTTAGAATAGACAAACGTTTGTGTACCTAGTTAATGAGAGTAAGTGTTGTTCCTGGCCTGCTCCCGGCTATATCTTTGGTTATGACCCAAGTTGAGATCCCCAACCTCTCCAGTTTGTTTTGTCCCCCTTTCATCTCCACTGGATCAGCTTTATATATTTCCTATGTCCGTATATATTTTCTCCTTTCTCCTTTCTCTCTCCCTTAGCGAGAGAGCCTCTTGATTTTTTCCAATGGGCAGAATACAACGGCCTCTCTTTTTTGCGGGTTGTACTGGTCCTACTAACATAAGTTATGTTTTAGTTTGCTTTGTGTTGGTATTTTGTTTCTTTTAGGAATCATCCCATCCCTACTCATTGTCAAATATTAGATTTTTATCCATGAAATATTTATTATCATCAATTTTCTAAATCTCGGGGTGCGTTTTGTAGGTCGCCTTGAGTGGAGGCGGTATTATTGTGTATGGAGGATTGATTAGTGACGGACGATTTTTTGTGGTGAATGGGCAAATTGTAACGAATGAATGGGTTGTGAATCAGGTTAGCTAGGTATAAGATAGTGAAATCGAGCCTCAACCCCTTTTCCGCCATTTCGGCCTTGTGCCATAATTGTATTTTTAATACTATAAATATTAACATAAATTCTGCGCAAAAGCAGCTTCACGGATCTTCATGCTTAGGCTTCACTTATAAGAAATTTAAGCTCCTTGAACGTGTAATGTCTGTTTTTCTGAGATAAAACAGACGTTGCGTTGGGCTCTTACTTAAACTTTCGAATTTCAAAAATGTTTTTAGTAGATTTCAATTTGTTGGAAAACAGCTGCGTTTGTTTTTCATTCGAAACCAATCTAAAGGGAAGTGAATTCGGAGTCTACCTGTTGTAATAAAAGGGGCACTTGGATTTAATTCAGGGGAGTCAACAAACAGCTGCTGTATGAACCCAGGTTGCCCCAGTCCAGGAAGAAGAAATATCAGAGAAGAAATTTGATGACCACCAGACAAGAATTGAAAGGAACATCAAAATTGCTCCCACATCAAAGACAATTCTTCAGCTGGGGTAATTGTTCTGTTTTTCGCTATTACCACCGATTTTGCTTTGAGAATTGTACCTATTCTTTGAAATCTATTCAGAGAAATCTATTTAACTAGGTAAACAAATGTTTGTCTAGTCTAAACAGGAGGGGGCTCCACAGGAAACCAACCCCGGTGTGATATAAGTTGACCTAAGAAAGAAAATCAAGGCTAGCCCCATTCAAACGAACCAGGCTCGCATCAGTCACCCACCTTTCGCTAAAGGCTGCCGAATGCAAGACTTTTTTTTTCTTGAGTAAACTATATATTGAAAAAAGTTTGAACAAAGCTATTTTCTCTTTCATTTTAATTTATGTTGTTTACCCTTTATGAGGCCCGAATGCATCCTTGCAATTTTATTGTAAAGCAAACATGTTTCATTTGTATTGATTATTTTTACATATGCTACTGGCCATCTTTGGCACACAAAGCGCTTAATTTATTTTATTCTTTCATTTTTGTGTATTAAGAATAAATTTAACGTCTGCTTTTTTAAACTCGGCTCATGTCGTCTGTCTTTTTTGTGTACCCTCATAAATTAAATGTTATTTTTTCGTGTTTTTTTTTGCCAAATAAAAAATCCCTTAAAAGTACAGTGTGCCGTTCTCCGGTGTAATGCCTTTCTACCGGGAAAGGTAATTACCTGTCGCTTGCGACACCCCTAAAAGTATAGGATTGTTTTACAAGGTAACCAAAAAAGTTCTGTCCGTTTTTTGATTAGTCATTGAATGAAGTTGAAATATATACAAAATGCGTGGAGCAAATGTTTTCAAATTCGGACAGCCGGAAGTAGGAACATGAGACATTATAAAAAACACGCGCACCGTACCCGGCCATCAATTATAAGCCGGACAGCTGTGAGAAGGATGGAAGTGTCTAGAGATCTCGTTCGGGGCTGTTTGCTTTACGACTTCAAAGTGGGCTTATCAGCAGCTGCATCAAGTCGCCGCATATGTCAAGCGTTTGGGGATAGTGCTGTCGATGAACGTACTGCAAGGCGTTGGTTTCAAAAATTCAAGTCGGGAGATTTGTCTCTCCATGATGAGCCTCGCAGTGGACGACCACAGGTCTTGAATGACGAAGTCCTGAAGGCGGCCATTGAAGAGGACAGTAGTCTAACGCGTAGTGAACTTGCAACACAGTTCAACGTTTCCGATGAAACAGTTAGACTTCACCTGCACCGCCTAGGTAACACGTACAAACTGAGCAAGTGGGTTCCGCAAACACTGTTCGAGGTCCACAAGGGACAACGAGTGGCAGCCTACGTATCGCTGCTTTCTCGCCACCGTACAGCATCCTTATTCAATCCAGTACTTACCAGTGATGAAAAGTGGGTTCTGTACGAAACTCCCAAGCGTTCCAGACATTGGTTGTCTCCTCAGGATGCTGTCCGTCACACCGCAAGACAGCCTATGCACCCACGCAAGATTATGCGTTGTGTCTGGTTGACAGGTCGTTAAGTTGTTCATTATGAACTGCTACAAACGGGCCAAACGGTCACTGGAGACCTATACTCGCAGCAATTGAAACTTGTGCAACAGGCATTGCGCCAGAAGGAGTCAGCACTGGTGAATCGCAAAGGTGTGCTTTTCCTCCATGACAACGCCAGGACGCATGTCGCGCGAGTGGTCAGGGATACCATACAGCTACTTGGGTAGGAGACTTTGTGCCATCCACCTTATTCACCTGACATTGCGCCATCCGATTACCACCTCTTCCATTCCCTGGATAATCATCTTCATGGGAAATCCTTCACCAATGAAGTAGACTTGCACAAAGCCCTCACGGATTTCTTTGCGTCAAAACACCCCGAATTCTACCGCAAGGGCATTGAACAGCCGGAGACACGTTGGCAGAAGGTGCTGGATGCCGATGGCGATTACTTCGAAGACTAAATATAAGTTACACATACTGTGAAGCGTTTCCTTTTTTTCCTTTAAAAACGGACAGAATGTTACATTGTAGTAAAAACAAAAACCACCCTACGAAAAAAATAATTCAAACAGATGTTTAAGGGAACAGTAAGTTTATGGCCTGGGTACGCAACAAAGACAGATGACACGAGTTGAGTTTAAAAACATACGAAAGTATTATTCTTAACACTTAAAATATGAATGACAGAAATTAAGTGCTTTGTGTGCCAAATGATGGGCGGTAACATGTATGTAAATTATCAGTGAACATAAAATATGCTTTTTTTACAATTATAAAATTATAATGATTCCTTGGAAGGTCCTCAGAAAAGAAAACTACATAAAGTGAAGAAAGAGAGAAATACTTCTCTGAATAATTGTCAAAGAATAATTTGGTACAGTTTTCAAAGCAAAGTTACTGGGAACAGCCAAGAATAGGTCAAGCACACCAATCGAAGACTTTTCCTTGATATGGAAGCAATCTTTTCGTTCCTTTGAATTCTCGTCTGATAGTTGTCAGATCTATTCTGCTTTGTTTTCTTTCTGGGCAATGGCGACCTAGATACCTGCAGCGGATGTTCGTCGACCCGAAAAATCAAATACAAGGCCTCCCTTAAATAACCTACAAGAAGGCCCCAAATACAATTCTCGGAAGTTGAGGGGGGAGAGGAGAGACACTTTTATTGATCTTGGTTGAAAAGCAAACGCAGTTGTTTTCACCACCAATCAAAAAGTAGCAAAATATTTTCGAAATTTTAAAATAAGTAAGACCCAATGCACGCTCAAGCAGATTAACCCTGTGAGCCCTGGCCACCACTTTACTGGTGATAGAGAAAAATGACGTAATACCCAACCACCGGTTGAACAGTGGTAGAGAAAATGACTTAATACCCAGTCCTTTGAAGCTCTTACTAGATGTTGTCTTTTAGCTATTTCTCCTAAACACTGTTCCGTCTTAAGGTCATTATTTGTGTCATGCGTTGTTTCCTATGCCTCTCTTGTCCTCAATCCGTATTGTGTGTATCAGATTTTCCAAACCCCCTTTCTTCATTATGCACCATAGTAATTTCAACTGTTTCTTCCTGATGTTATGTATAAGTTTCTTTTCTGTTTTTATTTTTTCCAAAACTTCGTCGTTGCTCAAAATTTCGGTTCATGGTATCTTCGGCATTCTTCTGTAGAGTCACATTTATGCTGCTTCATGTTTCTTCTTCATCTTTGAGAAGTTTGTCCAAACTTCACTGCCTTATAAGACAGATGTCGTATAACGAGTGACAGAACTAATTTCAACTTGGAACTACTTTCAACTCGGAACTAATTTCAACTCGATTTAAAATCAAAGTTTTCAATTTCCGTGAATTTCGAACCTGTATCTTATATGGAACCGTCATATAGCCTGACGTGGTTGAATTGAGCAGATATGAATGTACGTGAGAGATTCATGGAAGATTAAAAGCAGTAAAATCGACCTGGGTAAAATAACGATCCCCTGTGGCCCAATCGGTTAAGGCACGTCAAGGTATATGACGTTTCTGTATATGATACAGGTTCGATTCCTGTCGGAGGACGAATATTTTCTATGAAAATTTCTCGGATATTCAGGACGGTAAATGTTATTAATACTGTTTATTATAAACAAAGCATTTACTTAAATAATTGTATCTATAAAAGAAAGAATGTATAATCATAAAAAATGTCTTAAAATAATTGTCGGACTTTGTCCATTTCATAATGTGTGATTCATTTAAATCTAATCTAATAAAAATGCAATGTTCTTTGTAACAAGAACAGAAGATTGCTTAGCTGTTCTTTTTTTTATAAGAAACTCTCGTTCAAAATAAGCCGTTATTGATCAAAATTTAAGAAAATCAATAAATTAAGTTTTAATTTCGTTTGAAAATTGAGCTGAAATTAGTTGCGAGTTGAAATTAGTTCTAAGTTGAAATTAGTTCCGAGTTGAAATTAGTTCCGAGTGAGAATTAATTCTGCACCCCCTCATAACAGCTTGGTACTCTTTTCCTTGTTTCCGGAGGAGATTTTCTATTTCTTAATATTCTGCTTAGTTTTTGGAAGGCAACTTTGGCGACCCCAATGTGTCTTCAGATTTCGGTGTCACACTTTCCGTCCTCTGATATAATACTTCCGATATATTTAAGATTTTGTACTTGTTTGATTTTAGTATCTCCGATTTGCAGTTGACATCTGGGGCTCGTGCT
>OZ038494.1:86357509-86437509 GCA_964036315.1 Acanthosepion esculentum | reverse complement strand
AGGAGTCATTCTCCTGGTGGTTAGAATTAGCCATACTGATAGAAGTCAAAAACATCTATCTCAGGCAATTAAGAGAGCAGTTTTATTCTGGGGGGCATTAAAATTAACAAGCCATTTCTTGCCCCAGTTAACAACAGATTGTAGGTTAATTTTGAGATCTGTTGCCAAATTGATCTTCTCAAACCAATCAGACTTACTATTAAGACAAGAGTAAATAGTTGTCATCAACATCGATATTGAGTTTTGAACTGATTACATCAGGAAGGTTGTTGATGAAAATTACAAACATTATAGGTCCAAGGATAGAGTACAAGGGCTGGAGAGGGGACACCTGCATAAAAAAAAAATCTAGAAGAGTGACTGTTCAAGACAACATTCATTTCGCGATTTGGTAAGGAAGATTGTCTAATTCTTTTTTTTTTTTCATCACTGTTCAGTTATTACATGAGTGCATGTACACACTGCCCAACGACTATGTCATCAAATTCACAACATCTTATTCTTAGCACTGCTCAGTTATTGCTCACTCTGTTTCGACTGAGTCCAAGAATGACACGACCTGTCCAAGAGATTGAACTCACGAAGTCACCAAAATCATGAAGCAACACTTTAATCCATGGGAAAATAGCCTAGGGGATTAAAACAAGGGACACCTGATGAAGGTCAGAGGGCACAATGGCTGAAACGTTGTGATAACAACAAAAACGAGGACAATAGTCCGCTAGTAAAAACCGTAATTCTCCATGTATAATACGCATTGTTTTAATAAAAATAATAATAAGCAAAATTAGGAGGTGCGTATTATGCACAGCTACAAAAAAATCTTTTAAAAATTGCCGTTTCATCGGTCGATTTTGGTTGCGACATGATTACTTACCACAAGCATAGAACAATTTGACACTAACATTCGGCGACTGCGACCCCATAAGGATGTCAAATACAATTTTATGTACCTAAAAATATTAACAAATGTAAAATAAAATAAGAATTATAATGAAACTAAACCATAATAATATTATTCTATGTTTAAAACCATTTTTTTCATAAGTGTAGGAAAGGCTGGCTATTCTGAAATTGAAGAGGCAATATATATATATATGAAGAAATATAGTCTTAAAGTGTGCTATAATTATGGGATAAAGTGCTCAATATCAGAGATAGAGCGTGTGTAAATATAAAAGTGAACATAGAAGTCAACACTTAGAGGCGACAGTCTGTTTCATGCTAGAGTTGCCTAACGATTGCATCTAGCATGAAACAGACTGTCACCTCTAAGTGTTGACTTCTATGTTCACTTTTATATATATATATATATAGCCTAATTCCCTATGTATAATACGCATTTTTTCTAAAAAATAATTGCCGTAAAATAAGATAATTATCATAAAACTAAATTAGAATAATATTCTATGTTTTGTTTAAAACCATTTTTTTAAATAAGAGTAGGAACGCTGGCCGTAATGAAATTGGAGAAGTACAATTTGTAGGGTTTGATTACCAAACAAGGGGTGCGTATTATGCGTGAGTAGAAGCATTTTCCCATATTTTCAGCACAAAATTTTATGGTGCGTATTATGGATGAAGGCGTATTATACATGGGGAATTACGATAGTGAAAAAAATAAACATTTTCCATATTAAAGTTATCTCAATGCAAAGTCTCCTTGTAGTGTTGCATGAACAGGTAGTGCATAATAAATTATGAGAAAATATTACAATATGTATTCATCTTCCAAATTACTATTAAGTAATTTGTACTCTTTATTTATCATCTCTCAGTTGCGTCTCTGTCCTTGGACAGAGTGCGCTCAGGGGCTTCTCTGTCAAAGGACAGAGAGGCAACTGAGAAAATAATACTGAGAGGTGCCCAGCCCTGGGGAACAGCTGCTCGTGGCCGCGCCCTCCCATTGCACAAGCGGGAAGAAGACGGTTGCGGGAGCAGTGTACAATTTTTGTACCCACCCGGGTGCACGCGCTCGGGTCCCCACTTTAAAAAGACCTTGTGTCACATCTCATTCTCGTGGGGGAGTGAGTAAACACCGCGTATTCATCTTCCAAATTAAAGATTCTCAATCTTAAAAAAACTACAAAAGAAATTTTATAAGCTTCATGCATACTGCTAAGTGAATAATAGCAAAACCTTATTTTATAATCTTCATACATATTGCTAAGTGAATAATACCAAAATCTTTCAACAACGCCAGCCTGCCAAACCCCGTGAAACGCCTTCGAGATATCGAATCCAACTACGCATCCCTCACCTTTCTTATCTAAAGGTTCGTAGACTCTTTGAGCAATAAACGTTGACACATTAGTAGCTGACCTAAAGAAGCGAAAGCCAAATTGCTTGTCTGAAAGAAGATCCTGCAAGATGAAATGCCTAACCAGTTCAGAGTTGATTAGAGCCTTCTAGTACGTTGCCAAAAAGAGGTAGATTAACAGTCCAGAAGTTAAAAGGATTAGATGCTACGTCAGAATTCTTAAAGACAGGAGATTTCCAGTAAGTAAGAAAACAAGAAGCGACAAAACATTTATTATAGAGTTTGGAGATAAGAAAAATGTCAGGTGCCGTCCTGAGTATGACGATAAACTACGTCCAACAGAAAGGCCTCTGATCAGGAGGTTTTGAGGAGCGTGCCAACATCTCTTAATTGCTGGTGTTCCCAGGTCCAACCTGACTCGGGGTAGTAGAACCTGTTGGGGTTTCAACTATGGGAAAATAGTTAACCCCTAAACTGGGGTCAAAACACTATTGAAATATAAATATAGATTTTAATACCAGCAGTACCTTTTTGGATAAATTATTACCAGCAATAAATTTTTGAAAAAAAATATCAATAGCAATACATTTTTGAAAAAGAAATGTTACCAGCAATATATTTTTGAAGAAAAAATATTACCAGCAATAAAATTTTGTCGGCATTAAACAACTCATTGGGGTTGATATACCGTAAAACAAAACAAAATAAACCAAACAATTTCAGGGGCATATTTCTTATGGATATCATCAAGTCCATATATATATATATATATATATATATATATATATATATATATGCATGTTTCATTAAAAACGACAGACAAGGTACTACGGTTAAGCTTTTATTTAATTTTTCTTGTGTTCGAGCAAGAGCCTTCTTTTCTGGACAAAGGGGGTGTAAAGAAACTTACCAGACTCCATTAAAAACATACTAGTAGAAAACACAATATATTAACTTCATCCACTTGTAAAAAAATATTAAAAATAATGGAAGCTTTAATAATAAAAAAGAAAAAGCAAACTCTTAACAATATTAACTACGAACAAGGCCACAATGTGCTAACCGTATTCGGAAATTAAAAACACCCCTACTACACACTAAAACATACACATAATGCACACACTCAATTAAGCTGTAAAATCGAATCATCCTTGATAATGGCTAAAGTATAGCTGAAAGCGCACGGAAATATAAAACATTTGGACAGCTTTTACACACCGTTTGTCCAGAAAAGAAAGCTCTTGTTAGAACACAAGAAAATTAAATAAAAAGCTTAACCGTAGTACTTTGTCTGTCTTTTTTAATGAAACATGCATAAACGAAGGATTGCTGCCTATATACAAAAATACCCACAGCACACACACACACACACACACACACACATATATATATATATATATATATATATATATATATATATATATATATATATATATATATATATATATATACCATTTCGTTTTGGAGTATCAGCATCGTAAGGATTCAGTTTAGGCAAGATAAAAATTCGGAATACAATTCTGTTGGGCTCATAAATAAACAAATCGTATTATCAACAAGATATCCACTTACTGCGACACATTCGACTGCCGAAAAGAGTTGAGAAGGAAAACTTTTTCACAGGCGTCTCTGGGTTTCTGCATTGTTTACTTTTGAGGCAATAATTCAGTTTTACAAACGGAGGTTTAGAAATTAGATATCTCTCGTAGTTTGACGATAAGTTCACAATCAATGTTTGATTCCACAAATCTTTGTGACAAACTTTCACAGATTTGCAAAACTGTAGAAAGAAATACGTAAATATCTTTAAATTTCTAGAATTTTCTTTTTCTTCTTTCTGCTTCTTCCCTTTCTTCTTTTTCTCTTTCTACTTTTCTTTTTCTTCTATTTCATTTTACGTCTACCATTTCTTCTTCATTTTCTTCTTCTTCTAGAAACAGCTGTAGTTTATCGCTCGTCTTTAGGTAAATCAAGTTCTTTTATAGCCATAACATAGTCTTCAAATTCAATCAAAACCGATTCATTAGAGTCTAACTTCCTTACACTTATTGGTTTTAAAAATCACATAGAGTATCTCTTTAAACCACACCCTTTTTCAAATTTTATTTTGGCGGGTTTTAACACCATTAGCCCCATTTTCTACAAGTTTTTGAAAACCAAATTTTATTCGTGCATGTTTTTCATTTTCGCATTTTTTCCAACACCAGACTTGGGCGTCACATATACAAAGTTTTATACATCAAATTTTAAGACATTTTTTATGTTTATACGTTCTTTTTATAGATACAAATATTTACGCAAATGCTCTGTTTATAATAAACAGTATTAACAACATTTACCGGCCTGAATGTCGGAGACATTTTCATAGAAAATATGCGTCCTCCGACAGGAATCGAACCTGTATCCTACACGGAATCCTCATATAGCCTGACGTGCCCTAACCGATTGAGCCACAGAGGAGCGTTTCGCTTAGCAAGGCCGATTTTACTGCTTTTAAACTACAATTCTCCATCATTTTCTCTCGTACATTCATATCTGCTCGATGCGTATCCAAATGTAAACAAATGACGTCACACATTATGAAATGGACAAAATTCGCTTGACGAGGAAATTAAAAAAATTAAATTCAAAGGCTTTAGCTTCCATTTTTGAAACATGGTTATCACTGTGTAGCGAAAAAAATATTTTAAATCAATTAATTTATTATATATATATATATATATATATATATATATATATATATATATATATAGAGAGAGAGAGAGAGAGAGAGAGAGAGAGTGGTACTCACTTGAAAAAACCTTGGGTGTTTCGGCTTGTAGTAGAACAAACCAGTACCCAAGGAAAAATGAGGAATAAGAAAAGAAAGAACCAAGAACATGAAATTGAGGCGAACACAATCGTCCAGAGTTCAAACTCAAAGTCCAAAGAAAGAAAAACTCCAAAACGAGTAAAGGCAACTACGTAAAGTGCTCGATACACGAAGTAGACCAAACCTAAGAAACCTAAAGAGGCAGGCAGACCTACCTAGGTTTCACCTAAACGGATCGTCAGGGTAATGCTGCTCTCATCAGGGGCCAGAATTACTCTGACGATCCGTTTAGGTAGGTTTGCCTCTTTAGGTTTCTCATATATATATATATATATATATATATATATATATATATATATATATATATATTATTTAAAAGCTTTTGATAGATCAATGACATCCTCGCTTTTGTATATAAACACGTGCAACAAAGAAATTGTTCATCGCCTTGACAAAATCCCTCGGTGGACGAAACATGCCGGCTAAGAACAGTTTTTCCTCTTGTTTTTTTATTTATTCATTTGGTTCCTCAGGTCGGATTGAGGAATCGAAAGCCGAGTTCGAATTCAAGTCGAATCCAATACATTCACTTACGTGCTAATGCCATTGGGAGAAGTGTGTATCCTCTTCTTCTCCCCCCGCCAGCTACGGGTAAATAGCAGGACAGACCGGGTTCTATAGCCTTCGATGGCAACTGATCTACCACAGAAAGATATGGCAAATTACTGCAGGAAAAAAAAATCTGCCTCGTTAGTCATGTATCGAAAGATACACGATCGCCTAAGCGTGTATCACGTATGGCACGTATGACGGACTTTGAAAATAATTACACACTCTCACACACACACACACACACACACACACACACACACACACACACACACACATATATATATATATATATATATATATATATATATATACATATGTAGAGAGAAAGAGAGAGTCTGATGATCGCAAAATTGTGAAACCCAGGGTCACATACAACTGAATATATATATATATATATATATATATATATATATATATATAGGACATCTAACGTAGACCTGTTTAACAAGTGTATTATTGGAGGAATCTAGACTTTTCTCATACACTCTCAGTTACGGTGGACTGGTCATGCCACTGAGAATGTCTGATGACAGGATACCCAAGATCCTAATGTACAGCCAGTTAGATCAGGGCTACAGGAATGTAGGACGCCCATGGCTAAGATGCAAAGACAAGCTGAAGTGCAATTTGTCAGCTGTCAATATACCACATAACACCCTTGAGCGCTTAGCCTTGGAGCGGGTAGAATGGAGATCAACGTGTTTTAGTGGACTCAGCAGTTTTCAATCTCTTTGTCTTAATCATCTTCAAGAAGCGAGAGTAAGATTTAAAAGGTCAGCCAATCTAACAGTGATCTCATTTCACAATCCTCGCTTTTGCTCCATGTGCGGCCTCGTTTGTAAATCACTAGCGGGTCTTAAGTGCCACTTAAGATTATCGCACAAAATTTCATAACTGAATCAATTGGTTAAGTTGCTAGATCCTCATACGTCGAAGCCGACGTGAGTCCATTATTATATGGGTGTGTGAATGTGACAAACGCTAATTATATTATTATATCGAGAAACTCTGAAGTTACGGATATGTTTAGATTTAAATCTATTTTTTTTCATTTTCGGCGTTTAATATACGGCAAAGGATAACCTCACCAATTTCCTTCAGTTTTTTTATCTCATTTATTTTGCTTTGCTTTTTGTTTTTTTTTGTTATCGCTATTGTTTTTCCCCATTTTCTCATTCAATACCCATATTTGTCTGACTTGTATATTAGATCTCCCAAAACATAAATATAAATCTAAAAAAGTCAGTATTAATTATAGGTCCATAAACAATTAAATATAAATTAAAACTCCGATATTAATCTATAGATTTCTATATTTTAACCGATACTAAATATATTTTTAGCCCAGCATCTGCAAAACTCCTCCACGGTCTTTTGAACAGGAGTACAGGTTTATCCTTTGTTTCTTGTTTAGGGTTGTGCTTCCGGTTCCTTCTAAAATCTTCTCATTCTTTAACTCCCAGTAGCCCTTGCGTCTTAGTGGCATTATCGCCTTGCTTGCGGTGGGGAATTGATTTACAAAAAAGTACCACTGGACATTAATGTGGTCATAAGCATTTCGTATAGTTCAGCACAAGTTCACAAGTGGGAAGTACCCTGTAAAGCCTGAACTCAAACACGGTAATAATAATAGCTCGTTAACCAATTCTCAACGAAGCAAGACGATTCTTTTAACTAATTTTCCAAGCAATCTAATGAAATATTCATTGATTTATGTCACTCTATAGCAGTGTTTCTCAAACTTTTTAAGTAACGACACGCCTACGAGCAAATGAAAATATCACGGCACATTTAGCGAAGTTTTTAAAGAATATACATTTAAATGTTATGGAATAAAATCATAAATTTAAAAAAAAAATACACATACAAATATGAACTTACTTTATTTCAATGTTTCTATTCAATTATTTGTGCAGCTTATTTAAACACATGTGAGTGGGGTTTTTTGCGATTTTTTCAATGTTTGGTCGAATGTGCGATACACAGACTCTCATTTCTTTTTCAGCTGAGCGTAGACTCATTTCTTATTTTTATCTTATTTGGGATTGACACGTCTAATTCCCATAAATAAGAAGTAGAAATTTGCAATAAAACTGATAAAGCCTTTTTAGCTAATGCAGGATATTCCTTTGTATTGAAATCGAAAATGTATCAATGGCTACCGTTGAATGTTTTATTTTGAACCCTCGATCACTATAATTTAATGTATAACTTTGTAAAAATTTTGAATTAAACAAAAATGATGATGTGATTTGGTTTGGTTTGTTTTACGGCATATCAACCTCAATGTGTTATTTAATGCCGACACTTTCTTATTGCTGGTAATATAATTTTTTCTATAAATTTATTGCTCGTAATATTTTATTTTCAAAATGTATTGCTCGTAATATTTTTTTCAAAAATGTATTGACCGTCATTTTTTTTCCCCCAAAATGTGATGCTAGTAATATATTTTTTCTTCAAAAATTTATTGTTGCAAATATTTTTTTAAATGTATTGCTGGTAATATTATGTGTTTTTTTTTTCAAAAGTTTATTGCTGCTAATATTTTTTTAAATGTATCGCTCGTAATATTATGTTTTATTCAAAAGTGTATTGCTGGTAATAATTTTGTTCAAAAATGTATTGCTGGTAATAACCGTTGACAAAAATGTATTGCTGCTTTTAAACCTATTTTTACACTTTCATAGCGTTTTGAGCCCAGTTTAGGGTTAACTATTTGCCCATAACTAGGACCCAAACAGGTGCTACCACACAGGACCAAATTGGACCTAGGAACACCAGCATTTAAGAGGTGGTTCCACAAAACATCCTGATCAGAGGGCTTTCCGTCGGATGTAGTTTATCATCATACTCGGGACGGTAAATATGTTGAATACAGTTATATGAAAAAAAAATGGTTAGTATTGATTCATTCAAATAAAGGAAAATTTTTAAAAAGATTATAAAATTAAGATATACTTGTAAAAAATTAATATTAAAACAAACTATTTAAAATAACATAATCGAAGAATTGTGAAATGGATTATTTGAGAAAGAAAATTATTACTTATTCATTTATTCATACTAACACTGCACCGTTACTACACACACACACACACACACACACACACACACACACACACATATATACATATATATATGAATATGCGTGTTTGTGTGTGTGTGTATGTGCCATTACAATATCTCGTGGCACACTTAAGAGGAAAGCGTGGCACACTGGTGGGCCGCAGCACGGCGGTTGAGAATCATAACTCTATCGTAAATATTTTCGACACCAGCTCGATAACCATTCATAAGGCCCCACTTCCGCCTATATTGAAGTCTCTTCGCCGATGTACAACGCCACGATCCCTTCATAGCTTTGCCACCTTTTTTCCCCAGGCAATTTTCCGAAATATTACGACTTAGAAAGAAATTCTTCTTGTGTTTCTTTAAGGAGGAAGCTCTCTTAGTGGCGGCTAATATTAAAGCTTGATTGATATTTTGCTCGTCCGAAGTGGCTGCAGTCTTCCTGAAATAATGGCGTCCCTTTGACACGACTTCGCGCCGCACCGTATAAATTTTCCCGCCAAAATAGCGACTGGCAAAAACAATACCGACCTCGATTTGGTCTCGTGCGTAACATCAGACAATCACTCTTGATATTCCCGTCATTTTTCAGTTCGACATACCGGACCCCGGAGGTCAGCAAAATCTTCGTTTCTCCATTTTGTTAACGTATTTGCCCAGTTATGACATTCGATTTATTTCGATAGTTTACGTCAGTGATTTGTTATCAGAGGTTGACATTGTTGGTTCAATTTATTTAATTTATTTTCGTTTTTTTTTTGTTCATGATTTTGCTTTTCTTTTTTTCTCTTTCTTTTTTTTGGGCGGGGGATTGCTTATGCATGTACGACTGTTCCTTTACTGAAACACACACACACACACACACATGTATATAAGTTTCAGTAAATAAACGGGCATAAAAATATATACATATGATGCAAACACACGCACGCACACATAAATGTACATGTGTGTTTGTGTGTACAATATATATATATATATATATATATATATATATATATATATATATATATATATGCATATTATTGCAGTTCATCTATTGAAAATCATATATATATGTGTGTGTGTGTATCATATATATATATATATATATATATATATATATATATATATATATATATAACATGCTTATTTTATGTTTGTTATCTATATTTATTGCGTCCATTGACCGATCTTTGGAAATAAATCTTGTTTACCTACTTGGCAATCATGACTGGGACAATTGTGTTGTTCGCAATATATATATATATATATATATATATATATATATATATATGTGTGTGTGTGTGTGTGTGTGTGTGTGTGTGTGTCTGAGTGCGTGCGTGTGTGTGTTTACTTATTAAGTCCATAGCCTAAAGAGGAAAAATATTTACTTTCCCAACAGCAGTTATTTACATTTGTGTATAATCCTTTTAGTCAATGCACTTAATTCTCCGGCGAATATTAATCACCTGAATGGAACAATTTGCATTGAATATTTCAGGTTAGGGACTTCCTGATCAAAATCGTAAATGCATACATACATAGATACATTCTTATATATATATATATATATATATATATATATATATATATATATATATATATATATATATATATATATATATATATATGATTAGTATTACTTCGAGAATTGTTTTATGGATACTCGTATTTGGAAATAAATAAATAATAAATTGTTATTTCAAACATGTGCATTAAATCTATCGATCTGCGTATACAATAAATTTTGACAAAATATATGCTTTCCAGCAGGGATCGAACCTGCGCCTCCCATTGAAGGAGAAAACACCGATCATTAAAATTTATCGAATATGAATCAAGAAACGAGAAACACGTGTGTGTGTGTGTGTGTGTGTGTGATAGAGAGAGAGAGAGAGAGAGAGAGAGAGAGAGAAAGTGAGATAGAGAAATAAAGAGATAGAGAGAGAGATATGATATATATATATATATATATATATATATATATATATATATCAGATAGTGGGTAATCGAATACCAACATGGAAAACATTCCTAACTAAAGATTTTTAGCCCTAGTAGGAATTTCGTTAGGCCAATAATGGTCACCATCCCAATTCAATAACGATATCAATAATAAAGAATCTTTCTAAATATAATGTAAAATTTGTTACATCTAATATACTTTGTTTTCGAACTATTCCTGGGTGTTTCAGATGTTTCGGCCAAGTACCCTGTAGTCATCATCAGCTATCTATTCTTGTTGATTATTGTGTTAGTTTGTAACTGTGATGTCGATTATTGTTCGTTCCTCCGGAAACAGTGTTTGAACACACGACCAATAGCTGTCAGTAAAAAAAAGTAAAAGCATTCTTTGCCCGCAGCAGAAAGCACAACTAGAATTTCGGTCACCGTACCTTGTCATGGGATGATGCACCCTAACCGGTGGCTTAGACCTGATTGAGATGTGTGATTTTATCGTGTCACCATATTTAGAATGGTTACCAATCAAGGCTACAAAAACCAGTCTGTTTTGCTATTTAACACATGTCTTGGACGGGGACAGAGATGGATTTATACATCCCATAATAGTATTACGTGTAAGCGAATATGAAAAAACTCGGCTTGGAATTCGAACTTGGCTCTACAGAGTTCTCATTCCGACCCCAATCTATAACACCACACGCACACCTAGTAACATAACAGATTGTAGTAAGATGGGTTTAGACAAAGGGATATAAAACAATAATCAGTAGATTAACTTACATTGGCGAAACAATAGTCTAGACCAGTGGTCGCCAACGTGTAGTTCACGGACCAGTATTTGTCCGGACAAAAGTTTTGATGGTCCGCAGAAAAATTGGGATATTATTTCAATTTTTATGAAGCTTCAGATTAAAAAAAAAATGGCAAGTAACAAAACGTATTATGGATGGTATGTTCAAGACCTTATGTAATCTCGAAATAAACACGAGTACACAAATGTGAAATCATCCAGCCATAGTATAACCTAACATGACATGAAAACGTCAGATTTTCAATTTCTTATCTGTCTATATTTCTGAGATGAGGTATTATGTACACTATTTACATTGTTCTGACTATTGTCTTCATCTTTGTTATCATATTTCTCAAACCGTTTCGGCCATTGTACGCTCCGGCCTTCTTCAGGTGGTTGGAATGTCGAACTGAACCCTTTATTTCGTTCGCTGGGATAGACTGTTCTAGTTCCTTAAGGACACATGGCACAGTGGATAAAGGCGTTGGTTAGATCCAGTGACAGGACCCAAAGAGTTCTGAGTTCAAATCTGTGCCTCTTACTCTATAACTATCTACCTCGAGTGGCGTCCAGGCCTTGTACAGAGTTAACCTCAATGTCAAAATAAAATAAAATTTGAAAGGCCGAAATTTGAAAGACGACTGCTTCTTTTTTATGGTCAGCCACCGGCAACTATAGTTTTAGTGGAGTTCTAAGATGCATTTTTAAAGACCCGTCATTTGTATAGACTGGATGATTTAGAATGGGCCTGTATTGACATAGAGTCCGAATTTCGAACCCAATTAAAGGCTTACGTTTAAAACAGTGGGGAAAAATTGGCTGCTTACATTCAATGCTTCGAAAACAAAACTAGTTACATTCAATCATCGACGATCAAGCCTCAAACTGCCACAAGTCACGATGAATTAATGTCCCCTCGGGGATGCTCCGTGCCTTGACAATCTGTTGGGGGTTAAAGTCGCCCCAGATCTCAAGTTGGACTCGTACACGCGGTCCATCGCTAAAGATGCAGGAAAAATGGTCGGTTCGCTGTACCGCTTCAGTAATTACCTGACTCCTCATGCTATCCTCTAGCTTTGCAAGAGTCAGATCAGGCCGAAAACGGTGTCTACTGCCATATGTCAGCAGGATCTGCCCAGTTTTCACTTTCAACTTAGATGTATTTTTAGAACAGTGGTTGCCAACCGGTGGTCCACCGGCGACCCGTGCTAAACTTTTTTGATTTAAATTTTTGATGGTCCGCAGAAAAATCGGGACATTATTTCAATTTTTATGAATCTTCAGATTAAAAAATAACGAGTAAGAAAACGTATTCAAAATGATATATATGTTCAAGACCTTATGTAATCTCGAAATAAACACGAGTATACATGTATACAAATATGACATCATCCAGCCATATTATAACACTATCATGACTTGAAAACGTTAAATTTTCAATTTGTTTTTTTAAGTAATTACACTATACCTTTGTTACCTTTAATGGGTGCATTTCATATTAATAAAATAAAAGTTTTCCGACTATTATTATATAAATATATTTACCTTTTTTTTTCTAAATTGATATTAGTAGTCCGCCAATTTTAAAATTGTATATTTAGTGGTCCGTGCACTTTAAAAGGTTCGCGACCGCTGGTCTAGATACCTGATGATTATAAGCATGTACTTGGCCGAAACATTGTGTTAATTTATAATGATAAAAAGACGAACAAACGTTCGAAAAATTTGAAATCCCTTGGAAATTACTCAGATCAACATGAAATGCAAAACTGTTGCAACGATTTCAAAAAAATACTAATGTATATAACACAAAGCAACATTAGAAACATAAAATCTGAAATAGAAACTTACAAAATAGAATATAAAATGACTTTCAGATATAAACAGGGAAAAAACACCAAGGAAATTAATAAAAGATTATAAAAACACGATTGAATCTTTTACAACACAATATAATCGACGCATTAATCGTTCATCGTAATAGCTGACCACAGTTTCGATTTGAAGAATACCTTAATTCCCCATGTATAATACACCTTCATCCATAATACACACTCCTAAAATTATGCTGATATTGTGGGAAAATCCTTATACTCACGCATAATACGAACCCCTTATTTGGTAATCAAACGCTATAAATTGTACCTTTCCAATTTAATTACGGCCAGGGTTACCTACTCTTTTTCAAGCTGTAATTGAAAATATTTATGAAAATATTTATCAAAATTTTAGATCAACACGATTCTAAAAGGAAACGGAAATGCCAATATTATGCCTACTGCGCAGACTCATTAACATATTTTTTTGTTCGATAAAATGTGCAATCTAACCAGAGATATGTAGTTTTTCATAAAAAATGGATTTGAATATAGAATAATATTATTCTAATTTAGTTTTATGATAATTATTCTTTTATTTTATGTTTATACATTCTTTGTATAGATACAATTTTTTTAAGAAAATGCTCTGTTAATAATAAAAACTATTAACACTATTTATCGGCCTGAATGTCCGAGAAATTTTCATAGAAAATATGCGTTCTCCGACACAAATCGAACCTGTATCCTATACGGAACCGTCATCTAACCTGACGTGCTTTTACCGACTGAGCTAGAGGAGCGTTTTGGTTAGCAAGGTCGATTTTACTGTTTTTAAACTACAAACAGAAACGCCCCTTTACTTAAAATATTTGTATCTATAAAAAGAACGTATAAACATAAAACATGTCTTAAAATAATTGTCGGATTTTGTCAATTTCATAATGTGTGATACATATGATTGTATTTGACATCCTTATGAGGTCACATTCGCCGAAGTGTCAAATTGTCGTATCTTTGTGGTGAGTAGTCATTTCGCAACTGAAATCGACCGATGAAACGGCAATATTTTAAATATTATTTTGGAGCTGTGTACAATGCGCACCCCTAATTTTGCTTCATTTTTTTTATTTTTTTTTTTTAGAAAAAAAGCGTATTATACATGAGGAATTACAGTAGTTCCATAATAAATAATATATTTATCCAAGAATGTATTGAAAGTGTTATAATTTAGGAATCTTTGGTCCAGGATCATAGGATATAACGATTTCCCTAAAAACAAGACTGCTTATAAAATAAGGGGGGGGGGCAAAAGTAATATGGATAAATAGAAAAAGAAAAGTTGTAGAAAGCTGTCGCTTCGGGTGTGCATCTAGATATGGCAGATCTCAAAAGATTAAAAATTGAATTTGAAAGCTAAACATCATCATCATCATCATCATCATCAACGTCGTCGTCATCATCATCATACCTCATCTCAGAAATATAGACAGATACTGAAGGGCCGAAACGTTGTAATAAATATGGCGACAATGATGAAGACAATAGTCTGAATAATGTAAATAGTGTACATAATACCTCATCTCAGAAATATAGACAGATACTGAAGGGCCGAAACGTTGTAATAAATATGGCGACAAAGAAGAGGACAATAGTCTGAATAATGTGTAATAGTGTAAATAATACCTCATCTCAGAAATATAGACAGATACTGAAGGGCCGAAACGTTGTAATAAATATGGCGACAAAGAAAAGGACAATAGTCCGAATAATGTAAATAGTGTACATAATACCTCATCTCAGAAATATAGACAGATACTGAAGGGCCGAAACGTTGTAATAAATATGGCGACAAAGATGAGGACAATAGTCCGAATAATGTAAATAGTGTACATAATACCTCATCTCAGAAATATAGACAGATACCGAAGGGCCGAAACGTTGTAATAAATATGGCGACAAAGATGAGGATAATCATCCGAATAATGTAAACAGTGTACATAATACCTAATCTCAGAAATATAGACAGATACTGAGGGGCCGAAACGTTGTAATAAATATGGCGACAATGATATAAGAACAATAGTCCGAATAATGTAAATAGTGTACATAATACCTCATCTCAGAAATATAGACAGATACTGATACACAAGGGCGCTTGTGTATTCTTTCCCTGTGATACAATATTTATCTTCGCAAGTTTATCTTCGTCGCTGTCATATCTTTTTCTTTTTATTGCCATTAATCTGTCTCCTTCTTTCTTCATAATATAGTTCTTAATCTTTTCTTCTTCAACATCGTTTTTTGTTTTGTTTTATCTTTTTAATCATACCCATAACATTTCTCTTCTTCGCAAGTTTATCTTCGTCGCTGTCATATCTTTTTCTTTTTATTGCCATTAATCTGTCTCCTTCTTTCTTCATAATATAGTTCTTAATCTTTTCTTCTTCAACATCGTTTTTTGTTTTGTTTTATCTTTTTAATCATACCCATAACATTTTCTTCTTCTTCTTCTTCTTCTTCTTCTTCTTCTTCTTCTTCTTCTTCTTCTTCTTCTCTTAAATTTTCTTTTTTGTTTTTTTTCTTCTCTTTCTTTTTCCTATCTATTTTTCTTACTTTTCTCTTCTTTCTTTTTTCTTCTTCTTCTTCTTCTTCTTCTTCTTCTCTTAAATTTTCTTTTTTGTTTTTTTTCTTCTCTTTCTTTTTCCTATCTATTTTTCTTACTTTTCTCTTCTTTCTTCGTCCTGTATGTTGATCTTCATAATTACATTCTCTTTTTCTTCTTCCCCTTCTTCTTATAATAACAATAATATTTTTTATCCTGATAGTTTTTTTTTAGTTTTTATTTTTTTATTAAGGACTTCACACGCTTTACTCTTAATCTATTTCTACTCTTCATTCACTCCTTTCTTTCTTTCTTTTCCATCTCATCCTTTTCACGATCTCCTAACATTTTTATCGTTACTACGATTGCTTTCTCCGGGTATATTTATCCATCATCTTCGAAGTTTCCTGGCATTATGAATAATCTTATTTATGGTACATTACTCATCATATATATATATATATATATATATATATATATATATATATATATATATATATATTAATGGGCATTAGATTGACTGCAAATAATCGTTCTCTGGACAAGCGACAAATAAATGCGTTTTCATGGCCACTTGAATACGCCACTTTAATCATGGTCTAGCCTCTTGTGGCCCGTCCATCTCCTGGACAAAATATTTGTCATGCCGCTCCCCTCCATACCTCCACACTCAAAGTTAGTGCTGTCAGACCTGAAAAGAACAAATTAGTTCTTCGATTTAACGTGTTAAGCAAATATATATATATATATATATATATATATATATATATATATATATATATATATATATTTATAAGCAAATATGTGGATGTAGATCCGACGGTATGATGAAAATGTGGAAAAGACAAAGCAAAATCCGAATATGTGAGTTTACTGTTTTTTATTTTGTTTTTTTGTTTTTTTCTGTCAACGTGAGACGTTTCGGTCTAATAGACCATCTTCAGGGCATGGTTAATGGAGACATATTTATATTAAATTTAAGTTAAATGAAGAGACGATATATACAGGACTAGTCAGAAACAGAAAAACTGAAATTCTAAAGTCGGAGTTCTCTGTCTTGGATTCGGTTATCTCTTTCCTGGGAGCACGGTTTCGCCAGCGTAACCGAATCCAAGAAAGAGAACTCCGCCATTCTATCCTTATTTCCAAGGCAAAGTTACCATCGAGCTACATTCCTTAGTTGCATCAGTTCAGATATTCAAAGCTAGCACCCATGGTACCACATATACGGCTTCATCTCACCTTCGTTCCAATATTATTCCTTTCATAAGGATTAAGTTTCTGACACAGAACTGTTGTGAAACACACTCCAGGCCTGACGATTGCATCTAGCATGAAACAGACTGTCGCCTCTAGTGTTGACTTCTATGTTCACTTTTATATTTACACACGCTCTATTTCTGATATTGAGCACTTTATCCCATAAATATAGCAAACTTTAAGACTATATATATATATATATATATATATATATATATATATATATATATATATATATATATTTAATTATTTATTCAAAAATTATAACATACATATGTTATAAATTCACTACAAAAATAGCAATTTTGTTTCAACACTTCTGGTGTCTTATCAAGTGAGGGTGTTGAATGTAGAATAAAGGGATTTAATAGGTTCAAATCAATGAAACACCCCTCGCTAGAGGAAACGCTGTTACATAAGCTGGAATGACCAATCAAAATACAAGTAGAGGAGAATTCAAATAACTTGACAACGGACTTAGGTTTTAATAATTATTTAATGCTAGGGTTAGACTAAAATAGAATTCATTCTAACTAATTATTAAAATATACTATCAAATTAAAAATTAATAATTACTAGTTTTACATTTTAAATTTGATCTATATTATGTTTAAAATTATAAAATTATTTAAAGAAGAAACTGAGGAAAAATATCTATGTTTTGTTATGTATTTTGTTTTTATTGAAATTAAGTTGGAATAAACGTTACAATCTAATGTTGCTCTGAGCTTCGTTACAACTTAGATACATTTGAAGTGATGATATGGGCAGGGGAAGAGGAAATCTTGCAAAAGACACTACATACACAATCAGATTATGATGCACAAGCACACAGACATATTCAGATATATACACACGCAAATAAGCGATGAGACAGGATGTCCACGACCCTTAAAAAAAAACAACAACAAAAAAAAACGACAGCATATACATACAATGAAAGTTACATATAAGCGATACCATGATAAAGACACGCACATATACATACATACATTGATAAAGACATGCACATATACCTACCGAGAAATATTCAAAGTTGAAATTTAAGTGTTAGTAAACGGATTCTAACATACTATTAGAATATAACTTATACGGGCATAGGTATATAGCGAGGGGGTTTGATTGATTTGAACCTTTTAAAACCCTTTATTATACATTCAACACCATCACTTGATAAGACAGCAGAAGTGTTGAAACAAAATGGCTACTTTTGTAATGATTTTATAACATATTTATTTTATAATTTTCGAATAAATAGATAAATATTTGCTCTACTCTGTTTTGAGCACTCATTTTAGAATAGAATTTGTTGACTATTGAAATTTATTCCGTATATACCAATCCTATACTTGTATATATACCGGGTGTTATAGCAAAATTATCCAAATCTTTTAACAGCAAAATTGTCCAATTGTTAAGTTAAGTTTATAACGCAATAAGAATGTATAATTACACTCCAAGCTTAACAGAAGAATCGTTATGGAATCGATCATAAACGAAAATGAGATGTTCATCATTATTAATCATAGCTAAGGAACGGAAGATCATGAAGTACTGAAATAATGTTCTAATATATATATATATATATATATATATATATATATATGCAGAAATATAGTCTTAAAGTGTGCTATATTTATGGGGTAAAGTGCTCAATATCAGAGATAGAGCGTGTGTAAATATAAAAGTGGACATGGAAGTCAGCACTTAGAGGCGACAGTCTGTTTCATGCTAGTGCAATCGTCAGGCGACTAGTGCTGTTATTTTTCTCGGCTGTTTATATAAGGGTCAGTGGTGCATTATGGGTAGTATATTTTGGCGGGTACTTTTACCGGAAGTCGCTTATTTGTTTATTTATTTATGTCAAATTATTTTGCTTGTTTTTTTGTTTGTTTTTTTTATTTTTTTATCTTATATATTTATTTATTTATTCTTTTGTTTTGATCGGTGTTTTTGGTTAACGTAATAAAAAAATTATAAAATTATAATTATATATATATATATATATATATATATATATATATTTCAGAATCATTTTCTACTTATTCAAGATGATCTTCATCCACTCTAAACTTTCTGCCCTAGACTAAAAAGTGCCTCACAGGTTTCACGTACGATTTTATTTTCAAGTCTTTTTTCACTGCTCTTTGGACTGTCATAGCTAAAACTCCTGTCTCACGGGCCAAACGTCTTATGGATTTTGTTGGAACTTTTCTAATTGATCACTTTAGCTGTAAGTTGAAATGATGATCCCTCTTCCTGTTGTGACCTCCTGATCCAGTTTTCCTCTCTACTGTTCCCTCTTTTTTAAACTTATTCACCATTCACTTGATGGTTCTGGAATGATTTTGAAGATGGAAGCCTTTCGATTTTATTGCTTTTTTAATTTTGAACGTTGGACCTCGAGGTTGATCTTCACTCAATCGGGATGGATAGGAAAAGATTTGATACGAGATTTGCTCGACTCAGATACACAGCATGTGCATTCAAACGACCTGTTCCACAATGAAAAAAAAAGGAAATAAAAAGAAAACGAAAACGATAATTTGTGACCATTGAACTGCAGAGATTTGGCTTGAAAATATCGTGTCTTCACCCATTTTTTGTTTTATTTTTGTCCTTCATAACGGTAAGCTTTGTTTTCAGTTTAAATCCCTCCCTTAAAAGAATTGGTTCATCTGGACGTAAAAAAAAAAAGATTTATATTTCTTTAGGTTTGATTTGATATCCTTCCAAAAAATATTTCTAATGATCTGATCTCCGCCATTTTATTCCGCACTAAAGATTCTAATGCCTGCTACAATTACTACCGGATTAAAGAACAAACGAAAGCAAACTTGACCATTGAAAACTATATATGTCTATATATAATTTAGTTTTAAGGTCAAAGATAGTTTTCTCCTTAATGTTAGTGTTTCAAGTGTTGAAAAAATTAAACGATTTTGGTTTATAATTATAAACTTAAAACCTATATACACTAACAATTAACAAAAATTCAGCGAATATATTTTGTTGTTTTTCTTGATCTTTCCTTATCTGATTTATATTCGAATAAAATGGTATTTCGTCTGAAGAACTATTTAAATGTTAATGACCCTTCTCCGAACTATAGAAAATACCAAACTGTTTGTTGTATGCGGGGATATTTATATCCTATCTAGGAATATGACTCAGTTATTCCCATTTGATCTCCTTTTGTTTATTCTTCATTATAACGGAATTATTCGTTTTGTTTCAATTAATTTGCACAAGAGTGTATATATAGAGGTTGGTTGAAGAAAAGAATTCGCAAGGAAAAAAATGACAGCGAGGAGGGAACTATTCTGGTTGTATGTCCCTCTGCCTTTCTCTATCTCTTTCTTTCTTTTTTGTGTTTGTTTCTTTCTTTCTTTCATTTTCTGTCAGTGCACCTATCACTTTTTGTAGTTATTCTTTTCCTTTTTCTTTCTTTCTTTCTTTCTTTACGTTTTCTTTCTTCTTTATGTTATATTCTGTTTCTTTTTCTTTCTTTCTTTCTTTCTTTCTTTCTTTCTCTCTCTCTCTTTTCTTTCTTTCTTTCTTTCTTTCTTTAGTTTTCTGTCATTGAACCTATCTTTTTCTTTTGACACGTCTTTCTTACATTCATTTTTATCTCTTTCTTTTGTCTTCGTTTATTGCTATCTTTTTCTTTTTCCTTGTTTCTTTCTTCTGTCTTTCTCTGTTTACCTTCCTTTTTTTCTTTCTTTCTTTCATTCTTTCTTTCTTATTGCTTACTCTTTCCTGTTTTTCTTCTTTCTTTAACGTTTTCTGTCTTTCTTGGTTTATTCCTATCTTTTTCTAACTTTCTGTTTCCTTTACTTTCTTTCTTTCTTTCTTTCTTTCTCGCAACTCAGTCACCGATGACAAAGTAACCTTCCCCGACTTTTGAGCCTATAAAAACATCCTTAATTCTCAGTACATCAATTCCTGCCTAGTTTCTTAAACATGAACCTCACCACAGCTCAGCCTTCCTTTAATTCTTTATACACGACAGGAGCTTCACCGTCGAGAAACCCTTCTCTATTTGTTTACCGACCCCAACTTCTCGTAATCATCACTTATACAAACGGCTATATCAACAAAGACCAAGCTGTCTGTCAACACAATTTGACATGTAGTACGCGCTGTGCGAATCTTTCTGAGCATGTGCGTGCAACATTGCACATGCGTCTGCTACAAGAAACTAGAGGGAGAGGTCAATGCTTTGGGAATGGCAGGGTGAATTGATTGATGAGGCGAAAATGCAGATCGACTCACCAAATCGTGTCCGTCGATTTGGCTTAAGACACTCCTGTTTGGTACATAAAATTTCGCAATATGGCCTCCAAACGAGGCACAAGGCTTTTTCGTTCTTTCAACCGATAGGATCGTTTCTTTTACGCGAAGGCAACAACAAGAATTATAGAACATTATTAAACATTGAATCAATATAAGAATCTGATTCAAACGCGTATTAAACATTGAAACAATATAAGAATCTGATTCAAACGCGTATTAAACATTGAAACAATATAAGAATCTGATTCAAACGCGTATTAAACATTGAAACAATATAAGAATCTGATTCAAACGCGTATTAAACATTGAAACAATATAAGAATCAGATTCAAAAGCGTATTAAACATTGAAACAATATAAGAATCTAATTCAAACGCGTATTAAACATTGAAACAATATAAGAATCTAATTCAAACGCGTATTAAACATTGAAACAATATAAGAATCTGATTCAAACGCGTATTAAACATTGAAACAATATATGAATCTGATTCAAACGCGTATTAAACATTGAAACAATAGAAGAATCTAATTCAAACGCGTATTAAACATTGAAACAATATAAGAATCTAATTCAAACGCGTATTAAACATTGAAACAACATAAGAATCTGATTCAAATGCGTATTAAACATTGAAACAATATAAGAATCTGATTCAAACGCGTATTAAGCATTGAAACAATATAAGAATGATATTGACATCTAATAATATCCGTGGAAATTCCACAGTTTTCCTATTATTAGTAATAGATCATAATTTTTAATTTATTGAATTAATAAGTTTCTCGCGATTTCCACGACAATAAAACATCGTTGAAAATTCCACTATTATTAAATTATTCTTAACATTATTCAATTAAACATTAAAATATCTTCTAATTAAATCAACGGCAAATTCTGTCTGTCAGTTCGTGTATCTGAATCTCCTCTAATTCGGGCCACACTTGCTCTACATAGGCATATTAAACCTTTTTGGAATCAGGATGATCCTGAAATGAAAAATCTGCCCTTTATCTGATGGTTGAACCTCGAAAATTGGAATTTGTGTTCGGATGAGGAAGGAACAGTTAAAAATTAAAATTTTAAATTAACTGAAAAAAATTAGTGATTTTACGTTTTTGATTTATACTGAGTTTAAAGTAACACAAAAACTTTGTTAATTTTTAAAAAAATGTTTTGAATTCAGTTTAAAATATCCCCAAAACTTTGTGAATTGAAGAAATCAGTTTTATTTCTTCAAAATGTAAAGGAATCAGAGTTAAAGTGAAAGGATTCGTGACGTGATGCTTTAACGTTCCTCAGAGTTTGTGATTGCAAGAACTCAACTCAACTGAAGTTCCACGGAGTTCGTGATTTGAATTTCCGCTATGAATTAAAATTTCGGCCCAAATCGATCTTTTGACCGGAATTGAACTGATTGCCCGGATGTGAGTTCAAGTGAGGTTTTGAATTTCCATGGAAGGAAGTGAAGAATTCAAAGTTATTTATTCAAAATTATTTTTAATTTATGTTGAGTTCAAATAACACAAAAAAATTATGAATTTAATTTTTTTTTTGTTTTAATTTCAGTTAAAATATCACCAAATCTTTATGAATTGAGGAAATCAATTTTCTTTCTTCAAAATGCCACGACTTCGGAATCAACGCAGTCAATTAAGTGCAGTACATCTTCATTTGTAACGTACAAAATGTTTTGCTACTGTTGTTACTTTATCATAAGCAGTTTAATTGATATATGCAAAAATGCAATAACTTCTGACTAAGCATTCGGAATCAGCGTACTCGATTTAGTCTAAAACGCACGCTTTTTTTTCAGCAGCAAGAATTTTGTAGCACAGTGTTATTTATTACTCCCCTACAATCGAAAATTCTTTGCGGATGAAGCAATCATTTTTTCATTTTCACTCTGAATTTTAATCCCTTTATTTCTGGGTCGATGGAAATTCTTCTTCAATTAAAATCTTAATCTTAATTTCACGGTCTCTTAAATTTTGTATTTATTCTTTCAAGGAGTAAGACTTGATAGTAATGCTCTTTTCATCACGTTCATTTTCTGCTATCCTTTCTCGTTCCACTTCCGGTCTATGTCTGCCTCTTTTCCGGTCAGAAATCCACAACACAATTAACCGTCTTTATATGCAGGCGAATGTAATTGCACTGAAGAATTGAACCATTTTTGTTACTAACTTCCAAGTTAAAAACGAGTACAAAATAACATTCGCGATATTGAGCCCTCGTTCACAGAATTAAACTTTTGTGTTTTAAAAAAAAAATAATCAATTCGTTTTTATTCTTTACGTGAATTGTTTTGCTTTTATCTCGTTTTTCTTTACTTTTTCGTTTTCATTCTTATATTTCTTTTTCATTGATTCCTTGTTTCTTTCCTGTTATTATTACGGTTTCTTATTTTATATATTTCTTTAACGGATCTTTTATTTTTCTGTCGCCCTTTGTTCTTGCTTTCTTTCTTTCAATTTTGTCGATATTTATTTCTTACTTTCTACTATTTTATTTTTGTTTTTTAATCTTTCTTTTCCTTTTATTTTATTTTTTTTCTACAATTTCCTCTATTTTCGCTTTTTTTCATCAATTTTTTTTTTATTTTTCTTTATTCTTGTTTATTTCTTTCAGCTTTAATTGCATATATTTCTGTTATCTTTTCGAAACTTTCTCATCACTTAAGCCAATCTTTTTCTTTCTTTATTTCGTTCTTTCTTTCTTTTTTCTTTCTTTCGATTTCATTTTTCTCTTTCTTTTTTCTTTCGTTTTAGTTTCTCTTACATTCTTTTTCATTTTCTTTCTTTCGTTTTCATTTTTCTCTTGCTTTCTTTTTTCTTTCTTTCGTTTTAGTTTCTCTCGCTTTCTTTTTTGTTTTCTTTCTTTTTCATTTTTCTCTTTCTTTTTTCTTTCTTTTTCTTTCGTTTTATTTTCTCTTACATTCTTTTTCATTTTCTTTCTTTCGTTTTCATTTTTCTCTTTCATTCTTTTTTCTTTCTTTTTCTTTCATTTTAGTTTCTCTTACATTCTTTTTTGTTTTCTTTCTTTCGTTTTCATTTTTCTCTTTCTTTCTTTCATTTTTCTTTTGTTTCCTTTTATTATGGTCCAGGGTCCTTGTACCACGGTGATGGTCCAAGGTAGAACCAATGAAGAATAACTCGAACACAGGTATGGATTAACACAGAAATATATACAAAGAAGTAGAAGTATTAGTAATGACTATCAGATTTGGTTAGAGTGAACTATATTGTCTCGACAAGTATCAGTATTCCAATGTTCTTACAATAATCCTCTCTGCTCCCTCTTGAGGCGCAGTATTTATAATGTCCGGAATAGTCCATTATTATTATTATGGGTTAAGTTTCCATAACACCCCCTTCCGATGCTTTTGCGTAGCAGGGCTTTTAATATTTTTTTCTCTTTGGATCTATTACCAAAGGTTCTGCGAACTTTCTTTTTCTGGACGATTTTCGTGGTTCTGCATTTTTTGCGGCCTTTTTATATCAAATGTATCGAAAATCGTATCCATCACTTCTTCCTGAGTTGGACCGTTAGCATCCTGTAACAGTCTCTTCCTTAATTGGTTTACGTGAGAATTTGTTTCCCTGTACTATGTAAACCATATTTCCGATTCTTTTTTCAATTGTACCTTGCTCCCATTAAGATGTATTATTTTTATATGCTTTAAAGAAAACTTTTTCTCCTGGGTGGAATTTTCTTTTTGGTACGTAGGACTGTGTTATTTGCTTCGTTTGACTTGATAGCAATTTATCAAATGCTGATCTGATTTTTCTAGCGAACATCACTTCTGCGGGTGTTAATGTCGATGGCGTAGCATTATTTGGCGTAATTTGATATACCTGAAGAAATTGTTGTAATGCTTTTTCCGTAGACACATCATATGCTTTTCGTAACGCTCTTTTGAGTGTATCAATAAATCTCTCCGCTTGCCCATTTGATCTTGGGTGATATGACGAGGATTTTATATGTTTGACTTGATAAATTTCGCAAAACTCTTGGAAGTCCGCTGATGTGAATTGCGTTCCATTATCTGTGACTAGGCAATCCACTACTCCAAACCGAGCGAATAGTTCGTGGAGGCAATTTATGGTCGTTTCTGAAGGAGGATTTTTGCAGCGAAACACCTCCGGCCATTTACTATAACTATACACTATGATCAAATAGTAGAAACCATCAATTGCACCTGCATAATCTGCGTGTATTCTTGACCACGGACGATCTGTCTCTGGCCATGGCTTATGGATGATTGACGGTGCTTTGGCTGCTAAGGAACAACCCTTGCATTTTTCCACCATCTGAGTAATATCCTGGTCCATGTTTTCCCAATATACATAGCTTCGCATCAGCGATTTCATTCTATTTTTTCCTGGATGGCCCTTGTGGAAATCCTTTAGGATTCGCTGTTGTAGTGTTTTGGGGATGACAACCCTTTCATTATAAAGTAGCACATTATCGTATAAAGAAAAGCTGTCCGATATTTGCTTATTTTTTTCTGCTATTTTCGCTTTTGTTTCTTTTATGAATTCATCATTTATTGCTTCATTTTTTATCTCTTGTAGTGTGACGGGGAGGTTTCGAACTGTACAACATAGTACTGTCCTGATATCTTCTTCATGTCGTAGGGCTGCGATTACAGAATCTTCCAATGACTCTGTTTTCGTTGGTATAAGTCTTGACAGACCATCCGCATGCCCGATTTGTTTCGTTGATAGATACCCCAATCTAAAATTGTAGTTCAGAAGAATTGTACTCCATCTTAGTAACCAATTGGCAGTGTAAACCGGTAGACCTTTTTTCGAAACAAATAGTGTTAATAACGGCTTGTGATCCGTCTGTAGAGTAAAAAATCTACCATAGATATATCTATGAAATCTTGTGACTGGAAAAATAATTCCCTAAGCTTCTTTCTCTATTTGTGAGTAATTTTTCTCTGCTGTTAATTGTATTCTAGAAGCATGCGCGATGGGTTTTATTGTCCCATCCGTCATTTTATGCAGTATACACGCCCCGACTCCATAGGCGCTCGCGTCACTTGCTACAATTATTTCTAATTTAGGATCGTAATGTGCCAAAAATAAATCCGAAGTTAACGTCTTAATTATTTTGTCAAACGTTTTCTGGCATTCATCTGTCCACTCCCAAACTTTTTCTTTCTTTAGCAGTTCGTTCAGTGGTGCGCGAAGTTTATGGATGTGATGAATGAATTCCTGGTAGTAACTCACTAATCCTAGAAAACTTTGTAATTCTGTTATGTTCTTTGGAACTGGCATTTTTTTATTGCTGTTGCCCTTTAAGAGTCTGGTCGTCTTCCTTCTTGATCGATGATATGGCCCTGGTATTTAATTTCCTTCATTAAAAAATCGCATTTGTTTTCTTTTACCTTGAATCCATAGCTTTGTATTCTCTTAAACATGTTCCCAGTCTTGTTCAACGCTTTCGCTATTTATCAATACGTCATCCAGGTATGCAATCGTGTACTCTAGTCCGGCGAGCATCGTATCCATTGTCTGTTGGAATATAGCCGGCGCGACCTTAATCCCAAATGGTAATCTTTGGTATTTGTACAATCCTTTGTGTGTGTTTGTGCAAAGTAATTTTGAACTTTCCTCATCGACTAGAATTTGTAGGTACGCTTCACTTAAATCTATTTTTGAAAAAAATTTTCCGCCATTTAATTTAGTGAATACTTCTTCTGGACTGGGTAGAGGATAGTGGTAATCTTTTATTACTTCGTTCAAACCCGTTGAGAAATTAGCGCATACTCGAATCTTCCCTGATTTCTTTTTGACGTAAACCGTAGGTGCGGCCCATTGACTGTATTCTACTTTTGTCAATATTCCAGTGTTGTCGAGTCTAGCCAATTCTTGATCTATTTTTCTATTGACGCAAACGGTACGCTCCTTTTTTTCTTGAAGATAGGTTGAACGTTTTCTTTTATTTCGATATTTGCTGCCATTTTTTTACATATTCCGAGACCTGCTGAAAATACTTTGGGGAAACTCGTTTTTAGATTCTCTTTTAATTTATCTGCCTCTGTTGATAAACTTTTTACATTTTGGCAGTACGTACTTACTGGTAATTCCCAAAGTTCGAATTTTTGCATCCAGTCCGTTCCATTTTATGTATTTCTTAACATGTATATTTTAATGTTTTCGACATTCCATTAAATGTCACGTTTGTAATCACTTCACCTTCAAATTTTATTTTTCTCCCAGTTAATGACCTCGCAATTTTATCCGTCTATAACATGGCAGGTTTGTTCAGTTTTCTCCATGTTTGAACGTTAATAATAGTTAAGTCCAAGCCGGAATCCAACTGTAGTCTGACTTTTCTGTTTTGCATTTCTACTTGTACGTATTTCCTTATGTTAGTCTCATCCGCTTGGTCAGTCCTCGTGATTCTTATTCTGCTTTTGCTTTCTCTTCTAGTCCAACAATGAGAACTTTTATGTCCCATTTTTTTTTGCATGATAGACAAGTTTTAAAACGGTATGGACAGTCATTATACCAATGCCGGTAATGCTTAGTAATAGACGTACTTTTCGTGCGTCTGACCAATCTCTGCAGCCAAATTCATATAGATCTTCGTACCTTCGGATAAGTTGCAAAGGTTTTGTCTTCGTCGGGTGCATACGTGAAATCTTCGATAGTGCTCCAAAGAGCGTCTTATGAGAGAACTGTTTCATTCTCGGAATTTTGCCCTTTATTTGACATTACACGTAGCAATAATTCTTGTAATTCAAGATGTTTCTGTTCGTTTTTTTGTTGCTGTTCAAATTGGATTTTGATAAGTTCCACAATGGCTGAATTAAAATCTTCCATGTTAACGTAATTTTATGTAAGTATTTTACTTTAGTGCAACCTGATATTCTGAAACCTGTGTACGCCAAAAAGAATTCCTTTGTTGCCAGTAAAATTGATGTCCAAAAAGAGTATTTTTTATGTTCGCGTAGAACTTGTTTTTTTAGAAAATCTCCACGTAGAACTTGTTTCTTAGAGTTTACTCGTCGACACTATTATGTGCGACTGATAGCAAAAAAATGGTATGTCCTCCGCGTAGACAGTTCGTTTTTTTTTGTTTTTTTTTTAGGGTTACCGCGTCGCCACTTGTTATGTGCGACGGATAGCAAAAAAGATATGTCCTCCGCATAGAGAGTTCGCTTTTCTTTTGGTGTTTCCTCGTCGCCACTTGTTATGTGCGACGGATAGCAAAAAAGTATGTCCTCCGCATTTTTCCTTTGGGTTTCCTCGTCGCCTCTTGTTATCGTCCAAGTTCCTTGTACCACGGTGATGGTCCAAGGTAGAACCAATGAAAAATAACTCGAACACAGGTATGGTATAACACAGATATATTACAAACAGAAATATATACAAAGAAATAGAAGTATTAGTAATGAATATCAGATTTGGCTAGAGTGAACTATGTTGTCTCGACAAGTATCAGTATTCCAATGTTCTTAAAATTAATCCTCTTTTCTCCCTCTTGAGGCGCAGTATTTATAATGTCCGGAATAGTCCATTATTATTATGGGTAAGTTCCCATAACACCTTTTTACTTTCTAACCTTTTTCTCTCATTCTTTCAAAAATACATTTTTCTAGTCTTTTCTTCATTTAACCTTCTCTTCTTTTTGTATTTCTCCCTCCACTTTTCCTTTAATTCCCAATTTCTTTTCTTATCATTCATTATTCCTTTTCTTCTTTTCTCTCTCTCTCCCCCTCTCTCTCTCTCTCTCCTCATCCTTATACACTTACATCTTTATATTTCAAATTTATTTGCTTTTTTCTATTCACTCTTCCAACTTTTTATTTTGATGTTTTATCTTTCTTTCTTGCATCTCTCTTCTTTCATGATTCCACCCTCTCTGTTCATTTATCTATGTTGACCTACATGCCTGTCAGTAAAGCTAGCTAGCTTAATGGTGGAAATCATTTATTTTAGACAAAGAAAAATGTTTATTTTTCGACATAATCTTCCTTGTCAATACAGTTTATTCACAGTGAATATTAATCTCATAGAACTAAACTCAATAATCACTTTAATGAATTTACGCGTCAAGCTATGGAGATATTGATCGATGCCCCCCAACTCCAAGAGCATTCCGTCATTATTTCTTATTTTAGTCTTCTTCATGGCCCTTTCTTTCTTTCTTTCTTTCTTTCTTTCTCAACTCATCTCACCTCATATTTTCCACGTTCTTTGTTTCTACATTTTGAGGCAAATCAAGTACTTAAACCACCATGTTTCTGATGCGTTTTTATACACTGTCACCGTTCTTTATTTCTTTCTTTCTTTAATTTCATATTTCCACGTTCTTTCTTTCTACATTTTGAGACAAATCAAGTCCTTAAAGCCACCATTTTTCTCATGCGTTTTTATACACTGTCACCGTTCATTATTTCTTTCTTTCTTTCTTTCTTTCTTTCTTTCTTTCTATTGTGGATTCCGGGATGAAATCCGGTATCAAATAATAACAAACGCCAAGAATGAATATAGGAAAATAAATGTATTAACGTAATAATACAAACTGGTAATACAGGTTAGTAGTTCCAGGAATGCGGGGTTAGTAGGAAAATATATATATAGTATTTGATATCGACGTATCGCTGTATGACTTCTTCTCTATGTGCTCGTTACTGTGACTCTTGTACTACCCTCCTCTGTTTGACTCTGTCTATCTACTACCCTACTTGACACTTCTACTCCTACCGACTCGACTCAACTCGACTACTACTGACTACTGTCCGACTTGACTTAACGTACTGCCGGGTATTCACTGGCAGTAGTATATGTATACCTTGGGTGGGTCCATTTGTGTTAAAAGAGGAGATCCCTCAACACTTTCTTTCTTTCTTCTGCTATTTTTCTAAGTTGTTACAATGTTTTTTCTCCTTCTTATACTTTTCAATTCATTTTGCATGGGCTCTTTATTTCCCGTACTTTCCCGGTTTTTATTTTATTTTCCTTGCTCGGTGGCTATTCAAAGGCCAGATACTGGAAAATAAGCGGCGAACATTATTTAAAAAAGGGAACATTTACATTGGGAAAGAAAATTAGAAGAATATTGGTAAATGGGCAATAAAAGAAATAAATAAATAAGGAATAATTGAAAGAATGAAAAAATGAAAGGTGATGAAATAAGAAAAATATAAGAAACAAAGCGACAGAAAAATCACTTCTTGGTCAGGTCTTGAATTTTCGGTGCCATCATTTTGATAGAGACATCTAGACAGGCCGAGATAGATAGATAGATCTGAACAAACTGAGATAGATAGATAGATAGATAGATAGATAGATAGATAGATAGATAGATAGATAGATAGATCTGGACAGGCCGAGATAATTCTGGACAGACCGAGATAAATCTGGACAGACCGAGATAGATCTGGACAGACCGAGATAGATCTGGACAGACCGAGATAAATCTGGACAGACTGAGATAGATAGATCTGGACAGACTGAGATAGATATATATCTGGACAGACTGAGATAGATAGATAGATAGATAGATAGATAGATCTGGACAGACTGAGATAGATAGATAGATAGATAGATAGATAGATAGATAGATAGATAGATAGATAGATAGATAGATCTGGACAGACTGGGATAGATAGAGAGATAGAGAGATCTGGAGAGATTGAGATAGATAGATAGATAGATAGATAGATAGATAACGAGTGCTATAAATAATTGTATTGATAGATATAAATAAGGCGAGATAGATAATCTCATTGCAGTACTATTCCACCTTGAGAAAAGCGAGACAGAGGAAAGGAAAATAGATGTAGAAAAATAAGGATGTAACAAAGCGGGAAAGAAAGAACGAACGAATGAATGAATGAATGAATGAATGAAAAATAAAGAGGAAGGTAAAAAACTAGCCGAAAAAGGAAAGAAAATAACTTAAGAGAAAATAACACGAAAATAATTAGCGAAAAATAAAAGTGATTAAAAAGACAAAAGTAGACAAAGAAAGTAGAAAAGAAAAATTAAATGAAGAAATAAAAGCAGATGTATGAAAATAGGAATAAGTAAATTAATGAAAATAGGAATAAAAGCAGATGAATGAAAATAGGAAGAAAAAACTAGATGAATGAAAATAGGCATTGAAGCAAATACATTAGGAAGAAAAGTAGATGAATGGAAAGAAGAAAAGCAGTTGAATGAAAATAGGAAGAAAATCTGATGAATGAATTAGACATAAAAGAAAATAAATAAGGAAGAAAAAATGAATGAAGATAGGAAAAATAAATTAATGAAAACTGAATGAAAAGCAGATGAATAAAATAGAAAGAAAATAAATGTTTGAAAATTGAAAGAAAATCAGATGATTGAAAATAGGAAAATTAGAAGTTGATTCAAAATAAGAGGAAAAGGGAATGAATTAAAACAGGGAGAACAGTAAATGAATGAAAATAGTAAGAAAAGCAGATGAATGAAAATCGGAAGAATAGCAGATGATTTAAAAAAGGAAAAAAAGTAGATGAATGATAATAGCAAGTAATCAGTTGAATGAAAATAAAATGAAAAGCAGATGAATGAAAACTGGAAGAAAAGCAGATGAATGAAAACTGGAAGAAAAGCAGACGAATGAAAATAGGAAGAAAAGCTGATGAATGATAATAGCAAGAAATCAGTTGAATGAAAATGGAATGAAAAGTAGATGAATGAAAATCGGAAGAAAAGCAGACGAATGAAAATAGGAAGAAAAGCTGATGAATGAAAATAGAATGAAAAGTAGATGAATGAAAATCGGAAGAAAAGCAGACGAATGAAAATAGGAAGAAAAGCTGATGAATGAAAATAGGAAGAAAAGCTGATGAATGAAAATAGAATGAAAAGTAGATGAATGAAAATCGGAAGAAAAGCAGACGAATGAAAATAGGAAGAAAAACTGATGAATGAAAATAGGAAGAAAAGCTGATGAATGAAAATAGAATGAAAAGTAGATGAATGAAAATCGAAAGAAAAGCAGACGAATGAAAATAGGAAGAAAAGCTGATGAATGATAATAGCAAGAAATCAGTTGAATGAAAATAGAATGAAAAGTAAATGAATGAAAATCGGAAGAAAAGCAGACGAATGAAAATAGGAAGAAAAGCTGATGAATGAAAATAGGAAGAAAAGCTGATGAATGAAAATTGAATGAAAAGTAGATGAATGAAAATCGGAAGAAAAGCAGACGAATGAAAATAGGAAGAAAAACTGATGAATGATAATAGCAAGAAATCAGTTGAATGAAAATAGAATGAAAAGTAGATGAATGAAAATCGGAAGAAAAGCAGACGAATGAAAATAGGAAGAAAAACTGATGAATGATAATAGCAAGAAATCAGTTGAATGAAAATAGAATGAAAAGTAGATGAATGAAAATCGGAAGAAAAGCAGACGAATGAAAATAGGAAGAAAAGCTGATGAATGAAAATAGGAAGAAAAGCTGATGAATGAAAATAGAATGAAAAGTAGATGAATGAAAATCGGAAGAAAAGCAGACGAATGAAAATAGGAAGAAAAACTGATGAATGAAAATAGGAAGAAAAGCTGATGAATGAAAATAGAATGAAAAGTAGATGAATGAAAATCGAAAGAAAAGCAGACGAATGAAAATAGGAAGAAAAGCTGATGAATGATAATAGCAAGAAATCAGTTGAATGAAAATAGAATGAAAAGTAAATGAATGAAAATCGGAAGAAAAGCAGACGAATGAAAATAGGAAGAAAAGCTGATGAATGAAAATAGGAAGAAAAGCTGATGAATGAAAATAGAATGAAAAGTAGATGAATGAAAATCGGAAGAAAAGCAGACGAATGAAAATAGGAAGAAAAACTGATGAATGATAATAGCAAGAAATCAGTTGAATGAAAATAGAATGAAAAGTAGATGAATGAAAATCGGAAGAAAAGCAGACGAATGAAAATAGGAAGAAAAACTGATGAATGATAATAGCAAGAAATCAGTTGAATGAAAATAGAATGAAAAGTAGATGAATGAAAATCGGAAGAAAAGCAGACGAATGAAAATAGGAAGAAAAGCTGATGAATGAAAATAGGAAGAAAAGCTGATGAATGAAAATAGAATGAAAAGTAGATGAATGAAAATCGAAAGAAAAGCAGACGAATGAAAATAGGAAGAAAAGCTGATGAATGATAATAGCAAGAAATCAGTTGAATGAAAATAGAATGAAAAGTAAATGAATGAAAATCGGAAGAAAAGCAGACGAATGAAAATAGGAAGAAAAGCTGATGAATGAAAATAGGAAGAAAAGCTGATGAATGAAAATAGAATGAAAAGTAGATGAATGAAAATCGGAAGAAAAGCAGACGAATGAAAATAGGAAGAAAAACTGATGAATGATAATAGCAAGAAATCAGTTGAATGAAAATAGAATGAAAAGTAGATGAATGAAAATCGGAAGAAAAGCAGACGAATGAAAAATAGAAAGCAAAGTAGATAAATGAAAGAAGAAAAAATGAAGGAGAAAAATAAATGAAAAAAGAAAAATGAATACCAAATATTCGAATAAAAGAGAAAACGCGTGATGAAATAGAGAAAACAAGAAGAATTAGATCAATGGGGTAAATTGGAAATGATTATGAGGAGGTTTGGGGTGAGATATTGAAATATAATGAATGATGCGAAGATAAATAAAGGTGGGGGAGATGAAGGGGGGGTGAGAGCTGAAGTAAAACTGACTAAGGAGAGAAAGATTTCCTCACGGATCAAAGAAGCCATGAGTGATCACAATCGTAGTCAGCAGCCTGTTCTAAGCTGACAGTAGAAAATACCGTTTGCCTGACCCAAGCTGGCGGAAGTCCCCGGAATAATCCGAGCATCCAACGGTGATGGAGCGAGGCCATGACCCGAGATGAGATTAGCATCTCTTCTTAAGCCTCCACCACGCCCTCTGCTCTATTCCTTCCTCCGCCCTCATTGTCTCTGGAACCCTTCTCTCCCTGACAAAAGTCCCCAGAAGAACATACAGACGGATTTTCGCCCAGTGAAGAGCGCATGTCGTAGAACTGATTGATTTTTGCCTGTGTGCGATGCGGATCAGCCTAACTTAATCCTGTTATGGACGTAAAACAACGTGTTGAATTAATTTCAAGTACCGTCAGCCGTGATCTGGGCTGTGATGGCAACAAGAGTTTTAAACCAAGGACAGCCCGCATCGATCTCGGCTTGTCGGCTCTAATCGAATCAGATAGCTTTTGTTAAATTCTCTCTTCTATCTTGCGTTGAACTCTTCGTTCGACTACAATATTTTTTCTCTTTTCTCATTTTCTTTCCTTCCTCCCTTTCTTTCTTTCTTTCTTTCTTTTTTCTTTCTTTCTTTCTTTGGTATTCCTCTTTTCATTTGGATTATCTTTCAAATTTTCTTCTTTCTTTTCTATTTGTCATTTTTTCTTTCTTTTCATTCAATGTATCTTTCACAGAGTTCTCTTTCATTTTCTTTCCTTCCTTCCTTCATTCCTTCCTTCCTTCCTTTGGTATTCCTCTTTTCATTTGGAATATCTTTCAAATGTTTTCTTTCTTTTTTATTTGTCATTTTTTTTCTTTCTTTCTTTTCATTCAATGTAACTTTCACAGAGTTCTCTTTCATTTTCTTTCCTTCCTTCCTTCCTTCTTTCCTTCCTTCCTTCCTTCCTTCCTTCCTTCCTTTGGTATTCTTCGTTTCATTTGGAATATCTTTCAAATTTTCTTTTTTATTTGTCATATTTTCTTTCTTTTCATTCAATGTAACTTTCACTGAGTTCTCTTTCATTTTCCTTCCATCTTTCTTTCTTTCTTTCTTTCTGTCTTTGGTATTTATCTTTTCATTTGGAATATCTTTTTTATTATTTTTTTTTTCTATATTTCCCTTTTTTTACCGGTTTACTTTTTATTCTTTCGAAAAATATGGACATTGGAATTGATACTACTTGATTACGCATAGGATTATCACGATACAATGCGATCTCCGGACCAAGAGAATCGCATTAAATTGTGAAGCTGACATTAACTATGCACTGTTGATTCCTATGTCCACACAGTATATCCATCATTTTCTCTAAGCATTACACTTTAAGCAACGCGATAAAGCCCCTAAGACGCTTTATAAGCAAAAATGAATACGAAAAAGATTATTGAGGAGAGGGAATGATAAAATGACAGGAGTCAAGGAAATAGAAGATGACAATTGACGTTGCATTTAATCTTTTGAAGATCGTAATTGGCAGTGAAACACGAAGTCGGAAGAAAGTTTTACAGGCGATAAAAAACATAGAAGCAATGCCCAATGATAAATGATACTGCTATTTAATATATATATATATATATATATATATATATATATATATATATATATACACACACACACACTCACACACACACACACACACACACACATATATATATATATATATATATATATATATATATATATATATCAGAAATATACATAATGCGTTACATTAATTGCACAATTTCAGCACTTGACAATTGCTACGGCATGAAACTCGTGAATTTCTCGTGAAAAACTCGTAATTTGTGAATTAATGTAAGCTATTATGTATATTTCTTTATATATATATATATATATATATATATATATATATATATATATATATATATATACATATGTATGTATGTATGTATGTGTGTGTATATATATATATATATATATATATATATATATATATATATACCCAAGTATATATATATGCATACATATATATATATATATATATATATATATATATATATATACCCAAGTATATATATATATGCATACATACATACATATATATATATATATATATATATATATATATATATATATATATTGATTGATTGATTGATTGATTGTTGACAAAATGCAAAACTAATAACACGAATTTGCGAAATTAAAAATATCAAATGCCGCCAATTTACCGATTGCACATTGCATATATATATATATATATATATATATATATATATATATATATATATATATATATATATATATATATATATCTCCAAGCATAGGATTGGTTTATACGGAATAAATTCTAATAACCAACAACTACTATTCTTAAAAGAGTGATCAATACAGAGTAGAGCAAATATAATTATTTATTCGAAAATTACACCATAAATATGTTATAAAATCACTACAAAAATAGCCATTTTGTTTCAACACTTCTGGTGTCTTATCATGTGATGATGTTGATTCAGCATCATCACTTGATAAGAAACCAGAAGAGTTGAAACAACATGGCTATTTTTGTAGTGATTTTATAACATATTTATTTTATAATTTTCGAATAAATAATTATATATACATACGTACATATATATATATACATCTCCAGTTGCCTTGATCTATCCACTTCCCTTCTCCACATCCTTTCATCTTTCATTCCTATCTGCTCTCGCTCCAAATCTTCTGTAACCCCCTTGCCTTGATCGACCCACTGTCTTTCTCTTTCTCCATATCCTCTCCTTTACCACTCCTATCTGCTCTTCCTCCAACCCTTCTATAACCCCTTGCGTGATAGTGGCCTCCAGCCTTGCTTGGAGTGATACGCTTAAAAAAATAAAATATATATATATATATATACATATATATATATATATATATATATATATATATATATATATATATATATATATATATATATATATGTCTGATTGAATAAATTACAGACATTATGTCTGCTAATTTTAATAAAATCCGTACATGCTCACGAACAACATTGCCTGTATTGATGTTAAATGAGAGAAATGTGCTATAGCTGTTTAAATTTATTTTATTTTCCTTTCCCAAGTACTTTCGATCTTTATCCAAGATTATCTTCAGGGGTGCAAGTGCTACAAAACTATATGTTGTCCATTAGCTCAAATATTTGTACAAAGTTATATGTTGTTATCCATTACCGTAATTTTTTCATTGTGCTTTCAAATGCAAAACGATTTTCGAATAAAGAATTATATATACATACGTATATATATATGTATATATATATATATATATATATATATATATATGATGAACTCTCCCGTCGGTTTCAACGTATGAGGTTCCGACAACTGTGCTTATTCAACCCTGTGTGTAAGTCGCAAGTGACATTTCAGTCCCGCTAGTGATTTGCAAAGAAGTCTACAGATTGTGCAAGAGTGTGGATTGTTGGAGTGTATGGCCGGTACAGCAGCAGATATTTTAGTCCTTTCCCTAGTGTGACGAAGCTTGGTGATGTTTGATGCTGCATTGTTCTTGATGCCATTGTAGCAAGTAGTCCTCCACTCATTGCGATCAATTGCTATGTCCTCAAACGTAGCATGGTCCATATTCGCAGCTAAGAAGTTACTTTTCAGTTTGTCCCTATATCTAAGCAATGGTCGACCCACGCTTCGATGACCACTGTTAAGTTGACTATGCATGAGCATTTTTGGTATTCTGTTGTCTGTATATATATATACGTCAATTTTCCTTTTTTTTTGCTCTCATATAATGAAAGCAAAAGAAACAATAGAAGCATAAATGGTAAGGAAGTGATGGTATTTAATGTGGGCTTGACGGGTGAAGTGTAAACTAGATCCGACATAGAAATATAGAGAAAGGAGATAAGAAAACAAGTAAAGAAAGAAAATACACATGCAGAGAGAAAGAGAGGGGGGAGAGAGAGACATGGCATGTGTGTGTGTTTTTGTGTGTGGTATTCGCGCCTATCTCTGCTTCACTCTAAAAATCTTCTTCATAAAATTGTATCTTTGTTGTTTGTCGTCAGTATGTTCTGATTGGACAGAATCTTCCCCTTTGAGCATTTTTCCTCCATAAACGCATGGCGTATATCGGCCTTTTTGCTTCTGCAGCATTTCGATCGGCGACATGACAGACAAAATGTGCCGAGGAGTAGTCAGCGTGGATTAATCAGCTTGACGTGAACATTCCTAACCAGAGGGAGAATTTGTTTGATATCTACTTTGACAGATGTAAATAGACTGAGAGTTGAGGACAAAATCGAATATCGGAGATGGTGCTAAAAAGGGCGACCCAATTTCCAATATCTGACTAAATGAACAACTATTAGAATCATTATTAAAGGCCTCTTCTTACTCAAGCCGAGAATTATCAGTATAATATTGTGAGATAGATAGATAGATAGATAGATAGAAAAAGTGAGCGAGATTGAGATGAAGATAGATAGATAGATAGATAGATAGATCGAAAAAGTGAGCGAGACTGAGATGAAGATAGATAGATAGATAGATAGATAGATAGACAGATAGATAGATAGATAGATGAAGAGAGTTAGAATGATAGTGAGAATGAAGACGACGGGATAGATATATAGATGAAGTGAGCTAAGTGAGAGAGAGTTAGATAAAAAGGCTAGATAGATAGATAGATAGATAGATAGATAGATAGATAGATGGGGCGTGTGTGATAGTACGATGGAGACGTCGATATATATATATATATATATATATATATATATATAGAGAGAGAGAGAGAGAGAGAGAGATAGATAGATGGAGTGTGTGTGATAGTACGATGGAGACGGCGAGATAGATAGATAGATAGATAGATGAAGAGAGTTAAAGTGATCGTGAGAATGAAGTTGACGCGATAGATATATAGATGAAGTGAGCTATAGTGAGAGAGACTTAGATTAAGAAGCCGAGATAGATAGATAGATAGATAGATAGATAGATAGATAGATAGAGCGAGTCTGATAGTGCAATTGAGACGGCGAGATAGATAGATAGATAGATAGATAGATAGATAGATAGATAGATAGATAGAACCAGACTGAGCTTTCTAGCATGATGTAAAAAGAATATATACATACATGATTCGATGGGTAAGTTGTCGCATTATGTCTTTTTCTTATTTTTCAACTGCGCAATATCCTAGGGCCTGTTGGATATCGCCTGTGTGATAAAGAGCTAAACGACACAATTCATTCCGCCAGAAATTTGGAAACGACGATATGGAATTGATTATACATCATTTCTAATGTCCCTTGGGAGAGTTTATCTCCGACATAAAGACAAATATATATGTTGTATATACGACAACTACATTATCAAGACGTCTTACTCTAGACAAGTCAGGACATTCGTTCATTGTGAGATATTTACACCAACATTCCTGTACACATTCACTGTATAGCAAAATACTGATTGATTACACAACTATTCTACACCAAGAAAATAAGAAATTATAACTACAGATCCTCGAAGCAACACTGAATAGAATCAGCTACGAATACCGTAATAATGTTCTAAAATCCCTATTAAAAGAACAGTTGTCACGCTTTTTTGTGCGCTTGATAATGGATAATTTTTTCAAGTTCTACTGAACGCTAAAGCATAACTGTGAGCCGTTGCATTTAAACACACAAAAAAAACTGTCAATGATATCTACACATAGTTTTTGCCTTAACAGTTGCACCGCTGATGATGATCTCAGAAAGAGATGGAAAGTACTTGGGGAATCAAAGCGATTTTCCCTGTTTCAGTGCGTTTCTTGTATCCTTGGATTGTAATACACGGGAAAATATCCGTGAGTATGAACGGATTATGCTAAAAATAAGCAGACATAATATTTGTAATTTATTTAATCAGTCATGATTAAAGGGGAATTTGCTGCCAAGATACACAGATTATATATATATATATATATATATATATATATATATATGTGTGTGTGTGTGTGTGTGTGTGTGTGTGTGTGTGTGTGTATATAGTCAGCATGTTTCATTAAGACATGTTTCGTTGAATAATTTAGTCATGTTCTGTCTACTTATTTTCGATAGAATCCTTTCATATTCACGGATAAGCTTTTTGGTGTTATTATTGAAGGACAAGAAAATATACCTCCATGTATTTTCACGAAAAGAATAAACACAAACTAAAAATTCTTGAAGATATTTATTAGGTCATCCCATAAGTTCTGTCGGAATTTTAACTTTTTGTTAAAATGAACCAAATTTAAAGAGTATTTTATAATGCCTAATGGAGCTGAACATTATTTGTATGTTTAGATGCATTTAAATTGATCAAATTTTATTTCAGAGAACAATAAAATTAAATTTTGTTTGATTAAAACCCTGCTAACATGGAAGTACCCAAGAATCATTTGAGGCACATAATGCTTTATGAGTTCAAGAAAGGAAACTCAGCAGCCAAAGCGGCTAGAAACATTCACTCAGTTTATGGAGAGGAATGTGTGTATGAAAGAACTTGCAGAAGATGGTTTGCAAAATTCAGAAATGGAGAGTTCACCCATGAAGATGAAGATCGAACCGGACGTCCAGTTGAGTTTGATGAAAAGCTTCTTGAAGCAGCCTTTGAAGAAAATCCTGCTTTATCAGTTGAGGAATAGGCAGTGGTTCTCAGTTCAAACTATACAACTGTTCATCGTCATCTTCAACAACTTGGAAAAGTTCCTAAACTTGGAAAATGGGTGCCTCATGAATTGTCTGAAAACAACCTCAAATCCCGAGTTGACATCTGCTCTTCTCTCCATTCTCGCCAACTTGTTTCACCTTTTTTGGATAGACTTGTGACTGGCGACGAAAAATGGATCTTTTATCGAAATGTTAAGCGTCGTAGACAGTGGCTTGGTAAAGGGGAAGGACCCAGCCACAGCCGAGAAGGGAACTTCATGGGCAAAAGGTTCTTCTTTCAATCTGGTGGGATTGCCAAGGAATAATCCACTTTGAATTTTTACCACCTAATGCAACAATTAATGCTCAAATATACTGTCAGCAATTAGATCGTTTGAACCGAGCTTTGAGGAAAAAAAGACCTGCTCTCCTGAATCGAAAACGTGTGATGTTTCATCAGGACAATGCGCGACCACACACAGCAAGAATCACGTTACAAAAGATTGGTTGGGAGAAAATTCCTCATCCACCTTATTCTCCCGACCTTGCTCCTTCAGACTACAATTTGTTTCGTAGCTTACAGAAGCATTTGGAAGAAACAGCTTTTGTAACAGGGGAAGAGGTTAAAACTGACATTTGTGAGTTCTTCGAATCAAAACTAAAAGAATTTTACAGTAATGGAATTAGTAAGCTTGTTAATAGATGGAAGGAAGTCATAGATAATAAGGGAAAATACCTCTCCACGCCATACCTAGTTACCTCCCCTTAAACGGTGTCAGTGTCACGGTCTGACCCGACATATGAGAAATGTAATTTTCAGATGATCAGAACAAATTTGTCTTTTTTTACAATAATGAACACTACAATACTTATCCTGTAGTAAACAATACCCTGATTATGACATTGTGGTATGTAGAAAGTACTCGGAAATAAAAGAAATATGTATTAACACGGCGATTTTCTCTCGTTCTTCAATAATGACACCAAAAAGCTTATCTGTGAATATGAAAGGGGAAATAAGTAGACAGAAAATGTCCTAATTATTCAACAAAATATCTCATCCATTGCCACTCCTATCTGCTCTTCCTCCAACACTTCTTTAACCCCTTGCGCGATAGTGGCCTCTGGCCTTGCTTGGGGCGATATGATTTAAAAATATATATATATATATATATATATATATATATATATATATATATATATATATATATATATATATATATATTCAACGAATACGACAGACAAATTGCTTTTATTTAGTTTTTATACAATTTCTCATGCGATCTAATAATTTTTTCTTTTCGGATGATAAATGATATAACTGTCCGAATGTTCTTTTTATCTGAGCGCTTTTGCCTATACATTTAGCCATTTTCAGGGATTGGATATCTTGACCGTGTATTGAAAAATTTAAAAATGTTATAGAACACACATACAACAAACTATTTCTTATTTAACAGTTAAAATATCGAATGAATTTGGGAATGTGGTAAATAAAATATAACTGAAATGAATCAGGAAAGAACCGACTTTGAAGGATAATATGCGGACGAAATTAGAATTATGAAAGGAGAAATGATTGAAAGAGTGAAAGTGAAAGTGAAAGTAGCTCATGTTGACATGTGTGCATGAGTGACTCTTTTGAAAAGTAGACATAGGCATTTGTTTATACAGCCAATTTATGTTGGAACTTTTGCTTTAAGAGAAAGATGCCAGACAACAAATCTTAATTTGACTGAATTAAAACAATTGATATATACATCTGTAAATTCTCTTTAGTTCAAAGTGTGAAATAAACCATAAAAGGGACAAACTTGTATCACCAAATAATGAACAAATAAGGAAATTCAACGTGGAAAATGCAAAAAATAAATGATAACAGAAAGTCCCTACTTTTGGATGACGTTCAGAAGAAGAATGAAATAAAATCTGGTAAAGTACGTAAAGTTAAGATATATCATAGAAGGAAAGTACTTCACAGATGCTGAATGAATAGCAACTAAATCAAGAGTTGAGTTGAAAATTATACAATGCAATAAACAGAAGAATATTCAGGAAATAGACAAAGAACAATTGAAGTTGAAGATGAGAGCGCAAATTTGTCTGATGTGGGCCCCAACCCCCTGATAAGTCCTGATAAATCGAATGAATATGGGAATGTGGTAAATGAAAATATAATTGAAATGGATCAGGAAAGAACCGTCTTTAAGAAGAATATGCAGACGAAATTAGAATTATGAAAGGAGCAATCTTTGAAAGAGTGAAAGTGAAAGTGAAAGTAGCTCATGTTGAAATGTCTGCAACAGAGACTCTTTTGAAAATTAGAAATAGGGATGTGTTTAAACATCCAATTTATATTTGAAATTTTGCTTTAAGAGTATGATGCCAGACAACAAATCTTAATTTAACTGAACTAAACTAATTGATATATACGGTTTTTCTATTGATACGATATTATTTTAACTACCTTCACTCCTCAGCAATATTTTCTTTTAAAGCGATAATTAGAATTGTAATAAAAATAAACATGAAATTGAATTTATACAATTTTTCTTGACAATTGACGAAAATAACACTATTTATTACTTGTTTATTTACTATATTATATTTAATATATTGTTCATTGGATCGCACGATCGCGAATGCCGTAACCCATCAGGGTCGTAGGGCACCACATGTATTGCAGCCGCAGTAGAAGTGGTGTTTTTTGGGCAAGATAAAGAGCCCAAACCCTCTCCATACCGGTTTTGGAATTCAGAGTTAACTTTATCAAGGTCATGCAAGGTTATATTCTCATTTCTGTTTTGATTATCCCTTCTGTTTATCTTATGTTATCTATTGATCGCGATAGCGGATCCCATAACCCATCAAGGTCGGAGAGGCAACACATATACTGCAGACGCAGGTCGGTTTGCATTCAGTTTTCCTTCTCCTAGAACGGTTGTCCTCCAAGGGTATACAATCCAGTCTGTCCTGCAATTTACCCACAGCTAGGAAGAAGAAAAGGGTTCATACCTTTATTTATTGAATGGTTAGCAAAACATCGGTTAATTTTCAATTGATTCGGACTTTATAAAATGGTAAATAATAAGGATTTCCTTATAGTTGGTTCACATATTTCAATAATTTATTAAATGTTTATAAATTTATAAATAAAAATTGTTTTCATATATTTTTCTTTATAAATTGGTAAATGATAAATAGTGCATTGTATTAACTTCAATACAAGTGTATTAGTTTTTACAATGTAGTAAATATAAAATTATTCATGTTAATAAACAGTCTAATAAATAAATAGTATGTAATCTTTCTGTTGCAAATTCTCGAGAACAAGAAAAATGTTTAAATTCACTTTTATTGCATGTTTAATTTTTTATTTATTATTCTAATCTTCGCTTTATAAAACATTAAACATTGCCGAGGAATAGTTAAAATAATAGCGGTGTCAAGGGAAAAATCATCCTTTTGACACTTCGTTTTTTTGTGGGCCTGAATGACCAGGTCTGCAAGTATTTTCACAGTAATTGTTCTGAGGAATCTTACTCATTAAAAGCTCGACTTCACGAATTTATGTCCAGTACTACGTTGGCAATTAGGTTACATAAAATGCCTGGAAAACACTCCACGCGTTGACGTAAGCCTTGTGAGTGAAATTGGGTAGACGGAACACTTGGTGAACGTCGATTGCTGTGCTTTCACGAAGTCACAAATTATCGTGGCTGAGGGCTTAAACGTGCCGGCCTTCAAATTGTTGATCACGTTAGATAACACGCGCTTTCCAAGAAACTGTAACAAAGGTCTGCTCGGTATAATTGCAGTATATACCACAGGTGGGCTCTGTGGGTGTTTAATAAACACAAATCTGCCTGAGCAAGTGTCTGCAATAGGGATTGGCTTGTCGCACTCGGAGACGGGTATCCTCGAATACGAGTTGCCAGGTATATATATATATATATATATATATATGAAGTAAGGAAAATCATGATAATCCGTATGGATAATCCCATGGAGGATGAAATCCTGAGAGCTCAATGTTAAGTCAGAGCGAATAATTTAATTTAAAGAAAAACAGAACCACTTTAAGGTTCCATTAGTTATAATTTATTTCACCAGAAACACTATATATATATATATATATATATATATATATATATATAAACACTATATATATATAATCACTATATATATATATATAATCACTATATATATATATATATATATATATATATATATATATATATATATCAAAACACTATATATATATATATATATATATATATATATATACAAACACTATATATATATATTATAAATTAACTGATTTAAAATGTTTTTTCGCTACACAGTAATAACCACGTTTCAAAAATGGAAGCTAAAAGCTTCGAATTTAATTTTGTTATTAAATTAAACACATTAATTCCATTTCCTCGTCAAGCGAATTTTGGAGTAACTTGTTTTTAAATTTACAGTTTTAAAGGCACGGCAAAGATTCATAATTGAGTGTTTCCAAGGATACAGAGAAATCCATTCATCTAGACAAGGGGTGGTAGCTTGTTCAATTTCAATTTTCGTTGTATCAGTTAATAGTTACATTCGAAAGCGGGGTTATACTTAAGGATGGGTAGGGATGTATTTTTCAACAAATTCTGACATCCGCTAAATGCATGTCGTCTGGGGATTTTATAAAAAATTTTGTTAACGGCAAAAAATTCTTACAGCATTTTTTCTATTTGTATACTTAAAGATTTTTTGGGCTGTTTAGGCTAGAATATGTTTTATTTAACTACAATCCTAAAAAAAATTAATTTTTAATTTTTAATAGACTATATTTCTTTTTAAAACCAAGTAAATGTATTAGAATTACTTAGAGTATGTAAAATTATAATTCTCTTTATTTATACATATATATATATATATATATATATATATATATATATATATATATATATGTCAAAACACTATATATATATATATATATATATATATATATATATATATATATATAGTGTTTATGAGTTTTGTTGTCAATTCTCAATAACAAAGAACATGTATAAATTCACTTTCATTTGTTTAGGTTTTATTACAATTCTAATCATCGTTTTTAAAACAATAAACGTTGCCGAGAAGTGAAGGTAGTTAAAATAATATCAGTGTCAGTAGATAAACCGTCCTTTTCACACTTGTTTTGTTTTACGAATGCCATCAGCTTTCATTAGCCGATGATATCTCTTCACGGCGTCCTGTCCTACGTTACACTGAGCAATGTTTCCCCCCTACTATCTCTTCTAATCCTCTCACTGCCAACTATATACACAAACACGTTAGGATATTTGCCGCTACTCGTTCTTTCCATCCGCCCCTTGCTTTCAATATAGCCTGTGAGTGTTTAATTCTCCAAACCCTCTTTCTTCATTATGTGTCACAGAAATTGCAACTGCCTCTTTCTGATTGTAAGTATAAATGTCCATTTTCGTTCCCAATTTCCATAATGCTTAATTTCGAAAAAGGGATCGCAAAACACATATTAATTTAATTTTTTTTTCTTGATTATAGCATCATCATTTGTCGAGCGCAGTCGGGATCACCGAGCCAATGCGAACAATCCTTTCTTTAGCTGCATCGTTTACGTTACGCCTGGGCTACATATTTATTATCTCCTAGGCCGGTTGCCACCCAAGGCTACAGAACCCAGTCTGCTCTACTATTTACCCACTGATAAATATAGATAGCTTCTGTTTCACACTTTAAAGCCTTTCCTAATTTTAAAGAAAAACTGTGATTATACATAGAATCAGAAAGAGTTAAATTTCTGGGAAACATAACGAGAAAAGAGAGGTTGGCGAATTTAACACTCACAAGATATACTGAAAGTAAGCAAAGGGCGACGGAAACAGCGAGTATCCTAACTAATGACTTTATGTAAATAGATGGCAGAAAAGGGGTTGGGATAAATATTAAAAGGATAAATAAGGTTTAGAGCTACAAAAGATAGGAAGTTGTGGAGAACCATGATCGCCCACGTTCTGAAGGGACACAGTACGTAAAAGAATATGAAGAATAATCATTTTTTTATCCAATTTTTAGCAGTATGAGTGAGTGAGTGAGTGAGTGAGAGAGAGAGAGAGGGAGAGAGAGAGAGATGAGGTGCAGGCACAGGAGACAGGAATAGATAGAACTCACTGAATGTTGGTATAAATGTCCATTTTTGTTCCCATTTTCCATAAAACTTAATTTCGAAAAAGGCATCGCAAACGATATATATTAATGTAATTTTCTTGTTGATAATATTATCACCATTTGTCGAACGCATTCGGGATCATCGAGCCATTGGGAACGATCTTTTCCTTAGCTTCATAGTATGCACTACGCCAGGCCTACATACAGTTTTGAATTCAAAGTTACTTTCTCCTAGACCGGCTTCCACCCAAGGCTATAGAACCCAGTCTGTCCTGCTATTTACCCACAGATAAATATAGATAGCTTCAGTTTCACGCTCTAAAACCTTTATAAACATTATTCAGACTATTGTCCTCATCTTTGTTGCCATATTTATTACAACGTTTCGGCCGTTGTACGCTCTTGCCTTCGTCAGGTGGTTGGAATGTCGAACCGAACATTCGTAGTTTTAAAGAAAATAACAGTGATGTCAAGAGAAAAGCTGTTCTATTGACATTTCATTTGGGGGGGGCACGTCTGACAAATAGTGTTCTCCTTCATGATAATGCAGACAGCTTATCTTTCATTTCTATTTTTTTTTAACCGGGAACTGATAATTTCTCGAACAGACTCCTGCTTGGGTGCTTCTCTAAGCCCTTTAACCTCAAGTCAAGAGACAATCGTTATCTATTTTCTTTGTTATCGTATCTTTGTTTTTTGTTTTCAAAAGCCGTATTCATCATAAACATTTTATTAGTACAACTCTTCCTTTAGTGGCTCTCGAGCCTTGTTTTTGGTTAACTCTATTATCAAAAACCGTCAAATCACTTTCTCTCTAGAAGCGACATCTAGTGTTTATTATTGTTCGATGAAGTGCCTGTTATTTTAAAGATTCCAAATAAAAAGCAGTAAAGAATTTCAAAAATTTTTCAAAAAGATTACATAAAAAAAAAATCTGTAAAAAATGATTTAAAAAAAAAAGCCGAGAAAAATTCAATTCCAACAGTAAGTTAAATCCTGATGCGAAGTGAAAAAACTGAAGCTGAAAAGGCAGGAATAGAAACACGAATTAAAAAAAAAAGGAAGACAAACTAAATAAATTTAAACTGAAAGAATGCAAATAAAATGAAGTCTTGTTTGTCTTGATGGCGGCTTGTGTCTCTCACAAGAGGATCACTTCTGACTAATGCTCTATCTTTGATTTGCTTTTTCTAACAGTTTTCACCCAACCTCTTTCCAGCCACCTTTTCTTTCTTTCTTTCTTTCTTATTCGATTTTTAAATATTTTCCTTTTTCTCTTTCCCTCCCATTCTTTTTCTTTCTTTCTTTCTTTCTTTCTTTCTTTCTTTCTTTCTTATTCGATTTTTTATATTTTCCTTTTTCTCTTTCCCTCCCATTCTTTTTCTTTCTTTCTTTCTTTCTTTCTTTCTTTCTTTCTTTCTTATTCGATTTTTTTATATTTTCCTTTTTCTCTTTCCCTCCCATTCTTTTTCTTTCTTTCTTTCTTTCTTTCTTTCTTTCTTTCTTTCTTTCTTTCTTTCTTTCTTTCTTATTCGATTTTTTATATTTTCCTTTTTCTCTTTCCCTCCCATTCTTTTTCTTTCTTTTTTTCTTTCTTTCTTTCTTTCTTTCTTTCTTTCTTTCTTTCTTTCTTTCTTTCTTTCTTATTCGATTTTTTTATATTTTCCTTTTTCTCTTTCCCTCCCATTCTTTTTCTTTCTTTCTTTCTTTCTTTCTTTCTTTCTTTCTTTCTTTCTTATTCGATTTTTAAATATTTTCCTTTTTCTCTTTCCCTCCCATTCTTTTTCTTTCTTTCTTTCTTTCTTTCTTTCTTTCTTTCTTTCTTTCTTTCTTTCTTTCTTTCTTTCTTATTCGATTTTTTTAATATTTTCCTTTTTCTCTTTCCTTCCCATTCTTTCCCTCCCATTCTTTTTCTTTTTTTCTTTCTTTTTTTTTCTTTCTTTCTTTCTTTCTTTCTTTCTTTCTTTCTTTCTTTCTTTCTTATTCGATTTTTTTATATTTTCCTTTTTCTCTTTCCCTCCCATTCTTTTTCTTTCTTTCTTTCTTTCTTTCTTTCTTTCTTTCTTTCTTTCTTATTCGATTTTTAAATATTTTCCTTTTTCTCTTTCCCTCCCATTCTTTTTCTTTCTTTCTTTCTTTCTTTCTTTCTTTCTTTCTTTCTTTCTTTCTTTCTTTCTTATTCGATTTTTTTTATATTTTCCTTTTTCTCTTTCCTTCCCATTCTTTCCCTCCCATTCTTTTTCTTTTTTTCTTTCTTTTTTTTTCTTTCTTTCTTTCTTTCTTTCTTTCTTTCTTTCTTTCTTTCTTATTCGATTTTTTTACATTTTTCCTTTTTCTCTTTCCCTCCCACTCTTTTTCTTTCTTTCTTTCTTTCTTTCTTTCTTTCTTTCTTTCTTTCTTTCTTTCTTTCTTTCTTTCTTTTGCCCTCACTTCATAATTTTACGTTTCTTTCCTTTTATTTCTTTTCGGCTTTCTTTTTGCTTGATTCTTTATTTCATTCTCTTTCTTCCTCTTGTTCTCACTTCATGTTTTTATTTTTTCTCTCTCTGTATTTCTTTCTTTTTATTTTTCTTGCCCTCACTGCACGTTTTTCTTTCCTTCTTTCTTTCCTGTTTCTTTCCTTTTATTTCTTTGCGGTTTTCTTTTTCCTTGTTTCTTTCTTTCATTCTCTATCTCGCGCTCACTCTATATTCTTTATTTACTTCCTTCTTTCTCCCGATCTGGCACCATATAACTTCTTTCTTTCTTTCTTTCTTTCTTTCACACCATGTTTTGCTTTTTTCCTTCTTTTTTCCCGTTTCTTTCCTTTTATTTCTTTCCGGCTTTCGTTTTTCTTTCTTTCTTTCTTTCTTTCTTTCTCTTTCTTGCTCTCACTCTATATTCTCTCTTTCTTTTTCTTTCTTTCTTTCTTTCTTTCTCTCTCTATTTCTTTTTGTATTTCTTTCTGTATTTTTCTTTCTTTCTAACATTCTTTCTTTCTCTTTCTTTCTTTCTTTCTTTTGTTCTTGCTTTCTTTCTTTCGTTTTCTTCATTTTTCTTTATTTTTTTCTGTTCTTTCTTTCTTTATTTCTTTCTTTCTGTATCGTTCTGTCTTTGTTCATTTTTCTTTCTTTTTTATTTCGTTATTTTTCTTTCATTCTTTCTTTCATACTTTCTTTCTGTTTATTTCTTTCTTTCTTTTCTCTCTTTCCTTCTTTCTTTCTTTTTCTTTCTTTCTTTTTCTTTCTTTCTTTCTTTCTATATTTATTTTTCTTTCTTTTTTATTGTCTTTCTTTCTTTCTTTTCAAATATTTAATATATCCTTCAGTTTCGTCTCCTAAATTTAAAAATATAATCAATAATTTTTATTTTCTTGACCTTTCTTTCTGTTCATTAGTTTACATCAAATGACTTTTTCCTTCGTTTTTATTTCTCTCCTTCTTATTTCTCTTTTTCCTTTTTTACTTCACGCTTTCCTTCCTTACGGTTTACTTATTTTTCCTTTTAATTCTTCTTCACATTTTTCTTTCGTTTTCCTCCTTGTAATGCATTCTGACTTTCTCCACAACTTCTTCCTACTTTCTTTCGTTAAATAAGACGAAAACTAGTCTATATCTTTTACTTATTCCTCGTTCACCACCTCGCCCACTCGACGACACCACCGTCCTTAGTTCAAAGTATGGAAAGAAATTGAAGACACCACCCTGCACAGATTTTTGGTTATCAATGCTCATGGATATTCTCTTTGCATATTTTTTCCGCCCTCTCTTTCTGCGACACGCGTTGGAGCGAACGTCTTCGAAGTTTATGTCACCGGATTATGGCGAATGTGTCAAGGTTCAATAAACATAAGCGCCGACTCCATTGCTCCATCATTTCAAATAAAATTTAATCCGCCGATCAAGAAGACAAAACTCTTTTCGAATGATTCAAGATGCTTAGACGGTAAACAAGACGAGCCGGCTTTCATTTATTCTGCACTAAGATCTCCCAATTCGCGCACTTGTGTTTTTACTTTCACTGTTTTTAAGCAATTTTTATACTTTTCTTTCTTTCTTTCTTTCTTTCTTTCTTTCTTTCTTTCTTTCTTTCTTTCTTCACTTCGTCCTGCTTCTTTCACTTCTCTACCTTTCTTTCTCTCTTTCTTTCTTTCTTTTTTCTTTCTTTTGTTTCTTTCTTCACTTCGTCCTGCTTCTTTCACTTCTCTACCTTTCTTTCTTTCTTTCTTTCTTTTTTCTTTCTTTTGTTTGTTTGTTTCTTTCTTTCTTTTTTCACTTCGTCCTGCTTCTTTCACTTCTCTACCTTTCTTTCTTTCTTTTTCTTTCTTTCGTTTGTTTGTTTCTTTCTTTCTTTCTTTCTTCACTTCGTCCTGCTTCTTTCATTTATCTACCTTTCTTTCTTTCTTTTTCCTTTCTTTTGTTTGTTTGTTTCTTTCTTTCTTTCTGCACTTCGTCCTGCTTCTTTCACTTCTATACCTTTCTTTCTTTCTTTCTTTTTTTCTTTCTTTTGTTTCTTTGTTTCTTTCTTTGTTTCTTTCTTTCTTCACTTCGTCCTGCTTCTTTCACTTCTCTACCTTTCTTTCTTTCTTTTTTCTTTCTTTCTTTCTTTCTTTCTTTCTTTTCCCTGCTTTCTTCTCTCCGTCCTGATTCTTTCGTCCTTTCTTTCTTTCTTTCTCTCTTTCTTTAATCTCATATTTTCCACATTTGTTTCTACATTTTGAGGCAAATCAAGTTCTTAAAGCTTTATTTGCCGTTTCCTTCACTTCGTCCTCATTCTTTCACGTCTCTACCTTTCTTTGTTTCTTTCTTTTTTCTTTTTTGTTTGTTTGTTTGTTTCTTTCTTTCTTTCTTTCTTTCTTTCTTTCTTTCTTTCTTTCTTTCTTTCATGCATCCTTTATTTCTCTGCCGTCTCCGTGCTATTTTCTCTCCTTTCTTTCTTCTTCCTAATTGTCGTTTTAACTTTCTTTTTCTCCAGCATGTTCATTTTATATATTCTTATCTTTTTTGTTTGTTTATTTTTTAATGTTTAAAAATTCTGTTTAATTTTTTATATATTTCATTCGTTGCTTCTTTCTTTCTTTCTTTCTTTCTTTCTTTCTTTCTTTCATTCTTTCTTTCTTTCATTCTTTCTTTCTTTCTTTCTTTTGTATCTTTCCTTATTTCTTTCTTTATTTCTTCTCAGCTTATTTCTTTCCGTCTCCCTTTCTTTCCTTTTCCTTTCTTTCTTTATTTATCTCTTGCTTTCTTTGCTTACGTGTTTATGCATTTATTCGGCCTGATTCATTGTCTTTTCCATGCATTTTTCTTTCTTTCTTTCTTAATTTAACTTTCTTCTATCACTTCGTCCAGCTTTTTACTCTTCTCTATCTCCCTTTCTTTCCATTTCCACGCCCTTTTCTTTCAATGTCTCTTTCTCTTTCTGTCTGTATTTCTTTATTTCTTTCTGTCAACACCGCCATTGAAAATTCCAGTCTGTTTCTCCTTTATTATAATCTTAACCAACGTGCCCCATGAATTCTATTTCCGCCCGCATGTATCCGGATATATCCAAAGCGTTACAAAGAGAACGTCAATTTCCAAAACTGCCGTTGATTACAAAATAATGACGCGAACGATTTGAGTTCTTTGCATATAACTTTGAACAAATGAAAAAAAAATCAGTCCATAAATCTTAATATAGACTGAGAATCCTTTATCCAAAATTCTTGCGACCGGAAGTGGTTTGGTTTTTAAACATTTTCAGATTTTGGAATACAGGTTATTTAATTTGTATATAGCATCCATAAAATGGGATAGCTCGGGAATGGAACCCAAGCATAGGCACAATATCCCTTTACATTTCACAAAGCAGCCTATACATATACCCTGAAGGTAGTTTTATGCAAATAACATATACCCTGAAAGTAGTTCTATATAAAATTTAATAAATCATGTGTATATACAGATACAAGTAATGACGCTGGTTAGGTAATTTTCACACGGATTTTTAAGTGGTCAAATGAGGATTTTACGTAAAAATAATGTGTTGTACTTTCTGTACTTTTACAAAAACATGATCACTGCTTACAAATATATATATATAAATGCAACACCAAACACTACATCTACGTCAGGTTTGAAAACTCGGTAAGCTATCAGTCTCTACCAACAATGTCATATTTTGATTAAAATGTTACACACCGAGCTGAGTTCGAATTCCAGTCGAATCCATTACATTCACTTATGTGATAATACCCTTGGGAAAGGTGTAAATCCTCTTCTTCTCCCTCCAACTATGGGTAAATAGCAGGACAGACTGGGTTCTATAGCCTTGGATGGCAACTGGTCTAGGAGAAGGACAACTCTGAATTCAAAACCTGCGGAGGGTCGTTTGGGGACCTTGTGGCATTCGCTGCACCAGGTCCCTGTATTTGTCCCTCCAAAAAGTGTGGATGGCCCTGCACAAAGCCTTCACCACTATAATCAAATCTCATGTGTCGGTGTCGGGCTTTCAGTTTCTGAGAACTGATCTGTCTGACCCTCATACGTCGAATTCAACGGGAGAGCCGATCATATATATATATATTGTGGCCTTGTTGGCTCCAGAAATAAAAACACAAGAGAAGAACAGAGTTAAACAAATATAATAACGGAAACATTAATTCAAACATATACAAACGAGTGTGTTACAGAAGGAATGTTCGGTCCGACTGTCAGAGCTGACTGCGGGAAACTTTCCTCTCCAAAAGGCAGTAACGGCTCCATTTTATAGCTGGGTGAGTTCCTGTGTCCGCAGGTAAATTGCCAAAACACATCTGATCCGCGTCGCCAAGTTGTTGTGGCTTTTTTAGGGACAGAAATAAAGACACAAGAAAGGACCTGATTTAAAAAAATATATTAACAGAAACAGTAATACAAATATATACAAACGAGTGTTACAGCAAGAATGTTCGATCCGACTGTCAGAGCTGACTGCTGGAAACTTTCCGCTCAAATAGGCAGTACCTGCTCCTATTTATAGCTGGAAGAATCCATGCTTGCGTGGGTAAATTACCATAACACAACAGTATTTTTATGAAAATAAAACATGGATTCTGACTAGAGTTAAATGTCGTGAAAACTGAAAAAAATCTTAGCATTTTGTTTGTAACGCTGCAACGCAATAATCGTGCTACAGGTAGCCATGTTGCTTCCTGAAATTTTCCATTTGTGGCACGTCATGTCAGCACCTGACAAACTTTAGGAATTGGATGTTTTCGGATCTTGAAATTTCGGATAAACGATACTCAATCTATAATGTATTTCATTGACTAAGAGAAACTTTTTGAATAATTATAAAAGTTACGTCGTGATGTAGCGTTTGAAGCGTCGCTGTAAATATATTCCTTCCTCATTGGCGATGCAATGTTGGTTCGGTTTAATCAAAGACGTTCCATTATACCAAGAAAGGAAGAGAAAATAACATTTTGAAATGTTTTAGTAAGTTTACAGCGTCTTCTTCCTCCCTCTTCCACCTCGTCCTCCCCCTTCCACCTCGTCCTCCACCTTCCACCTCGTCCTCCACCTTCCACTTCATCCTCCCCCTTCCACTTCATCCCCCCTTCCCCGTCACCCCCCCTTCCACTTCATCCTCCACCTTCCACCTCGTCCTCCACCTTCAACCTTGTTCTCCACCTTCCACCTTGTTCTCCACCTTCCACTTCATCCTCTCCCTTCCACTTCATCCCCCCTTCCCCGTCACCCCCCCTTCCACTTCATCCTCCACCTTCCACCTCGTCCTCCACCTTCAACCTTGTTCTCCACCTTCCACCTTGTTCTCCACCTTCCACTTCATCCTCTCCCTTCCACCTCGTCCTCCCCCTTCCACCTCGTCCTCCACCTTCCACTTCATCCTCCACTTTCCACCTCGTCCTTTACCTTCGACTTCATCCAACCCCCTTCTTTCTCGTCCTCCCCCTTCCACCTCGTCCTCCACCTTCCACCTCACCCTCTCCTCCTCCTTTTTAGAACCGATAGGACTTCCGTAAAGTATAGAACCACAATCTCACCACGCTTGGTGTCACTACTGTGGCTTCTGTAAAAAGTCAGTCTTAATATAGGTAGGGTTCGCAGGCCCTCATTCAACCGACATTTGAATTAGGTGTTGTTCTTCTCTTGGACTGGTTGCCATCCAAGTCTGAAGCGCCCAGTCTGCCCTGTTGTTTTAAGCCATGACCTTGGGAAGAAAAATGGATCCCTACAAGTCTCAAAGTTATCTGTGAGAAAATGAAAGAGACGACCTCGGTTGAAGATTGAACACGGGATGCTGATCCTATTTTCTACGAAGATTGAAGCTACGATATTTTTTTATAATAATTTCTGCGAACATCTAGGTGCATATTCTGAAAGGACATATTCAAAATCTACCGACATTGCGACATTTGAAACGCATGAGGATAGTTACGCATACAAACTACTGAGAAATGAGCTGCATGACAGGAGAGTTTAATTATAATAATAATAATAATTTTAGTCTTTTGTATAATTATGTGAAATCAACAGAAAAAATCCCATCATTCGCTTGTTCTAGGCTATTGGTTATGAACGGCATGCAAAAATATTTTTTTACTACAACTACTACTGCTACTACTTTATTATCGCTCTCCCGTCGAACTCGACGTATGAGGGTCAGACAGATCAGTTCCCAGAAACTGAAAGCCCGACAGCCACACAGGATTTGATTATAGTGGTGAAGGCTTTCTGCAGGGCCATCCACACTTTTTGGAGGGACGAATACAGGGACCCGGTGCAACGGATGCCACAAGGTCCCCAAACGACCCTCCGCAGGTTTTGAATTCAGAGTTGTCCTTCTCCTAGACCAGTTGCCATCCAACCCAGTCTGTCCTGCTATTTACCCATAGTTGGAGGGAGAAGAAGAGGATTCACACCTTTCCCAAGGGTATTAGCACGTAAGTGAATGTAATGGAATCGACTGGAATTCGAACTCGGCTCTGCGATTCCTCAATCCAAGCCGTTATCCATTACTCCACCGTGCCTCCTCCTCCTCCTCCTCCTCCTACTACTACTACTAATAATAATAATAACAGTAGTATTAGTAGTAGTATTCTTTTGTTTAATTAATTGGAGACAGGAAATAACCCGGTATGTTATAGTAAAAGAAAATTTTAGGTAAAAAATAATTTTTACTACTACTACTACTTCTTCTTCTAATAATAATAATAATAATAATAATAATAATAATAATAAATTCATAGATCCTTTTTAGATTTGTGCATCAGATAAGCTTTAGAGTAATAACGTGCAAAAACGAACATATTTTTAATACCAGTTAATATATGCAAAACAAAAAACGAAACTATTCATAATAATAATAATAATAATTATAATGGATCATTTATAGATGTGTATATCAAATAAGGTTTAGAGTAATAATCAGCTAAACAACAAAAACAGAACACAATTTAGATGCCCAATCATATTAATAATAATAAAAATAATAACAGCAATAAAGATTATAATAATAGCCATATATCTTTCTAAGAGGTGTACATGAAAGAAGCATTGAAGGAAAAGTGTAAAAAAACGAAAACACATTTGATACATCTTATTTCATGCTTGTAAATGAAAACACTGCTTTGCACTAAAACGCCTATCACAAGATCAAAAGAGTCGATCAGATAGATTGAAACGCACAAACAACGAAGCTCTTTAAATGGTTTTTATTAGAATCTAATTTTTGTGTAGTTATCTTCTTTTATTGGCTTCCGATTAAATTTCAGTCTCTATTTCAATTCGCCTCAGAGATAAGCGGCTCAGTTAAATTCGTATGAAAATTTATATCGTTTAAGAAAATTTAAGTATCACATGTCTTTTGTATAAATCTAAGGATTATTTATTCTTTATGTAAAATATTTGAAATTTGCCAAACGGGGGAAGGAATTAAATAACAGATTGTAAGACACATAAATACGTCGACTATAAAATTGAACCATAAAAGAACGAGAAAGATAATATTGTTTAGCTGAACTTTGATTTTAAAAGTACAGTACATGTAACTTTTATTAGAACCCCCCCCCCCAAAAAAAAAACTGACGGTGATGTTAAAATTAACAATTTCCAAGAAGCATTACTGTTACATTCGATTGAGATTTATAAAAAAAAATCTTTTTATTAAGACATTTTTCCAGGAAATTAGATTTGTTTAGTCCACTAACTATTATAGCTCTTTCGCATATTGATGTAAATTCTTTTTGAAACATTTTATGTTATAGAAGAGTGGAAAGTTAACAGTTTTATTATATCATTATTTTTTCTTCTGTATTCATGTCATAACCATTTTAGTTGCAACTGCCGGAAGTGACCTTCACAGAATTGTTATAATGTGCTTTACTCCTTGGTATCTCCTAGTATTAAACTGGCGACTAGGTACTATACATTTTACTCTTGAAATAGCTAAATGCAACCTTAAGTCCCATTCTAATAATTTATTTTCTCCTACTTTTCATTTGTTGAACACACTCCCGAACTTTTGCTTTTCTGTTACCTTTCTTTTTATGGGTCATGTCCTTTCAGGACGTGGGCGATCATGGCTCACTCTATCGCTTGCAGCTCTCAACAAGTTCCTTCCCTCTGCTTTCTCCCCCAGACCACGTTCTGTCATCCATTTGCTTAAGCCCACCAGGAACGTCACGCGCTGCTTTACCTTGTCTCTCTTTCCCTCTACTCAGCCTGTGAGTATCAGATTCTCCAGGCCCTTCTTCCTCATTATGTGTCCCAGAAACTTCAACTGTGTTAACCCTGAGCCTCCTCCTTTTCTGAATTCTCTTCAAGACCTCATCGTTGCTCACAAGCTCGGTGACGAAATTCTGTAGGACCACATCTCTGTCGCCTCGAGTTTCTTCTTTATCTTTGAGGAAATCGTCCAGGATTCGCTGCCGTAAAGAAGGACAGATGTCACGTAACAGTTCAGTATTCTTTTCTTTGTTGCCAAATCCCGCACTCCCCAATACTCCGCCCAGTTTTTGGAATGCGTCCTTGGCCATGACAATACGTCTACAGATTTCGGTGTCACACTTATCATCCTCTGTCAAAACGCTTCCCAGATATTTAATCTTTCTCATCTGCTTGATTCTAGTGTTCTCGACCTGCAAATCGCATCAGTCAGTTATGTGCCATGTGTGATACTTGCTTAGGCGATAATGTATCTTTTTTTACCGCAGTAGGTTACCATTTTTTCTGCAGTAGACCAGTTGCCATCCAAGGCTATAGAACCCGGTTTGTCCTGCTATTTACCCATAACTGAGGTGAGAAGGAGAGTATTCATACCCTTCCAAAGAGTAATAGGACGTAAGTGAATGTAATGGATTTGACTGGAATTCGAACTCGGCTCGCCTCAATCCGAGCCGCTATCCATTACTCAACCGTACGATCTTCAAAAGTTGAAATGCTACATCGGTCGCCATTTTCTGTCTTCCTGATCTATGTTCGTTTATTGCCTTTTTCCTCATTTACGTTTTCTCATCCTCTTTCATTCTCAGTGGCATTATCACCTTGTTTGGGGTGAAATGATTTTAAAAAAAAAGGTAATTTTCGGTGAGTTGTTAAAGGTTTTCATTGTAGCACCAGTCTACAGTGTCTGAGGAAAGATAATTTTTAAAAGTCCGCAAGTGATGTGGTTTCTGTTATTTGGAATAGTTCTTTGTTCACGAGTTTCAAAGAAGAACTGTCCTCTCCAAGAACTACAGGGTTCACTTATTTAAAGCCATGCTTTGAAAATTACCATTGGAAAACTTGGCGTCGATTTAAACAAAAAATTACCACTGTCACTCACTGCTAAATAAGGAAGGAACTCTGTTGTTTTAATAGATACCTTATTTATTCTCCCCTTAAAGTAGGAAGCTCCACAAAAAATGCGATACCTAAGGTTTAAAATGAAATTTTAAAAATGAAAAAATCTCTCTTGAAGTTTTTATTTTAGCTTTGATTTCAAGTTAATAGCTTAAATTTAATATTTCCAGTAAGCATAATACTTTGCTGCATTTCAAAAGCCAATTTAAATTGGCTGGAGGAGTTTGGTTTTCTAAAATTGCTGATTAGCGCCCTTTTTTTAGTCGTCTTTTATTGCAATGTAATTCTCTTTATTAAGAAAATCTCCCAAAAGAATACTCTTCTTAAACTTTATTTGGAGAATATTAGATGATTTAAAGTTTAATTGATCTAATTTGAAACAAATAGTATTTAAAATAACACAGAAATGCATTTTTTAACCTGACAGTAGCTGCATTCACCTGTTGACGTATTGATGGCATGATGACAGATTTAATGTTCTATGGAGACGTTATCTGTAAAAACATAATTGAAGAAAACGAGGCAAACGCCTTTTATTATACCATTTTTAAGTACTCGGAGATGTTAAAAATTCGAGAAAATATTCTTCGTAATATAATGTTTTATTGAATTTTAGAAAAGTTGACTTTAAATTTATTTTCTGATAATGTCGTGTATAGAGACACATACAAAACAAAATTCAAAATTATTTAAAATATATTGGTGTTTGATGATTTGTATTAAGGTTTTTCATTTATGATTAGTAAATATATTTTTCACTTAATAATAATATCATTTAAAAGGCTAAAATTAATACAGAATTTTAAAGATTTAAAACTCAATAAATTTTTCTATAGAAAAATAAAAAAAAAATGAAAACAATTCTTGTAAAAATTCATTATTCATCGAATTATTTCTTTTCTTTACACAAAAATGTCCTCAATATATCTTATTTATAAAAGCGATTAAAAGATTTTCTAATTAAATAATGTAATAGTTTTATTGCATTTATTAAAATTTTTAAATCAAAGCAGATTTTCTGTAAACAGTGTTTCTGTTTGACGAAAACAAATTGATGATTTAAATCCTCCAAGGAATCCTGCTTTTAAATAATATAAATATGAATTTTCTCAAAATTCCATAAATTAAAAATAAGTGGGGGTAACAGATGCAAATAAAAATGTTACCAACATTTTCTAAAAAAAAAACTTCAAAAATAAAGTCTTGATAATTTCACTGAAATCAGAAAGTTATCTGATTTCTGCATAAAATTTCCAAAATAATGTGTTTTTAACGCCAAAAGAGACGTTAGAGTTATGGATACAAATCTTTGGCCCAGCCACTACGCGGACGACACTACTATTTACTCCTGCCTCAAAAACAAATCTCGTGTCGCTGACAAAACTAACCTGGCCGTTTGTCTCGAAAAGGACCTCCAGTCTGTTGTGGACTGTGACAGGAATTGGCTGGTTAACAGAAAAAAAACAAAACTGCTCTCTATTACTATGTCTGACGCTCAACTCCACGAGAGCACCTCTTTGCGATTGCTCGGTCTCACATTGTCCGCTGACCTGAGATAGAATAAATACATTGAGTCAATAGCTTCGTCCACCGCAAGGAAAGTTGGCTCCCTGTGCCACACCAGGAAATCTTTCTCGCCGGAGTCGATCATTCAAATCTACAAATAAACCATTCGCCCTTGCATGGAGTATTACTGCCATATATGGTCCGGTGCTCCTTCTGTTTGTCTCAAGGTTCTTGATAAGATCCAGAGACGGAGATGCAATGTAATTGGCCCTGATCTGGCATTTCGTCTGCAGTCGCTCTCTCACAGGTGTGCCGTCACCTCTCTCTGTTTTTTTTTTTTTACAAATACTTTCATGGTAACTGCTCTGATGAGCTGCTTTTGCTGGTTCCCAGACTTCATGAATTTAAGCGTTCTACTAGGCTGGCATCTCGCTCTCACCCTTTCACTGTCGAAACTGTTAAATGTAGCCGTCTCTTCTACTCCAATAGCTTCATGTCTCGCACATCTCGCCTGTTGTACTCCCGCCTCTTTTCCTGTTCCCCTGATAGCTATAATCTCCACCAATTCAAATGTAATGTCAATCGACGTCTCTAGATACCTTGATCTATTCCTTATCCTTCTCTTCATTCTTCCTCTATCACTCCTATTTGCTCTCGCTCTAACTCTTTGTAACCCCTTGCGTGCTAGTGGCTTCCCGTCTTGTTTGGGGTGAAACGCTTAAAAAAAATAGAATGAAAAAATTAATAAAAAGTCTTTTGTCTTTCATCTTAATAATGACAACATTTTGACGATAAAACTTTGTTTTCATCTAGTTTGAGGCCTTTTTTCATCATTGTATGATTGTTATAATTAAGATGAAAAGACTAAAAAGCGATGGAGTCTCTGAGCGAGTATTTGGCTTTATCCAGCCGTTCTTAAATCGTGTAATAAAGGTTGAGCTGAATGAGTATATGCTTCTTGATCAGTTCACATTAATACGGGATGGGGCAGAGTTCTATGATTGGATCTTCTTTCTTTCTTCTCTTCATCAACGAACTTCCCGGTGTCATCAGTTCCCAACTAGGTATTTATACTGGTGACACAACTGCTTACTCTTACCTTAAAAGTAAATATGATACATCCGACAAAGTAAAAAAAATGTCACTAATTCTAGCTTGTAACTTTTACCTCCCTAAAACGAAATCTCCACGTTTTTTATTCTCCATAGAGAATTTTTTTTTCCTTCAGTCAGTATGACTAATGCTAACCTGATTGCGTTTTGTTGCTTTCATGTTTTCCTCTGAGATGAAGTGGGGTGATGATATTGAATCAGTTGCCAGGTCTGCTCCTAGGAAAGTTTGTTCATTGTGTCGTGCCAGAAAATTCTTCTCGCCTGAATGCATTATATATATATATATATATATATATATATATATATATACAGGCTGTCCATAAAATTAGTGTGCACTTTTAAAAATTTATAACTTAATATGTATTTGCGATAGTAATAATCTGTAAAAAATATTATAAAGTTTAATGTACCTAGTTTTATTTGTTCATTGTGTCGTGCCAGAAAATTCTTCTCGCCTGAATGCATTATATATATATATATATATATATATATATATATATATATATATATATATATATATATACAGGCTGTCCATAAAGTTCGTGTGCACTTTAAAACATTTATAACTTTATTTGTATTTGCGATAGAAATAATCTGTAAAAAATATTATAAAGTTTAATGTACCTAGTTTTAAGTATCGCTAAAATAACTAATGTGTTTTCAGGCATTACTGTAAATCAGTTGGCAAATGTTTTCCGTGAACTGCAAAATCGTATTACCCTTTGTATTGCTAATGATGGAGGACATGTGGAAACTTAAACAAAATTTCAATAAAACCTTAAAAAATATAGATTTACTTCTTTCTAATCCTTTTTACAAATTATTTCTATCGCAAATACAAATAAAGTTATAATTTTTTTAAAAGTGCACACGGATTTTATGGACATCCTGTATTTATAAATCCACCATTTGTCCATGTATTGAATATTGCTACCATATCCGGTCTGAAGCTTCTGTGATATATCTTGAGATTCTCGAAAAAATCCAAAGAAAGTTCTGTAATATTACTGGTTCTGACCTGGCATCTCCGTTTCAGCCACTTTCCCACCGCCCTGAAATAATTTCCATCTCTCTTTTCTATAAATATTTTCATAGTAATTGTTCTGATTAGCTTTCCAAACATGTGGGGACTAGTTAGTATTTTCATAGAGACAGTGAGGTATTATGGTGGTTGTAGTAAGAAAGGTACGTATGAATGTGGTGTTTTGGTGTAAGGAATATTGTTCGTACGATTGGGTCAGTGTTTGCGTCTAGCTAAGTTATATTTAAGACAGAAGAAGACCGTCCTTTTTCCCCAATCCCCCCTTCGGCCTTGTGCCACATTTCTGTAATTTATACAGAATAAATATCGCTTTCCTAACATAGTCCCGCATTGATTTTGGCCAGTTAACTTTAGTTTATTTCTGCCACATTTAGTGATAGTTGGGTTTTTATTACTAATATAATTTTCTTTAGTTTCTTGTAAATAGATTTTGCTTTCATATTGTAAATAATCATTGTGGCTAGTTTTTAGAATTGTTGTTTATATTCCCCTCCCACCACAGACAATGAATTGTATATATGGGGACTGGTTAGTATTTTCATAGAGAGGTATTATAGAGGATGTAGTAAGAAAGGTACGTATGAATGTGTTGTTTTGGTGTAAGGAATATTGTTTGTATGATTGGGCCAGTGTTTGTGGCTAGCTAAGTTATCATTAAGACAGAAGAAGACCGTCCGTTCCCCAATCCTCACTTCGGCTTTGTGTCACATTTCTGTGTACATAACAGAATAAATATTGCTTTCCTAATTGGTACCCCGATCGCATGTATTTAAGTGTAGTACTAGTTTGGCAAATATATATCATCGTTTCACTCCTGAATTAGATAGATGAAAACGTAAGTTTTCTTCTAAGAGTTTCTTTCTTTGAATTCTCGCCTGTGGAACTCTCTTGGGATTTCTTGCTTCGCTACCACCAACAATTTAAAAAGAATTAAATGTAACGGCAGTCTTCTGTCTATGTTTCTGAGATGAGGTATTATGTACACTATTTACATTATTCAGACTATTGTCCTCATCTTTGTTGCCATGTTTATCACAACGTTTCGGCCTTTCAGTATCTGTCTATAGTACTGAGATGAGGTATTATGTACACTATTTACATTATTCGGACTATTGTCCTTATTTTTGTCGCCAAATTTATTACAACGTTTCAGCCCTTTAGTATCTGTCTATATTTCTGAGATGAGGTATTTTGTACACTATTTACATTATTCGGACTATTGTCCTCTTCTTTGTCGCCATATTTATTACAACGTTTCGGCCGTTGTACGCTCCAGCCTTCTTCAGGTGGTTGGAATGTGGAAAGAAATATAAAGGGGAGACAGGCCGCTCCCTTAAGGTAAGACTTCAAGAACACCAGAAAGCTGTAACACAAGGGGAAGTGGAAAAATCAGGCGTGGCTGACCAGATATGGAGAGAAAATGGAGTGCAAATGGAGATAACAGATGAGGATAATGTAAATAATGCAAGTGTTCATAATACCTCATCTCAGAGATATAGACAGGTATAGACAGAGATATAGACAGAGAAATATAACATAAAGGCCGTAGGGTATAACGGCCGAAACTGTTAATATGGCAATGAAGACGAGGATAACAGTCCGAATAATGTAAATAATGCAAGTAATCATAATACTTATATATATAGTCAGAGATATAGACCGAGAAATATGGCATGAAGGCCGGAGCGTACAACCGTTGAACCGTTGTGAAGATGGCAATAAAGATGTGGATAATAGTTCAAATAATGTAAATAATGCAAGTCTTCATAATACCTCATCTCAGAGATATAGACAGAGGCATAGACAGAGAAATGACAATGAAGATGAGAATAACAGTCCGAATAATGTAAATAATGCAAGTAATCATAATACCTCATCTCAGAGATATAGACAGATAAACGGCCGAAACATTGTTATCTATTATTTTGAACAATAACAATATCTACTTTTTTGCCTGTAGTTTAAATCTTAATTTTATAATTTTTTTTCTCATTTTGATATGTAATCTGGGCCCATATCTACATTTTCGACCGAAGTTTATACTGGAGTAATGTCTGCTATTTTGATTCTTTTGCAAACGGAACCCGTAACAACGTTTTAAGAGTTGTGCTTTTGATTTTGTAAAACTAATGTTTGACATTAAATTAACGAACCGGGCCTGAAATCTCATGAGAATTACTGATCTTAACCTGTATCAATCTTACTTATAAATAATGAGAATAAGAGATCATGGCCTTGTGCCATGCTTTCATTCTTTTTTTTCTTGGGAATATATTCACAAGCAGCGAGATATACATTTTTGTTTTACTCAAGTGCGACTGCCGTGGTGCAATGGATGGTCAGGTTAACTTGCAACTGTAGTAAAATGGTTCCTTAAGAATTACTTCAATAGTAAGGGCCTGTAACAGGTTAAGTTTATACACCGCATATTAAAACATCGTGATATTTAGCAAGCTTCTCTGGTAATCCAGTTTGCTCACCTTTGTATGTTTCATCTTCGCTAGCTGGCTCACTGAACTGAATAAGCTAAGCCTATTTACAATCGAATTAATGGCTTTGTTTTACTTATCACAACACTTCAACCTTTTTCTTTTCACTGGTGATTCGAATAACCTTCAAGTAATTTCGAATTGAATTCTTTATTAAATTGACGGGGGTAGTTTGTTCACGTTCAGTTGTCCATGTCAAGGATATCACTTATATATATATATATATATATATATATATATATATATATATATATATATATATATATAGTGTAACCCGAATATAAGAGACCAGGATATAAGAGAAACCCGGATATAAGAGAGATTTTCTCTGGTCCCACATTAGAGTCTGTGTTAATGTATATATAATAGACCAAACCCGGATATAAGAGAGACCCGGATATAAGAGCGACCCGGATATAAGAGACTTCTTCTCCGGTCCCGACAACTCTCTTATATCCGGGTTACACTGTATATATATATATATATATATATATATATATATACATATATATATATATATATATATACATATATATACATATATATATATATACATATATATATATATATATACATATACATATATATATATGTATATATATATATATATATTGTGTGTATTTAGGCAGCATTTTTTCATTCATGCATGCTTCATTAAATAATATAGACAATTTTGTGTATTTATTTTATGTAAATTCTTTTCATATCGTCTGATACGACGTAAAAAGAACGTATAAACATAAAAAATGTCTTAATATATATATATATTAATGCAGTTATTGATATATCAGAAGTAGTTTGTATTTATAAAATCGAAGTTAACCGAGGACACAAAAGGGGTAAGACACGCACCATAAAGACACAATTCAGACACACTTCAGACCACAATTATTTTGGAGTTTTTGAAATTCAATTTGTCAGTGTGCTCCCGATGATGTAATAGAGGATATATATATAAAAAAAAGAGCTGTCGTTGAGGTGGTTATGATGTAAGTAAATTTATTGCCGGGATTTGATGAAAAAAAAAAAAGAAAAGAAAAGAAAATTGCGTTTCTACATAAAGAATATCTGGACGACCGTATTTACAAAAATCGAAACGTTTACACACAAAAATTTTTTAAAAAATCTTTAAAAAATATTGGGTGTCGATGAATTGTACTAAGTTTTTTTTTCCATTTGTGATTAGCAAATGGATTTTACTTAATAACAATACCATCTAACCTCTACAAAGAGAGAATTTTAAAAGATTTAAAACTGATTCGCTAAAAAGTAGCATACGTTGATGAAAATAAATCCCAAACTTAATAAAAACAAAGTTTTATCGTCAAAATCTTTATTAAGAGTGAAATCCAATTCTTTTTAGAACTTTCGAAATCTTTTTTTTTTTTTTCGTCAGCGCGATGGCCAAGGAATAGTATAGGAAATTTTAGCGTCTTTATTACGGTGAAAAACACTTCGACTTGGAAATTCTTAAAAAAAATCAAATAATTGTCGGATTTTAATGAAACTTTGAGAACTTATTTGCAAGTGAATAAAAATGTTTTAGAAATAATTTATTTTTGAAAGTCTTAATAATTTTTTTTTATATTTGTTACGGGCCACATTTTAATTTTATGAAATTTTGAGAAATTAAATTTTGTAGACCTTAGTGATTATATTGGTTAAAAGCAGAACTCATTGAAGAATTTAAATCTTCAATTTCTTTTTGTAAAAAGGACGCACACTTACCGGAAATCTTCTCTGAATCGTAAAAATGCTATAAAACTTAGACATTATTTAATTAAAAATACTTTTATTTATTTTTATGAATAAGATATATTATGGACGCTATTGTCTTAAAAATCTTTTTTTCGATGAATAATGAATTTTTCCAAGAATTCTTTGGATTTAAAAAAAATATTAACTATAATAATTTTTAAAGTTTGAATTTAAAAAAAAATGACAGTTTATCTAAAGTTTTTCTATGGTGGACATATCTGTAAAAAATAGTTGGGAAGTATAACGTGTGCACCTTTTTCATATAATTTTTAAGTACTCAATTATCTTAAAAATCTAGGAAAATATGTTTTACTGTCTTTGTAGAGGTTAGATGATATTGTTATTAAGTAAAATCTATTTGCTAATCATAAATGGAAAAACAATTAGTACAATACATCGACCCCCAATATTCTTAAAAGATTATTTTTTAAATTTTTGTGTGTATAAACGTTTCGATGTTTGTAAATACGGTCGTCCAGACACGATATTATCAGAAAATAAGAGCGATAATTATAGTAAATTTAAAATCCAAAGTATGTAAAATTCAATAAAAATTTAGATTATGGAAAATATTTTCATAGATTTTTAAGATAATTGAGTACTTAAAAATTATATGAAAAAGGTGCACACGTTATACTCCCCAACTATTTTTTACAGATATGTCCACCATAGAAAAACTTTAGATAAACTTCTGTCATTGAATCTGTCAACGCCATATTAAAAATGATTTTCTGCGATATTTTAAACTTAAAATATATAATATTTGTTTCAAAGCAAATTAATTAAACTTTAAATCTTTCTCAAATAAAGTTTCACAAAAGTATGTTTTATTTTTTAAAGATTTTTTTTTTAACAAAAAGAATGATATTGCGATAACGGAATGCTAATATTAGCACGAAAAATCAGCGAAATTCATGATTTCAAAACAAAAACTCCTTTCAGTCAATTTAAATTAATTTTGGAATGCTGTAAAATATTTTGATTATTGGAAAAATTAAATTTAATCTATCAGTTTGAAGTTAATACTGAAATAATACTAAAACAACAGCTTCAACAAAGATTTATGTCATTTTTAAAAATCCATTTTAAACCTTAGGTATTAGGAATCTGTAGAGACACCCAAATTTAACAGTCAATAAAATAGTACCAATTGTTCAAATATGGTGACAGTGGCGTAGCTAGAGTAAACGTCACCCGGGGCGGTCCGCTCAAATGTCACCCCAATGACCCCGATTCACCCTATGCTGAATGGTTAGCTGTAGCTAAATGGTCATACATGCCCTACCTCTACTTTACACTACTGACCGGTACGTTACTGTTTACATGTATGATCCAAGACAAAATCCAATACCACAAAATAATCAGTTCAAATCAAAAGATTTTTAAAATGCAACTGTTCACTTTCAGAACAACTAAATACAAAACACGGCAATACACAAAAAATGACATTCGATACTATGGTCTCAGAATGAATGTTTTCTTGTTTTCATTGTGGCAAACTGGTCAATGACATCGTCAAAATCTGTTTGTCTTGTAAGCTCGTTTTCAATGGACAGCACAGCCAGATCCGACAGTCTCGACTGCCTCATGGTTGGCCGGAGGTAATTTTTTATAAGTTTCATTTTGGAGAAACTTCTTTCACACGATGCCACAGAAACACATATTGTCAGAAACAATCTTAGAGTCAGCGTAAGATATGGCAATGACTCAACAAAGTCCCACTTGATGATAAACTGCAGGAACAGCAGTACAGTCCAGTGCTTGGCTTCCTCCTATTCAAAAGTATATCGCTCACTCAATGGAAAATTGTATCTCAGCGAATTGATACACAGGCAAGACTGAAATTGTTGCACTTTTGGCTTCGTATTTCACTTTGTTGTTATTAATGATGCAGAGTTAAAACACCAGATCATCCGATAAAATGTTACAACAATGTCTCTTGTTAGTAACCAAGATTGTAGCAACTGAAACACATGAAAGCTGAAAACATTGCTATTTTTCCTACTCACAAATTTCCCGACAATTTATTAGAAAATTTCTGACGGGCGAAAAAACTGGGAGGGGGGGTCATAAATTATTTCTGGGGGGTCATATGCCCGCCTGCGAAACCCTGTGTCTCCACCACTGTTTTCAGACTATTTTTGGAACTTTAACCTGGTTGAAAATATTTTGTTGGTGGTGAGATTATGTCACCCGTCCTGTGCTGGCACCCTGGGCGGTCCGCCCCCTCGCCTCCCCATAGCTACGTCACTGTATGGTGATCCCTCTTTTCAATGAAGCCAGTCAAAATACTGTGATGAGATTAGAGTTAATCATCTTAGAATTCTTCCTGTTCCTTCGTTCCGTAGTTACTCCCTGACAATACCTAAAAAATAATGGACTATTCCGATTCGATAAAAAAAAGGCAATAGAGTCGTTGTTTGGTTTCAGTGAGAAAAAAGAAAGTAAAGAGAAGAAATCAGAGGTGATAGTACTCTCATATATTTAGCGTCTCTTTCTATGAAATGGAAAAAAATGTCAATTTTGGATATTTTCATTTGTAACCTCTTACGTCTTAAACTGAAGACCGATTGTTATTGCAATATTTTGCTAAAGTTGTTAAAAGCTCGAATAATTCACGATGTAATTTTCACAGGTATTTTATAGCTGTAGAACACGCCATGAGCTTATTCATTCATTAACTCAAAGATTATAATTCATCAGAAAATTAAAATAGCAAGAACCTAAAACTATAACGTGTTCTACTGGTAAGCATCATTCCATTTAGTCAACTCTTTATTCAAGCCGTTGTCTAATGGTAAACAATAGTCAAATCAATTTTTTTTTTAAATAGAGACCGTTGCTTTATGGAAATGACTCCCGATCAGTCTTAACACTAGGATGGCCGAGGTGACGTTTTCGACACCTTCAAATTTTCAACAAATTACTATGGAATAACTAGTTTTGCTTCGATGCTGAGGCTTATGGACAATTATTGAATTTTAGCAAAGATGCTTAACAGACTTAATTCTTTAAAAAATATTCAGTGGAATAGCTGATATTTGAGGTTTTACCTTGAATGTCCGAGGTGTCGTTTTTGACACCTAGGCTATTTATAGGGTAAATGCATTGAAATAATATCATAACACGGCAAATGGGCAAAGGATGAAACTAGGGTACTGTTAGTAACATGTAAAGATTGTGGAATCTAAGATGTTGCTAAATAGTTGGTCCTACAGGATTGTAGAAAGAATGTTATGGCCTACTTCAAAATGATGTCTAATGTGCAATGGTAATATTCTTTAATAAACTATGTATTGCAAAGATATGAGTAATTTCATTAACCATATATGATTATTTTTCATGCGAAATATTAAGAAAACAATCATAAGGTGTCGAAAACGACACCTTGGCCATTTTATATATATCAAAGGAGCTGGCCATCCTAGTGTTAACCTGTTTAAATCTCGACTCAATCGTTATCTTTCCACCAGTTTAAACTCCTCTCCAGTTTTTGAACAGGAGTAGACGTTTATTCCTTCTTTCCTGTTTAGGATTAAGTTTCCGTTTTTCTTCTCAAGTTTTCTTTCGTTCTCTTGCACATCCGGTGGCACCGTTCCGGCAGGCATTATCTTTTTGTTTTGGTGGTACATTTTACTTTGAAACCTTCTACCTCGAGTGGCGTTTGGGTTTTTTACAGGATAAAAATCATTGTAAAAAAATCCCCATAAATTGTGGCTCTTACTCTGTAATTATCTAATTCGAGTGGCTCTTAGGCCTTGCAGAGTGGGAACAATTTTTTTTTAAATAACCTTATAAAAGAAATTATAGATTGAAGGCATTTCTAGTTTTGTTAGTGTATTTAGTTCTCGTTAGACGTTTATTTTTATGGTTCAGTGGGAAAATTCGCTCTGCTGAAAGTGAAGAAAGAAATGAAGGAAATCTTGACAAACTGTCTATCGAAGTCATCTTGTAATGTTCTGTGCAAAGTGTCTGAGGAGATTCTGTAATTTTTAGGGATAAATGCCAAAGGAAAGACAAGCGAAAAATGACAGTTATTTACAAGATTATTGGCATTAATACGTCTTTTAAAACCTCTTCAAATAGTGGAGCTTTTGTAAAAATGACATTGCCTCTGAAAATTGTCAGTCTTCTTGAGAGATTTGTCATGGAAATCGATAGATCTAAAAGCAGGAATCAATACTGCCAGGGGTACGACGGGAAACAGTAGGCGGGCCGGCAGCTTGATTGGAAATTAAAAAAAAAACAACTAATAAAGAAAACAACAAACCGAAATCTCCTATCGGATGATACGCAAAATGACATTGTCTTCTTGATGTATTTTTAATTCATTTTCGCTTCTTTTATTTACTCTTCTTTTCGTTTCTTCCCGATTCCGTTGCAACTTTGTTTCTGCTTTTTATATTTTCTGGCTGATTTTCTTTTGATGGTTTCTTTGTTTTTCAATTTAACTATTTTCTTCTGTTATCTTTTCCCCAGTCTCTTTGTCTTTTTAATTCTCCTTTCTCTTTTGGTTGTAGTTGCGCTGCTCTTCTTTTTTGGCATAACTTTTAATTCTAGATCTCTTCCTGGCTTTCTTTCTTTGGAATGGACAAGAACCGATTTCCATTCGTCCGTTTTTTTTTGTTTTTTTTGCTTTATTTCACTTCTTTCTTTCTTTCTTTCTTTCTGTCTTTCTTTCTTTCTGTCTTTCTGTCTGTCTGTCTTTCTTTCTGTCTTTCTTTCTTTCTTTCTTTCTTTCTGTCTTTCTTTCTGTCTATCTTTCTTTATTTCACTTCTTTCTTTCTGTCTTTCTTTCTTTCTTTCTTTCTGTCTTTCTTTCTTTCGTTCTTTCTGTCTTTCTTTCTTTCTGTCTTTCTTTATTTATTTCACTTCTTTCTTTCTTTCTTTCTTTATTTATTTCATTTCTGTCTGTCTTTCTTTCTTTCTTTCTTTCTTTCTTTCTTTCTGTCTTTCTTTCTTTATGTCTTTCTTTCTTTATTTCACTTCTTTCTTTCTTTCTTTCTTTCTTTCTTTACAGCGCTTCCTTTAGTTCTCTTTGTTTCTCTCTATTTTCTTCCTGCTATTTCCCTCCTTTTGTTTTCTTCTTTCTGTCTTTCTCAGTTACTTTATTTCGTTTTCTACAACCTGTATATTTTATATTTTCATAATACCTTTCCCTTTTTTTTTTTGTTCAGCCTGTTAAATATATTATATATTTTTTGTCGTTGCTTTTTTTCCTTTTTTCTTTCCTTCCTTCTTTCTCGTTTCCTTCCTTCCTTCCTCCTTCCTCCTTCCTTCCTTCCTTCCTTCCTTCACTCTTTATATTTCCTTATTTCTTTCTTTATTTCTTCTCAGCTTATTTCTTTCCGTCTCCATTTCTTTCCCTTTCCTTCCTTTCTTATTTCCTCTTCCTACTTTCTTTCTTTCTTTTTTGTTTACCTATTGCTTTTTTTACTTACGTGTCTATTCATTTATTCGCTCAGATTCACTCTGTCTTTTCTATAAATCTTTCTCTCTTTCTTCATTTTTCTTTCTAATAATAATAATAATAATAATAATAATAAAAAATAATTTATAATAATTTTCTCTGTTTCTAATATTATTCGTTTCTTTCTAACAATTAATTTTTACTTTACTATTCGTTTTCTCTTAATCACTTATTAAATATTTCTTTCTTTCTTTCTTCTAAAGAATATATGCTCTACGGCAGGATTTTAACCTGCGTTCAGCTTTGTAAGAGAGAATATTCTCGTTATTATGTCTGACGAATTCGTAATTCAGTAGACGTAATTTCCCTGTTAATGAAAGCAAAGCGTCTAATTAAACATGGGTATCTACAAAATAATGTTTGTAGTAATCTCATATATATATATATATATATATATATATATATATATATATATATATATATATATATATATACAGAGAGAGAGAGAGAGAGAGAGAGAGAGAGAGAGAGAGAGAGATAGATAATATCAAATCCATAAGTGGAAAGGATAATCGAAGTAGGTATTTTTAATATAAAATATTTAAAAAGACATATAAGAGAATATATATATATATATATATATATATATATATATATATATATATAGATATATATATATATATATATATATATATATATATATATATATATATATATATATATATATATATAAGAGAGAGCTCAAGGTATAGTTAACAGATCAATATAATATAGATCAAGTAAAAGCTTAGCACATCATCGAAAAACGATTATAAATTGTAATTTATTTCGACAAGTCAGTTTTTGATACTTGTCTCATCAGACAGAAATTACAAAAATTTTCTAATTCCGGTGTGATGAGACAAGAATTAAAAACTTACTTGTCGAAATAAATTATAACTTATAATCATTTTCGATGATGCGTTAAGCTTTTACTTTACATATATTGTGGACTCTCCCGTCGTATTGGACGTATGAGAGTCAGGCCACTCAGATCCTAGGAAACCGACAACCAGACAACCAGCATATATGATTTGCTTACAGTGGTCGAGGTTTTGTGCAGAACCAACGACACTTTTTGAAGGGCCTAATACAGAGACCTGATGCACCGTGTGCCACAAGGCTCCGAAATGACCCTCTGTAGGTTTTGAAATCAAAGTTGACCTTCTGTAACATTTACCATACAAGGCTATAGAACCCAGTCTTTCCTGCTTTTAACTCAAAGCTGGGGAGGAGGAGAAGAGAATTCATACCTTTCCCAAAGGTATAGCATGTTAGTGAATGGAATGGATTCGACTGGAATTCAAACTCTGCTCTCCAAGTATATATATATATATATATATATATATATATATATATATATATATATATATATATATATATATATATATATATATATATAGCATAATGAGAAGCCACGTATACTTTCTTGATATGTATATAATATGGAGAAAACAAGTGAAAAGTTGCTAATTAAAAGAAAAAAAATTGAATTTTTTTTTTTTGTGAAGGTATTTATTTTTATTTATATATATATATATTTGATATTTCAGATCGCCCCGATCTTTCGTCAGAAATTAATTAAATAACTGTATTCAGAATTTTGTTGTCAAGTAGCGTCCGTCGATTTACGTTAGAAATATTCAAACACAGTTGCATTCCACATCAAGTGACGTCCGCGTCTCGCGACGGACGCTACTTGAAATCATAATGTACATAATACCTCATCTCAGAAATATAGACAGATAAATTTATATTACTTTTTCACAAGAAAAATCTGAACTTGATGTTAAAAAATTTCCGCAAAATATTGTTGATTTATTTATGATGGAATCAACTACTATGTTACGTCTTTAATTTATATTTAAATACATTATTTTTATTTAGAATTTTTCTAGTTAAATTATTCGCCTATATTGAATAGGATCCATTATTGCACATAACTAGGTTACAATAAAATGTGTATTTTATATGAATACTGCTTTATGAAGATTGAGATGTACTAGAATAGGGTGGGGGCGGCATATCATAGATTCGTGGAGGCACGGGATCCTTGCACCAGCTCAAGAGACAAATCTTATACATCTTCTAGGCGCTAGAAGACATTGAAATAGAAAATTTCTTATGAATGAGGAAGGGGAAGATGTTTTTACTGCATGATGCGTATATACCTGTGACAGTGTAAAGGATGATGTATCAGGTGTGAGAGAGAGGAAGAGAAAGAGAGAGAGAGAGCGAGAGAGAGAGAGAAAGAAAGCGAGAGAGCGAATGAAAGAAGAGAGACAATGAGAGATAAAGAAAGAGACCGGGGAAAGAAAGAGAGAGATAAAAAGAGAGAAAGAAATAGTGAACGAGAAAGAAAGAAAGAAAGAAAGAGAGAAAGAGAGAAAGAAAGAGAGAAAATGAGGGAAATACTGAGAGAGAGGGAGATAGAAAGAGAGAAATAAACAGAGAGCGAATGAGAAAAACAGAGGGAAGGAGAGATAAAGAAAGATACCGAGAAATAAGAGAGAGAGAGTAAAATAGAGAAATAAAGAGAGAGCGAGAAAGAAAGATAGAGGAAAAGAGAGAAATAAAATCTGGGAAAGAGAGAAAGGCGGATAAAAAGAGAGAAAGAAAAAGAGAGCGAATGGGAGAAATCGAGAGAAGGAGAGATAAAGAAAGAGACCAAGAAAGAAAGTGAGAAAGAAAAGAAGAGAAAAAGAGTGAGCGAGAAATAAAGATAGAGAGAGAAAAAGAACGCGAAAGAAATAGAGCGACAAAGAAAGAAAGGAGAGAGAGAAAGAGAAACAGAAACAGAGAGACAAAATTACAAAAGAAAAACTTTAAGTCTTCTCGTGTTTAAGCATTTAAAGAAACTCCAATATACCTACGCTTTGACAGATAATGAAACACATAAAACATTGGCAAACAGAGTAATGAACTAAGGAAAAAAAATCTCATGATCTTGGAAGATTTTTTAACGAATTCGAACAAAAGTGCAAACGAAAATACAAAACAAAAAACAATAAAAAAATAAACGAAAGTTGAAGTGTAAAAACAGGCAGTCATGACAAGGCATTGGAACCTATTCGTGTGACGAACTGGTTCACAGCAACATGAGCGGGCGACATTTTATTCTGGCACGCAAGCAAGTGATCCGATCGACGATGTCCACTCATCACCTGCCTGCATTCATGCGAGACAAGAAGCTGACCGAATAGACATGCGCAAATAGCACGAACACCATGGCTGCCATTGTTTATTTATTTCAAACATCGATGTGGTTTCTGTTCGAATTTTGATTTATTGCGATGTGTCGATATTAGATAACGTGTGTAGTAGCTTTCGTCATGTGTAGCAAGATAGAACCAGCAGATAACAAGGTGTAACATCGCATCATATGGAATATATACATACATACATATATATATATATATATATATATATATATATATATATATATATATATATATATATATACAGTTGCGGCCAAAATGTTCAGAACAGTATTGTTTTCGTCAGAAAAGTAGGTATAAGTTTTTATCAAAGTTGTGTTATATTCTATAATTTTCACTGACAATAAATACGATATAAATAGTTATTGTCTGAGATTTTGGTGTAATTTGAGAGGATAAGGATAGCTTCAATCAAACTATGACATCTTCGACTGCATGAGGAAATAAAATTTTCAATTTCTTGCTGGGTGATCTTATTCCATTCTTTCTGCAGGGCATTCCATAATTGCTCGGTTGTTTTAGGATTTCTGGCTTTCGAACGTTCTCCGAGAATATTCCACACATTTTCAATAGGATTGAGATCTGTGCTTTCAGCAGGCCAATCCCTAACAATAACCTTTTCAGCCTTGAGGAACTTCATGACCACCTTAGTCTTGTGACATGAGGCATTGTCCTGCATGTATATGGGTGGTCGCTTAGTTGAATTTCTCAGCACAGGCAAGACATGATCTTTTACAAGTTGTTTATAAACTCCTGCATTTTCCTTTCCATGTAATTGCCCCAAAGGGCCTACACCATCTCCAGATATTATCCGCAAAACCATGACACTTCCTCCACCGAATTTAACACTAGTCTTAAGGCATTTAGACGACAATTTTTCACCTAATTTTCGAAGAACGTACCTTTTCCCATCTGAGTCAAACATAAACTTAGATTCACCACCGAAATGCACCGTTTGCCATTTTTCTTGAGACCACAACACATGTTCAGTTGCAAAGGTAAGAAGACACTTTTTATTCTTGGAGCGGATCAGTGGTTTCACTGCAAGTGCTCTTGCTTGTAGGTCATGTTCAACTAAACGACGAGACACAGTTTTTCGAGATAAAGTTTTCTTCAGTACAGTGCTCATTTCACGAGAAACAGCAGCAGCAGTTTTAAATCTGTCCTTTTTAACCAACTTTACCATAGCACTATCTTCTCTCTTTGTCGTTTTTCTTGGCCTACCTGTAGACTTCCTTGCTTCACACAAACCACAATCATCGTAGACCTTAAGAATACCGTGAACAACACTTTTTGATTTGTTAACAATCTTTGCTTTGACCCAATACTTAAATTATCCTTCTTTCGAAGCTTAATAATCTGCTGACGAATTGGTAACGGAGGAAATGGCATTATATTAACAAAGTACACTGCAGATATTCTTACTAATGTTTAGTAAACGAACCGTCACGTAAACAAATTAAAAAATTCACCGGTTAAATATACTAAAACACGGAGGAAAATCAACCGTTCTGATCATTTTGGCCGCCATGGGTTTTGCAGTAAATCACTAAATCATCCATAACTTTTGTATTATCCTCTCAAATTACAGCAAAATCTCAGACAATAACAAATAATATCGTATTTATTGTCTGTGAAAATTATAGAATATAAAACAACATTGATAAAAAATTATACCTACTTTTCTGACGAAAACAATGCTGTTCTGAACATTTTGGCCGCAACTGTATATATATATATATACACATATATATAGGGTGTGACAGCAAAATTGTCTAAATCGTGTAAAAGCAAAATAGTTCATTTGTTAGATTAAGCTTTGAACCGTTGTATCTTAGAAATGATTAAAGATATCTTACTGAAATTCTTTGAGGTTTTTATGACACTAGTAGATTCTTCTTTGAGAAATAAGAATGTATAATTACTCTTTATGCATAACAGAAGAATTGTGATGAAATCGATCACAAACCAAAATGACAGATTTATCATTAATTCATCATAGTTAAGAATCGGAAGCTCATGAAGGATTTAAATTAAGTTCAAATATATATATATATATATATATATATATATATATATATATATATATATATATTATTCCAGAATCATATTCTGTAGTATCAAGTTGCCACACAGTTTTCACATGCGATTACATTTTCAAGACTTTTTTCACTGAACTTTGGACTGTCATAGCTAAAACTCCTCGGTCACGTGCCAAACGTTTTATGAATTGGGTTGGATCGTTTCTAATCGATCTCTTTACGTCTAAGGTGAAATAATGATCCGTCTTCCTGTTGTAACCTCTGATTCAGTTTTTCTCTCTACTGTTCCCTCTATTTTTAAAACTATTCATCATTCTCTTGAAGGTTCTTGAATGAACTTTGAAGATGGAAGCCAGAGTACGTATGTTGATACCATTAACGAAGGCCCGAATGTTCTTTTTCCTGTCACCATTGCTAATTTGGGAAACAGTGGGTTTGACACAAAATGTTTTTAACCTGTGTATATATGTATGTATGTATATATATATATATATATATATATATATATATATATATATATATATATATATATATGTGTGTGTGTGTGTGTGTGTGTAGATATATATAAGGTATGCTATATTTATGTGGAAAAAGTGCTCAATATCAGAGCTAGAGCGTATGTGTATATAAAAGTGGCCACACCAAACGATGACATTCTGTTTCATGCTTCAACGTAATCTTCAGTGTGTATAGTTTTGACTCGACTTTTTATATATGCTGCTCAGTGGACATTATGTGCACCAAGATCTATTGTATTATCCCTCATGTTATTTGTTATGCGTTAACGGTTATGATTCATGTTTCTATAGGCGGGAGTGCCATTAGCACGCAAGGGGTTACAGAGGATTGAGAACAAGAGTAAAGTGGCGTGTTTGGGGAAAGGAAACAGAGACGGACGTGGAACAAGATCAAGGTATCAGATGCCGATTGATATTACACTTGAATACTTGAAAATTATAGTTATCGGGGAAGCAAGCAAGAGGAAGAGAGTTTCACAGACGGGAAGTGAGAGAGAAGAGACGGTTACATTTAACCGTTTTGACAGTGAAAGGGTGGAACCGAGATGACAACCTAGTAGCACACTTAAATTCATGCAGTCTGGAAACCAGCGAAAGTAGATCGTCGGAACGGCAACTGTTCCGACGACAACTGTTAAATTGAATTAAGTGGGTCACGTGACCATAGAGGAAACGCATAAATAGGAAGTCACGTGACGTCTATTGTTTGTATTCATTTGGATCGTTATTCTCTACTCTATTCACTATATTATTCCTCTATTCGGATCACTATACGGATTACTATCCGAGCGAGTATTATCAAGCAAGTACTATTAGTGCGAGTGTTATTCGAAGGCGTCTGACACCAGCATTGTTCAACGGCGCTACTATAGTGTATCTGCGATTACAAAGTCTCTACTACAACGAGCATTACGAAAGTGACAACGAGTATTCGATGGCATCAAAAAAGTGGCAACGAGTCTTCGTTGACATCACAAAATGTTGATATACCGCGAAACGAAATCAAACCACCAAACAGCCAACATGAAAGAACTCTTTCATAACACTAATCGATATAATATCTTACAATATCTTAAAGGAATCAAGCTGTATTCTAAAATATAACTTCAACAAAACTACAATATAAATCCCAAATAGCACCAAGTCTAGCAATTATGTCTGCATAGATATGGATATGCACAAAATCTGCGCATCATCTACCATGTATTCAATTGTGAAAGCAGAATAACATATATCGTATTTTTATTATTTCAAGGCTCCCAAGAAAATTAAATTTCGGCATTAAATGACCCATAAGGATTTGATGTGCCGTTGAACAAACAAATCAATCAATCCCTCTTTTCGTACGGCTCCACCTCAGCTCCAACGTTTTCGGCGCGATGGGAATCTGAAAGCGCACAAGAACCTAGGAAAGAGTGATTCTTTCAGAGCACAAAGTTTTCGAAAAATTTGTTAACTCCGGGAACAACGATTTCTACGACACAGGTAGAAATGACATCTTTGCCCTTTGAAAAAAAAAAACCCGTTCAGTCACATGCAAATGTATTTGGTTTTTTTATAACCTTTATTTGCATATTTTAATTCGTTTCAGATCTCTCATATAAAAATGCAAATAAAATTCTGTGCGGAATATTTTCTTTTTACTCACGCTTTTTAAAAGTCTATTTAACCATTTTTCTCGGCCTCTCTTTCTACCCATATATATTTTTCTTCAAGATAGAGGCACAGCGATGAGAACGAATATGGCGCACAGCTATGCCCACATTTTCATGGATTCCCTTGAACGAGATATGTTTAGTAGACACCACCTGGCACCCCTAAACCACCACAGGTACACAGATGATATCTTCTTCATATGGACAAACGGCTAGAACAATCTCCTCGAACTTAAAAACACCTCAATAATTTCCAACACAACATCAAATTTAATGTGGAATATTCTACCATTTCCGTTCCGTTTCTGGACACACTGGTGCGTCACAATAACAACCTCATCTCCACTACACTATACGTCAAGCCTACTGATGGTCATTGC
>OZ038494.1:86330009-86355009 GCA_964036315.1 Acanthosepion esculentum | reverse complement strand
AATAGTAAAAACATGATGTGATAACAGCAAAAAATTGCAATAGGAGCACTGGTAAAAATGGTGCCAGTCGCTCAACACTTTTGACTTAAGTGACTAAACAGGTGAAAGTCTGAAGGAGCAAGGTCTGGGCTGTAAGGGGGATGAGGGAGCAGTTCCCAGCCCAGCTCGTTGATGGTCTGCACCGTTTGGGCTGCTGTGTAAGTCCTTGCGTTTTCATGATGCAAGATGACTCCTTTTGACTGATGATCCCAACAGATTAGCTCGAAGTCCTTGCAATGTCATCCACTGTCACCCTTCAATCAGACTGAATGAGGTCATTGACTGATTCGATCACCTCAGGAGACCTCACTTCTCTAGGCCTCCGAGGCCTGTCTTCATCCTCAACACTGCTCCGTCCTTCTTTAAACAATTTAGTTCACTTGTAGACATTTTTTGGCTGAAACATGTGGCACCATACACAGTTGACATTCTCCTATGAATTCCAAGTGGTTTGCACCCTTCAGCAACAAAAAACTTGATAACTGACCGTTGTTCAATCCTGGAGCATGCTTCTTGGTCGGCCATCTTTGTTAATCGCCAAAACTCTCAAAGTTTTTTTTAATCTGCAAAAGAAATTAAATCCATGTGAAAAAGAAGTAAAAGAAAAAAAGAAAAAAAAAGAGTAAGCTTCTATCTGTATTAGAAGTCCTTATACCGAAAAATTCAACTTATTTATTGAATGACCCTCGTATATATATATATATATATATATATATATATATATATATATATATATATATATATCACAAGTTCCATGCACTCCAACTGTGAATTACGTCGCCACAGCCTCAATAGACAAGGGTGTTGCTGATGTGATTTTCATAGCAACTACGTTTTTAACAGGATGATTTTGTTAGCCCCAACCCTAACTGGTCTTGCATTCAGAGTGGCTTTTCACCTACACTGATTACCAACTAAGGCAGAAGAGTCCAGTCTACCCTTCTATTTTGACAATAGCTGCTTTATTTGCTCGACAGTGAACGCAACGCACTCAAGTGGAATTTGAACTCAGTGGGCCACGTTTCTTATTTCGAATTTACACTCCATCACAGCATCCGCACATCCATACACATACTGGCATATGCATTTGGGCAATCTCATCATTGCAGATGCTAACCTCCCGGAGCGTGACTCATTGCGACTTCTCGAACTGACGTTTTCCGCTGATATGAAGGGGAAAGATTTTATTGAATCCATTGCTAGTTATTCTGCTAGGAAAGCTAGTTCCCTGCGTCATGCGAGACAATTGTTCTCGACAGAATCTATCTTACAATTTTACAAATCTAACACTGGTCCTTGCTTTGCATATTGCTTCCACATTTTGTCTGCTGCTTCTGCTATTTATCTAGAACTCCTTAATAAATTCCAAAGAAGAATCTGCAATATTATTGGTCCTGATCTAACATATCGGTTTCAGTCACTTTCCCACTAACGTAATGTAGCTTGCCTGTGCCTTTTCTATAAATACTTTCATGGTAATTATTCTGATGAGCTTTCCTCTATGGAAGCTAGACACTACGGATTTAAGACCTGTACTAGGTTAGCGTTAAATTCTCACTATTTTCCTATATGCAACCATAAGTTTTCGGCTAACAGATTCTTCTATCGCACTTCTCGCTTGTGGAAATCTCTTCCGGTTTGTTGCTTCCCAGTCAAATGTGACCTTCAAAAATATAAGTGAAATATCAATTGTTATCTTCTGTCTTCATTATCTGTATATCTATATTATTCATTATCTGTCTATATTTCTGAGATGAGGTATTATGTACACTAGTTACATTATTGCCATATTTATCACAACGTTTTTGGCCGTTGTACGCTCCGGCCTTCTTCAGGTGATTGGAATTTCGAATCAAACCCTTTATTTCGTCTACCGGGGTAGATTGTTCTAGTTCCACGTGCCATGCTTCTTTCCGATGTCTCAGTTATTTTCCTTTAACTCAACTCTTCCAAGCCCCTGCTTCACCATTGCTGTGGCCTGGCACACAACTCACAACTCTTTGGGTCTAGTCACTGGATCTAACCAACGTCTTTATCCACTGGGCCATGTGTAATTGAGGACACCCATGTATATTTATTTCGCTCGCTGGGGTAGAGTGCTCCAGTTCCTCGCGGCATGTCTAATGGATGCCAGTTATCAGTTATCTCCTGTTAATTCACCTCTCCAAGTTCTCCAGTGCCTTAACCAGGTATTGAACTCACAACTCTTTGGGTCCTGTCATATTATAATTCTGATATTATAATTCAACGCCTTTCTTAATTCATGTTCTTTAATTATTCTCTCTGCTAGTTTTTTCTTCTCATATTCTCTAACAATCAGTAACACCTTTCGTCTTAGGGGCCTTACTACCTTGCTTGGGGTGAAATGGTTAAAAAATTTCATGTATACTGTCCCGAAATATAAACTTGTCGTTAGTCCCCATTTAAGAACCATACCCGTATATAAGAGAAACCCGGATATAAGAAAGATTTTCTCTGGTCCCAAATTAGGGCCTGTGTTAATGTATATATAATAGACTGTGAGACTGTGTTAATGTATATATAATAGACCAAACCCGGATATAAGAGAAACCCGGATATAAGAGACTTCGTATCCGGTCCCAGCAACTCTCTTATATCCGGGTTACAGTGATATATATATATATATATATATATATATATGCACTACTTACTGTATATATTCCTGACATCCCTCTTTTAACAAACTTACGAATACACACAAAAAATCAGTGAGCCAGCCAGCCACACACGCGCGCACCCCCTTCCCCCGCCACACACGTGTGTATGTGTGTGTGTGTGTATTCGCAATCAGACAATGTCTTGACTTCTATAAATCAAATAAATTTATAACCGAAAGTATCCATTACTTCTTTGTTATAACAGACTTGCAAGTCTGTTCTTTCCTTCTTTCAAGTTGTGTATTGCTTTGTCTGTTTTTGCACGATGAATTACGATCCTATTTTACCGAGTGACACCCGCCGACGTTTCTTCTGAGAACAATACAAGCACAACCATGATTACAAGGTGAACCCAACACTTAACCGGAAGATGGCGGAAGTCAGCTCTAACATAATGGCCGACGTTTAAACACCTCCCCGATTGTAAATTTAACATCGAAAGAAAGAAGAAAACTAATGTAAGTAAAAACATTGAGTCAAAACGATTTGATTGAGGTTTTATTGTATATTTTGCAATATAATTTGATGAACTTTTAACATTATTATTTTCTGTTGACGATATCAATCAAATAATGTACTGATCTTAAAGTCAAATGATTGAATAAACTCCTACATACCCACTCGTGCTCGATATATATATATATATATATATATATATATATATATATATATATAGTGTAACCCGGATATGAGATACCCGGATATAAGAGAAACCCGTATATAAGAGAAACCCGGATATAAGAGAGATTTATCTGGTCCCAAATTAGAGCCTGTGTTAATGTATATATAATCGACCAAACCCGGATATAAGAGAAACCCGGATATAAGATACTTATTCTCCGGTCTCGGCAACTCTCTTATATCCGGGTTACACTGTATATATATATATATATATACCTATATATGTATATAGGCATAGGTATACATGTATATGTATACAGTGTAACCCGGATATAAGAGACTCGGATATAAGATAGATTTTATCTGGTCCCAATTTAGAGCCTGTGTTAATAAAATAAAATAAACCAAACCCTGATTTAAGAGAAACCCTGATATAAGAGACTTCTTCTCCGGTCCCGACAACTCTCTTATATCCGGGTTACACTGTACATATATATATATATATATATATATATATTATATATATATACATATATTATATATTATATATATATATATGTATACGTATATATATATATACATATATATATATGTATACATATATATGTATATAGATATATAAATATACAGATATGTATATGTATACATATATATGTATGCATATATATATGTATACATATATGTATATATATATATGTATACACACATACACACACACACACATATATATATATATATATATATATATATATATATAAATATAAAAGTGAACATAGAAGTCCACACTTATAGGCGACAGTCTGTTTCATGCTAGATGCAATCGTCAGATGCAATATATATATATATATATATATATATATATATATATATATATATACTAGCAGCATGTCCCGGCGTTGCCTGTGCTTGATGCAAAAATCGTACGTTTAGGTAGTTTCCTCTTACTTTTCAACGAATATGTGTGAACTGATATGCAGTGCAAACGGTAGTTACGCTCACCAAGCGTTTCATGTGACAAAGCATACTGCCTCCGTTGAGATTGACTGGAAAGCCTCAAAGAGGCCTCTACCTTGGTTTCCTCCTCCTGCTTTCTCTTTGCCGCAGAGGCTCTTTTAGAACGCCTGCTAAGGTTGCCTCACCATGCTATTTTGGCACGTTTAGCAAAGTTGCCGGGTTAGTCATCGCCACGGCACCCAGAAGAGTGCAAAGCAGAGGTTGAAGTAGACGTCAGCCGCTTCTCCCCCAAGCAGGCGCACTCAATGGAATCCTGCTTTCGTTTCCCTTTAGCCGGTGAGGCTTTTTTAGAACGCCTGCTAAGGTTGCCTCGCCTAGGTGTTTTTGCAGCCTTTGCAGAGCTGCCGGGTTGGTCATCGCCACGGCACGCAGAAAAGTGCAAAGCAGAGGTTGAAGTAGACGCTATATGATCATCTGTAACCGGAGTTATTATGTGCTCCACCTCAGTCGCCTGTTCTGCATGTGTAACGTTAACGGTGTTAGTGGTCTTCAGTTGCTGACGTGCGGATGTTCGTCATGTAGGAGGCATTTGAAGGGTTGTAGAAATGCTGTGTAAGAATGCGAATAGAAGTTGATGCCGAAGCTGAAGCGGTGCAACCTCGTTGTATACGAAAACTAAAAATGCAGTGGAGCAGTGGAAAATGCTTCTCCTAGCTATGGGCCGTGCTTTCTGGCAGCACGAAAACGTCGCTGTAGGAAGAGGTTACGCAACCAAAACGTTGAAGCGTTGAGGGTTAAAAAGTAGTGAAACACTGAGGTGTACTGGGCGGCGTAGTAAAGGTAGAAGAGAGGTAACTTGCGACAGCAGTTAACTGTCTAATAGCAAAACTGAACTATGAAAAGGTAGAAATAGGTATGGAACACTAAGATGGACTGGGCTGCACAGTAAAGGCAGCACGCGGAGATAAAATGGGTAATGAAAACGTTTAAGCAAATAGGCTGTGAAGTACTGAGGTGTACTGGGCCGCGTAGTAAAGGCAGTACACTTCAACTTACAGTGAAAACTGTAATGTGGAGGTAAAATAGGTTGGGCAAACGATTGAGTAAATAAGTAACTTGCGACAGCAGTTAACTGTCTAATAGCAAAACTGAACTACGAAAAGGTAGAAATAGGTATGGAACGCTAAGATGGAGTGGGCTGCGTAGTAGAGGCAGCACGCGGAGATAAAATGGGTAATGCAAACGTTTAAGCAAATAGGTAACTTGCAGTAGCAGGAAGCTGTCAATTAATCCAAGGACAGGTGCGTTAATGGCGATCAAATCAAGACGTGAGTGCGGATGCAGCCGCGGAGTGTGACTTGTCATTGATTGGTGTAGCCTGGACAATGGCCATGACTTAGGCCAATGAATGAACTCACGCAAAATGGTAGCTGCTAGCGCGCATTCACACACGCGCGCATGATATGGAAAGCGCAATGCTTGGCCGTAAACGGGATCAAGCTGCCTGCTGCATATGCAGCTTGGCTCTAACGCACGTGATGCCGGCGATGAGAATGCAAGGAGCTGCGATGAAGCGTTTGATCGTCTGGTTTGTGCGACAACGAATAGCCGCTAACCGTTTGCCGGCATTAGCTTTGAAATGGATTGGGAGGAAGCCCTGCTGTTTTAGCAAAAAAAACTACTCGTCAGGTCTGGGATGCGGCTTGGGCTAGAGGAAAAGGTTTAAAGAATTTGAAAATGGACTGCTGAGGGCGGAACCATTTTCACACAGCACGTATGCGGGGTTTTTTTTTTCCAGTAAAGACGCGAATAAAGGAAGTGCTAATTTTGGTAAGATGCGACGATTAAAGCAAAAGTGTTGACAAAGTGGAATATGTCATTTGTGGCTCAAAGTCAGACCTGGCAGCAGGGATAAAAAAAGCCGAATTTCAATGGCCCCTGCACCCATTCCCGAATTTGAGGTCAAATGTTTTCTTCCACTCCACTGCACGCACTGACCTGTTTCTTCTCGCGCATAGCGTGACCTTAAATTAATCTGCATTTAGGAAATACCCAACCGGAAAAACATTTTTAAGGGTTGACCGATTGTCGATTTGCACTCTGGTTGGGGGGCGCTCAGAGCTGAAACTTCACATGGTGACTCCCAATGGCCTCCTCATAAATCCGGTCGGTTTTCGCTAAAAACCGACATGCGGTTCAGGGGCAATATGGGCGTATCTGTTTTGGGGTTTTATCGATTTTCCGCGCTGTTTAGGGGTCCGTGGTCATGAAACTTCTGGACAACACTTCTAATGGTAGACTCTAAGAGGGTGTCAGATTTGGTTGAAATGCGATCATTCCTTCTGTAAGCATATTTTTTCGATTATCGATTTTTTCGGAAACTGAGTCCGAGCTCAAAAATAGGGCTCCGTCATGTCCTTACGGCAACCATTTGCAAACTTGTGGTGAAAACCGCATTGAAATCGGGTGAGAAATGCGGCCTGGGCGAGGTAACAACGCCCACGACAGACGCACAGACAGACAATATGAGAAATATATATAGTAGATAGATAGATAGATAGATAGATAGATAGATAGATAGTCAAAAGATCTTTTCTTTTTTTTTTTAAGCGTATCACCCCAAGCAAGGCTGGAGGCCACTATCACGCAAGGGGTTATAGAAGGGTTGGAGGAAGAGCAGATAGGAGTGGTAAAGGAGAGGATGTGGAGAAAGAGAAAGACAGTGGGTCGATCAAGGCAAGGGGGTTACAGAAGATTTGGAGCGAGAGCAGATAGGAATGAAAGATGAAAGGATGTGGAGAAAGGAAGTGGATAGATCAAAGCGACTGGAGATGTCGATTGATGCTACACTTAAACCGTTGGAGATTGTATTTGTCAGGAAACAGTAATAGGGAAGGGAGTTCCATAGGCGAGATGTGCGAGACATGAAGCTATTGGAGTAGAAGAGACGTCTACATCTAACAATTTCAACGGTGTAAGGTTGGGAACGGGATGCCAGCCTCGTAGGACGTTTAAATTCACGAGGCCTAGGGACAAGCGAAAGCAGCACCTCGGTGCAATTACCGTGAAAGTACTTGTAAAAAAGGCAGAGCGAGGCAACATCGCGTCTGTGAGAGAGCGACTGCAGACGAGATGACAGATCAGGGCCAATCACATTGCATATCCGTCTCTGGATCTTATCAAGAACCCTGAGGCAAACAGTAGGGGCCCCAGACCATATATGGCAGCAATACTCCATGCAAGGGCGAATAGTCGATTTATAGACTTGGAGGATCGATTCCGGGGAGAAAGATTTCCTGACTCGGCACAGGGAACCAACTTTCCTTGCGGTGGATGATGCAACTGACTCGATGTATTTGTTCCATCTCAGATCAGCGGACAGCGTGAGACCGAGCAGCCGCAGAGAGGAGCTCTCTGCCCCAAATCTAAAATAAAACCGCAATAAAACTATCCAATCATTTAATTAGATAAGCTTTTTGTTGCTTTTATAAATTATATATATTAAGGACATTATAGTCTGAAGAAAAAATGTTTTCCATGAATAATGAATTTTTACAAAAATCATTTTCATTTCTTGTTTTAATTATAATAATTTATAAAGTATAAAAATGTTTTAAAAATTCTTCCAAACTTCGTCTTCATTAGGTTCTTAAGTTATTAAGTGAAGACTATATTAACTAAGAAATAAATGAAGAGCTTAAGACAAATCATCAAGCCAAAGATTTTTAAATAATTTTTAATTTTTTTCTATATGTATCCACGTGCTGATTTTCAAAGTATGGGTGACCATACACGACAATATCAGAAAATAAGATCGATCATGATAGAAACTTTAAACACAATATTCATAAAATTAGATTATGGAGAATATTTCCAACATTTTAAAGATTACTGAGTACTTAAAAATTACATAAAAATGCGTCCAACTGTCATTTTCTTAAATTATGTTTTAACAGATGAGGTCTCCGTAGAACAATAATAAAAATGTCAACACCTCTTAAATCACTCGTGAATTGATTTACGAGGTGTTGACGGGTGTTTAGAAGCACTTACTCGCACTACTGTTTGTTTTTAAAAATCCATTTCTTTCTTATTTTCAACTTAAAGAATATTTGTTTCAAATCAGATTAATTATACTTTAAATCAGCTAATATTCCTCAAATAAAGTTTAAGTAAAGTATATTTTATTTTTGGATGATTTTTTAATAAAGAAAAATTCATTGAGTTGACAGATGGCTAAAAAGGGGCACTAATCAGCTATTTTTAGCCAAAAAGCGTATCGTCTCCAATCAATACAATTTCTGTTTGAAATGTACTACGGAGTATTTTGTCTACTGGATATAGTAGATCTTTTAAACTAAAGGTAAAATGGAAGCTTTAAGAATTATTTTTTCATATATGGACATTCATTTAAACTTTAGGTATATCGAATTATTGGAAGTATCTGTATTTAACACGCAGCTTGTTTGTTTTGTGAGGTGTTGACACATATATCAACATCCTGATGTCAGAGAAATTTAAATAAGAAAAATAGAATTATAATAGAATTACATGAATACAATGTGAACTCCTTTTTTCCTTCACTTTTTAACTTCCCAGTAAACTTAAATAATTTAAGAAAATATACTAAGCAATCTGATATAGATACTTTGCTTTATAGCCTTATTTACGAAGATTTATGTTGAGAAAATGTTAGAAAATTATGAATAAATTTTAAATTCACTATAGTTACTGATTTTATTTAAAGAAATCGGTACGTTTACACACACAGAAAAAAATTAAAATACTGTGTGTCGCTTTATTGTAGTAATCTTTTCCATTTATGATTAGTAGTATTTATTTAATAACGGTATCAATTGACCGCTATAAATTAATACAGCATTGAGATTTTAAAGTTTATAAATTATTCTAATTAAAATGAAAAATTCTCATAAAAATTCATTATTCATGGAAAAAGGTTTTTTTGTCCATAATATATTTCATTCAAGCAATTAAAATTTTCTAATTATGGCTTGAATTTCATTAGGCTTCGTGACATTCATTTATGCACAAATATCTTTGGGAAATTTATGAATATTGTTGGGCTTCACTTTCATCATAGCAGCAGAAATTAACTTCGTGTTCACAGATATAAAAGCATACTTGACAGAAAATAAAACATAAAGAAATAACAGGAATGCATGGTAAATTGTATGTTAATTTCATACAATTTATTTATATTTTTGTGTGTATTTGTGTGTGTATTTTTTAGGTTACAATTGTTTTATGGTACATGTGATCAAAGGGAGAAATTTAATCCGTAGTATTACAAGCCATATCACAAAGAGAAGTTAGACACATGTTGCCCGTACCAAGGTTCGTGGTGAAGAGATTGAATTTAACGTCTTTCCAGCAGGAACAGTTTTTGTTGCATGCTGGGGGTATTTTTTATTATTTTTAATTTTTATTTAACGTTTTTGTGTTATTGCTTTATTTTATTTTTAATTTTAATTATTATTTTATATTTTATTTTTATTTATTTATTTATTTATTTATAATAATAATAATAATATTTCTACAATGCACAACTTCTCCAACTATGTGTCAAATAGTAGACCTTATGTCTGAAAATCAATATTACTACAAATAAAATCTTAATACAATATTCTTACAAAAATATATTTCGGATATAAATAATCTACAAAAGGCTGATAAGTCGTAATAAAAAACAAAAAACAAAAAACAAATCGATCATGCTTTATGTCTAAACATTCATTTTCTTTTTTAAATTAGTTGGCTGTTTATCTGTCTGTATCTCTGAGATGAGGTATTATGATTATTTAGATTATTTATATTATTCAGATTGTTATCCTCCTCTTTTCGTGCCGAAACCTTTATTTCGTCAACCGGGGTAGATTGTATAATAAGCACAGAAAATGAATATTAAACTCAATTTTCAGAACACTAGGTTAAATACAACAAATTTGACAGGCGAATTAGACGAAATAGGAAAAGACAAAATTATTCTCTGTCGTGGCAAACTGTTTGAACTTCTTCATAACGGACTGTACCATAGATCTAGGGATAGCTAACCGGTTTCATATAGCGACGTACTATTTCCCGACTTGTAGAATTTGATAATTCTTTGTCTAAAGTCAACGCTAAACTCTTTTGTCTTCCCCATCGTGTTGTTAACATAAGAATAACAATGGTTACACGCTATGCTCCGCGCGTTTTCTTTGCTGAAATTACCACAAATATTCTAATGAATAAATAGTCTATAAGGCTTCACCGATAAAATAATTATGTAAATTACTTATACTTACACGAATCAACAAATTTAAAACGATATTTTCTACTGTACGAATAATTTTGTCTTTTCCTATTTTGACTAATTCGCCTGTCAAATTTGCCGTATTTAACCTATTGTTCTGAAAATTGACTTTTTTATTCCTTTTTTGCACTTATTAATATATAAATACTTGGCATTAGATTCTGAGAAATGGATAAAAATATTCAAAATTGATGGGTGTACGAATAATTTTGTCGTTGAATGTATGTAACCCTTGTAATGTTAAAGCAAGACAGAAGGTGTCATGTACGTTCTTGAGCGATACAGGTAACCAACCATTTTCCAAAATATGTTTAATGCCGAATCGTATATAAGAGTTCGACTTGAGATATGTCGTGGCAACAGACCCTCAAGGCAAAGACCCCCATCGAGTGTACACTAGGGAGAATTTAAGATCTTGTCGATGATAATGAAACGCTATCCAGTCTTTTGAACAGAAGTAGAGGTTTATCTCTTGTTTCATATTTAGAATAAGGTTTCCGGCTCGTTCTAAAGTCTACTTCACCACTATACTCCTAACGTTTGTTCTTTCCCACGCTAATATGAATCCAAACAATAACCATCTACCTTGAGTGGCTCTTCGGCCTTTTATTGGGTGAATATTCGTAAATAAAAAACTGGTTTGGGATATATTGAATTATACAGTGGCCTAAGAAAAGTTTTTACCCAAGAGAAATAAACTACATTCAATTTCAAAATTTAATTACTAATACCTATTCAATATACACAAACAGTATTTGGAACTAGTGTGGAGTAGGTCCTCCATTTCCTAGTTTCGGTGCTTGTATTCGATTTGTCATGGATTTGATCAAGTTATCACCAATCGTCTGATCCATATTTTGCCACTCCTTTAGCAATGTTTCTTTAAGGGTTGCCACTGACGGGATTTTGGTTGCATGTTCTCGAAGTCTTCGGTCAGTGTACTCCCAAAGGTGCTCTGTTCCTTCCAGGCCTTTGCTACTTTGCTCGTATGATATAGGCGCTACATTTCTTGGAAAAGGTAGACATTCTTGTCAATCTGATTGGTTTCAAATAGTGGGAGTAGTCCTTTCTCTAATATTTGACAGTAATTTACACCATTCAGCCGCTCGTCAACAAAAATCAGCTCAGATTTCCCTCCAAGCCAGGCAATGCCCCACATCATTACTCCAATCCCTCCATGTTTCATGGTCGCCTGAAGACATTCAGTGATTTCAAGTCTCATTCTGATTTCTCCAAACATAAACCAATCTCGAATTAGAATATTGGCAGAATTTACTTTCACCTGACCAAATTAGAAACTGCCAAAATTCATAATCTTTGCTCTCGAATTCTCTCGCCCAGTCCATACGAAGGTTCCTGTTAACATCTGAAATCAAGGGCTTCTTTCTTGCAACTATTCTTTGATAGGCAAACTCTTTCAGAGTCTTTCTCACGGCATATGTCGACATTTCCATGCTGTTGACAACATCTTTGATGCTCCGACGACGGTTTCTGATGACTTCCCTAATCAGTGCCCTTTTCGTTCACTCAGACACGATGCTTGGTCTTCCAGAACGTTGTTCCAAACGACAATGGCCTTCTTCGTTAAATTTCCTGACAATATTATTAACCGTATGATGATTAACCTGGAAAAAACTAGCAATTTCTCTATTTGACTTGCCACACTGATGCCATCCTATTATTAGCCCTGGTTGAAATTCACAAATTTCCTTACTTCCACGAACTTTCATTGCGAGATATAAGTCAACTATTGTTCATAGATGAGAGTAGCTAAAAAAATAATAGCCCACTGTAAAAGCCAGTCTTTGCTCCCTTGATCTGTGAGGTCTAGTTCAGAGGTAAGATCAGCTTCCACACGCTTATCATCTAGATTTTTGGAGGTACGCCCATAAACCATGGCACCATTTCCATATATATTTACTAGAGCTCTGTGGGACAGGTTGCTTAATATAAACAGGATAGAACTGATGGGAGAACCATGAAGAATGCTAGTATTGATCTTATGTGCTTCAGCGTATTGGCCATTAATCCAAGGCCGGTCCTCATTCAATCATTCGGATTTATATCTTTTTAGATCCGTACATTTCTTTCTTTCGTTTGCGGATCTGATGAAGCCTAGAAAGTCGAAATGTGTAATCAAATCTAGTTTCAATGAAATATTTTCTATATGTTAACTTTCTTAAAAACTTTGTTGGGATCTATATCCTATTTTAAATATAATTAAAATTTTATACCCAAACATATAAAAGTGGAACTCGTACATAGTTCGCGAAGGGTGCAGGAAAAATGGTTGTTTCCCTGTACCATTCAAGCAAGTACCTGACTCCACGTGCTATCCTCTAACCTTTACCAGAGCCAGATCAGGAATACTGTTGTCACATTTGGTCAGTCCTCACTTTCCAGTTTCAACAGTTTCCAAAAGCCTTTTCGAGTCGTTGTGGGTGACAAATTATTTTACGCACTTCAACCGCTCTCTCACTGGAGGGTCGTGGCAAGACTCACACTAATCTGTCGCTACTTCCATGTACTCATATAAATGGCATTGATTCAGCCAGCTGTAACCTTCACGGCTGGGTCCTTCCATGCTACTCACATTGTAGCAAACCATTCACACTCCCTCCGTATTCTATTGGTGAGAAGTAAGTTCCACTCGAACAGCTTCTTCTCGCGAGCCATTGCTCTGTGGAACCGACTCCCAAGAGGATATTTCCCCGATCACGACAATCTTAACCTGTTCAAGTCTCGTTATCTTCCTCTTTTATCCGCATAAACTGCCTCTTAATGTAGCCGCCCTCTCTCTCAAGTGGTCCTTCGGCCTTGTACAGAATTAACCTTATATTTATTATTTGCCATTTTATAAAGAAATAAAGATGAAAAGATTTTTTTTATTCCCAAATTTATAAAAATATCTGTGAACAAGAAAATTTAAGCTCATAATGATGAGTAAGTGTAATTAATAATTTTGAAAAATGCACTTTCCAGATGTTTCGTTAATTGGCTCACACCATATAAATTTCCGAAAATAGGTTGAGAGTATCTCTTCCTCTTACATAAATTGATCATTTTGTTTATATATATATATATATATATATATATATATATATATATATATATATATATATATATATATATATATATGCGTGTACTTAGGCAGCATCCTTTCTTTTCAACACGTTGTATTAAACGCCAAAGACAACTTAGTCCTGCTGATTTTCTTTTGTATTTTCTCATATTTTCGAATGAGACTTTTTAGTTCAAAATTATATTGGTATATATATTTTCCAAAAGATAACCGAGTACTTTCGAATGTCATCGTTCATCATCAGGGTCAAATTTTTTAACTTAAGCCTATTGCCTTGCAGCGGAATCTTATTGCTACATTTATAAGAACCAAATAAAAGTTACGAATTATTTTTAATTCAAGAGACGCGTTAATGTATGTTATCCCGTGCAGGCGAAGTCATGTGATCGTATTTGATTTGGTGAAAAAGATTTTTATTGTAAATAATCAGGATCAAAAATACGTTATGGAATTTTTTTTAAAAAAATCAAGGGAAATTATTATGTGATCATCTAATTACGTAGAAATATATTATAGACATTGAAGAATGTTTCCAGAAATATTATAAGCTGTGCGATTTTGAAATAAAAAGTCTCATTCGAATATATACCACATACTCCATGATCACATAAAATTTAAAAAACTCAACAATAATCCGACCAACCAACTAAAATCAAAGCTTAATAAACTCATTAATGCTAATAATGCCGAACAGAACTCATTAAAACTCCCTAAGATTGTTGGTGATTATAGGCCTGGTTACATATACGGCAATATAAAAACACATAAACCTAACTATCCTCTCCGTCCTATCATATCACAAATTCCAACTCCTGTATATCAACTAACAAAATACATCAACCAACTCATTACTCCTTATCTTTCTAGTAAATATAGTGTTAAGTCAACATTAGAAGTAATCCAAATCCTAAAAAGCGAAAAACCCGACAATGAAATCATAGCTTCACTTGATGTTGAAAACTTATTTACCAATGTCCCTGTTAGTGAAACTATTGACATAATTATAAGAAATATATACAGTAACTCATCTTTACCCCCACTTAAAATTAATCCTAATATATTACGGAAACTACTATTAGCTTGTACTACTGAAGTCCCTTTCTTAGATCATAATAATAATATATATATACAATGTGATGGTGTCTCTATGGGTTCAGTACTGGGTCCGACATTTAGCAATTTCTATATGTCGAACCTGGAAAATAAGATATTTACAGACTTTAAAAAACCATCCATCTATGTAAGATACGTTGATGATATTCTTATGTTAGTTGAAAATACAGATGAAATACTTCAACTACAAAAATGTTTCCAAAATAATTCTGTCCTCAAATTCACGTATGAACTCAATACTAATAATAAAATTCCTTTCCTTGACATATTGATAAACACAAATAATAACAAATTTACTATTTCGCCATATAAAAAACCTACTAGCATAAATTCATGTACACTTAACTACAAGAGCGAATGCCCATATTACTACAAAATAGCAATTATAAAAAATCTAATACACCGTGCAGAAACTAATTCATCCACAAAACAGATTTTTTACAGTGAACTAAAGAATATAAAACAAACACTTGTTAATAATAGTTTTCCAAACTATATAATTGATGAACAAATAAGATGCTTTCTTAGAAATCTCAATACTAAGCAAATAGTACATAATACTGCTTCTACTAATCTCAAACATATTAATCTCCTATATCGTAATCAAATGCATACTAATTATAAACAAGATGAAAATATACTAAAAAAATTAGTAAATACTAACATATCCACAACAGATCCTAGCAAAAGAATTAAGTTAATTATATACTACACTAAATCTAAAATATCCAACTCAATTATTCGAAATGATTCTTCTCCCCCGGTTAGCGATTTGAAAAAAACCAACATAGTTTACAAATTCAGGTGCCCTTTGGGAGATTGTATCTCCAACGAACTAAATAATATCTATGTTGGTCACACCACAAACTCGCTTTCACGACGCTTGACACTACATTTGAATGATAACTCTAACATTTTTAGACATTTAAAACAACATGCCTGGCCGCATACACAATTCCGGAAAATCCTCGTCGAAAACACAATTATACTTAAACATGAAAACAATAAACAAAAACTAAAAATTCTTGAAGCTATATACATAAAACAGTTGAAACCTAACCTGAACAAAATAAACTATGAAATCTCCAAAAATATCCTTAAATGCCTATAATTAGTAACAGAAGTCATTGGTTCATACCAACGGCTTTCCATACTCAATACTCATCGGATTCACTCTCGCGTGGTCATGTGTGACGTCATGAGCTGTCGTGCGATTTTCGTTTTCAGCGTTTTATATGCACGTGTTTATCGTTGCCTGGATATCATCCATGTAAACAAATAATACTATCATCAATTTCTTGTTCGTGTATTGCATAAATATATTGTGTAATTGTCATCTTTGATAATGGCTTATGTAAGCCGAAAGCTCAGATCGGATTAAATAAAAAAAGTATGTATCAATATTGTGATTTTCTTTCATTATTTAATGATAATGTTATTAAGATTATCAGACTATATGAAAAAAACTTGCATAAAATATACAGACAACGCTTATCTATATTATTTAATGAGACATGTATTAATATATATATATATATATATATATATATATATATATATATATATATATATATATATATATATATATATATATATATATTCGAATAAAAACGTTTTTGTGCTGCACAGTAATAATGGCGCTGGTAAAAATGGCACAGGTAAAAATGGCACGTTAAAAATGGCGCAGGTAAAAATGACACATGTAAAAACGGCACAAGTGGGAAAATAAGAAAAAAATAGCACAATACTCGGGAGCAGCAGTAGTAGTCGATTCTCCAGCAAGTTGCAGATCTTCAAGTCTTCCTGGTACTTGTGGATAGAGTTCTGCTCTTTGGTTACGCAAAGTTCTTTTTATGATGTCCTCACTTGGAAGTAACGCCTTTGCTTCAGCTGGTAAGTCATCCAGTTTATTGCTATAAATCTGGCTCGGTTGTTCTTCTATTTCTGCTGCTTCTTCCTTCATGTTGTTGATGCATTTCGTGGATGCAATAGCTGCATAATCAGGAGCGTGCTTGTGGTTTTTTAGCTGGTACAGGATCAGTCATATCAAGGCTGGTGGTCATGGTACAGGATCAGTCATATCAATGCTGGTGGTCATGGTACAGGATCAGTCATATCAAGGCTGGTGGTCATGGTACAGGATCAGTCATATCAAGGCTGGTGGTCATGGTACAGGATCAGTCATATCAAGGCTGGTGGTCACGGTACAGGATCAGTCATATCAATGCTGGTGGTCATGGTACAGGATCAGTCATATCAAGGCTGGTGGTCATGGTACAGGATCAGTCATATCAAGGCTGGTGGTCATGGTACAGGATCAGTCATATCAATGCTGGTGGTCATGCTACAGGATCAGTCATATCAAGGTTGGTGGTCATGGTACAGGATCAGTCATATCAAGGCTGGTGGTCATGCTACAGGATCAGTCATATCAAGGTTGGTGGTCATGGTACAGGATCAGTCATATCAAGGCTGGTGGTCATGGTACAGGATCAGTCATATCAAGGCTGGTGGTCACGGTACAGGATCAGTCATATCAAGGCTGGTGGTCATGGTTCGGGATCAGTCATATCAAGGCTGGTGGTCACGGTACAGGATCAGTCATATCAAGGCTGGTGGTCATGGTGCAGGATCAGTCATATCAAGGCTGGTGGTCACGGTACAAGATCAGTCATATCAAGGTTGGTGGTCATGGTACAGGATCAGTCATATCAAGGCTGGTGGTCACGGTACAGGATCAGTCATATCAAGGCTGGTGGTCATGGTTCGGGATCAGTCATATCAAGGCTGGTGGTCATGCTACAGGATCAGTCATATCAAGGTTGGTGGTCATGCTACAGGATCAGTCATATCAAGGTTGGTGGTCATGCTACAGGATCAGTCATATCAAGGCTGGTGGTCACGGTACAGGATCAGTCATATCAATGCTGGTGGTCATGGTACAGGATCAGTCATATCAAGGCTGGTGGTCATGGTAAAGGATCAGTCATATCAATGCTGGTGGTCATGCTACAGGATCAGTCATATCAAGGCTGGTGGTCATGCTACAGGATCAGTCATATCAAGGTTGGTGGTCATGGTACAGGATCAGTCATATCAAGGCTGGTGGTCACGGTACAGGATCAGTCATATCAAGGCTGGTGGTCATGGTTCGGGATCAGTCATATCAAGGCTGGTGGTCACGGTACAGGATCAGTCATATCAATGCTGGTGGTCATGGTACAGGATCAGTCATATCAAGGCTGGTGGTCATGGTACAGGATCAGTCATATCAATGCTGGTGGTCATGCTACAGGATCAGTCATATCAAGGCTGGTGGTCATGCTACAGGATCAGTCATATCAAGGTTGGTGGTCATGGTACAGGATCAGTCATATCAAGGCTGGTGGTCACGGTACAGGATCAGTCATATCAATGCTGGTGGTCATGGTTCGGGATCAGTCATATCAAGTCTGGTGGTCACGGTACAGGATCAGTCATATCAAGGCTGGTGGTCATGGTGCAGGATCAGTCATATCAAGGCTGGTGGTCACGGTACAGGATCAGTCATATCAAGGCTGGTGGTCATGGTTCGGGATCAGTCATATCAAGGCTGGTGGTCACGGTACAGGATCAGTCATATCAAGGCTGGTGGTCATGGTACAGGATCAGTCATATCAATGCTGGTGGTCATGGTACAGGATCAGTCATATCAAGGCTGGTGGTCATGGTACAGGATCAGTCATATCAATGCTGGTGGTCATGGTACAGAATCAGTTATATCAAGGCTGATGGTCATGGTACCTTTTACAAAAAAGATGTTCTCTTAACAGATCTCCATTTGATAGTTGATCTTGCAATCTGTTTTGTATACATGTATCATTGGAAGCAAATCTCACCTCCTCCTTTATTACTCGCTATAACTTCTGATATGGGTTTGTGATAGAGCCACTGGTATCAACGGTGTGCTTGACGGCATCAGAACAACTGAACATATTTCTAAATCAGGATTCAGCGCGATCCTTTCTAGCTGCGTCCTCTGATCAATAATTGAATCACAAGTTCCGCAATTGAACCACTGACAACAAAACCAATGACAATTGAACCAGGAGTCAACTGGCGTCTGATTACAGAGTTACTGGTTCTATCTTTATATATTTTTTTCAGAATTTACTGAATAGATACTGCGTGCATTTCATTTTTTTCCCGTATGTTATCGCTTTGTTACCATTTTTCCTATTTTCCCACTTGTGCCATTTTTACTGAGCCATTTTTATCTGTGCCATTATTACCAAAAATCTTCTAACGCGCACGAATGTTAAACATTTTGCAAAATCCCCTTACTCGTAAGTCATGACGGTTGACGGAGAATACTGATTAAGTGAACCCTCAGAGAAAACAGGACTACAGTTGGTGAAAAGCTGTTATCGCCCACGTTATCCTTGACAGTGTCTGATAAAAAAAAAAAAAAAAAGAAATAAGAATATCTTCATATATACAAAGGCATGCGTTCTTTACATCTTTTTTTTTTTTTTAAATTTGTCTCCTATTCCAACCCGGGTAGGTAACAAGCTGTGGTGAACAGGGACCTCGGGTGCGTAAATGTCGAGTCTAGAGAGAGAAAACGCAAGACATGTCAGTATATCCTTTCGTGTAAAATCTTTGATGTTGCCGGCGCTAATGTGGTCGTCACGCGAGCCTACCTCATGCCTGGTGGGTTCGGAAGCGAATAAAGTGCTTTTTTATATCAAATGACTACCAGGGTTACATTCTATGGAAGACGTGGTGATTTCTTTTTCTTTCTTTTTCTTTTTTCTTTTTTGATAAAGGGTTGTCGGCTAGGAAAAGAAAGATTGCCAGGATAGATGATGTTGTGATGACACATTGAAATAAACAATAAAAAAATAGTAACCCCCTTACCTGTGCACCCTCAGAGGATGCTTAAAACCGTAGATAGCATGGCACCATGGTTAAATGCAATTGACAGAAATGATTAAGAAACAGAATTGAAAAAGTTTGCCCCACTTTGGTAATTCTAAAATTCTGCTGGCTCCTTGTAATATTTAATTCTTACTTTTACTGCAATTCATTTGAAGGCCATTAACTTGGTCTCAAGCCCCCAAGGACCATGGCGTCTATAAAAGAGGAACATTTCAAAAAACAGAAAGACAGTTAAATATATATATAGCTTAAAACATATAGAGAACTGAAAGACAGAAATATAAAAATATTTGAATGAAAGCTTATTCTGTAATATATTTTTTTTAATCATGAAGGCATTCGGAAGTCTAGTCGCACTGAGGAGCTGTGATACAGCGAAACAGTACTGTCTGTGAATGACATAATTTAGCTCTTGAAAATACATTTCAATTGAGCACAGTTGAGTGATAATTTAATTCTATAAACAACAGCCACCTGCACTAATGCAAAGCTCTTCAGTAAAATGAATGGAGCACTTTGGCTGATGGGCATTTGTTTACATTTATAAAAACAATACGCTAGATTTAGTTGTGAAACTCTACCGAGTGAAGATAGCTCTGGCTGACACCAAATTAGGTGTGTTTCAATCCTGGCTTGAGGCATTCGGAAGTCTAGTTGCACTGAGGAGCTGTGATACAGCGAAACGGTACTGTCTGTGAATGACATAATTTAGCTCTTGAAAATACATTTCAATTGAGCACTGTTGAGTGATAAGCTAATTCTATAAACAACAGCCACCTGCACTAATGATATATATATATATATATATATATATATATATATATATATATATATATATATATACAATGTTCTAAATTCTTAAGCTCTATCTATCTGTCTATCATTTTTATTATAAGAGATTATAATTAATACATTTTCGTCACTACACACACAAAAAACTATAACTTTTAAATCCTCATATGATCTATGTTCCCTGTGTTTACAAGAAAAATTGCATATTATTAAATTTGCTAACAAAAAAGCTCTGTTAAATCAAAGAAATAAATTAACGGTGTTATGCCGGCATTGTCTATGTTTTACCTTAAAATATAGTAAATAAATTTTTCATAAATAATTACGTATTACAATTGTATAGCCAATATTTTATTAGTATATAATAGTCCATCCAGTATTTATTTGATTTTTTCAACTTCATTATTGATGTTTTACCGTCTATTCAATATAATTAGCATCGTATATAGATGTTCCACATTTCTAATTTTATCTATTGGCCCCTTTAAGAAGCTTCCTGAATATAATTTTTTTAAAATTTGTTTCTGATAACTTTATGTCTACGTCTATATCATACTTGGCTACATCCATAATACATTTGTCGCTGCCATGTTTCCGACGATCGTTGGATGGCATGTCTACGCGTCAGTTTATCTTGACATGAAAAATAACAACCCACTTCACACCATCTGACCTTTTTTTCTATTTTAGCGTAGATCTGACTTTGAAGTGGTTAATCTAGACATACCCACAAGTATATTTTTAATTCTGACCTTATGCCCCGCTTTAACTTCCGAAAAAAGGGGTAATTTGTTTTTAAATTTCCCTAATAAATAAATTTTCACAAGTTGTCTGACATCGCCCGAGGAAGTACAATCATAGTAATGAAACATGAAAGGTTTGGTGTAGCAATGTAACATGTTTTTATTTTAATTCATTATAATAAAAATATTATAATAATATTTTGTTTTACTTTGTATTGAGCAATTTTTTAAAAAGTAAATGCTACGAACTATAGATTTTTACTCCATCTTTTCTTTCTCTTATTTGGATATCTATCTGTCTGTCTTGTCAGTCTATCTATCTGATTCTCTTCATTATCTATCTATCTATCTATCTATCTATCTATCTATCTATCTATCTATCTATCTGTTTCTCTTCATTATCTATCTATCTATCTATCTATCTATCTATCTATCTATCTATCTATCTGATTCTCTTCGTTATCTATCTATCTGATTCTCTTCATTATCTATCTATCTATCTATCTATCTCTCTGATTCTCTTCATTATCTATCTATCTATCTATCTATCTGTTTCTCTTCATTATCTATCTACCTATCTATCTGATTCTCTTCGCTATCTATCTATCTATCTATCTATCTATCTATCTATCTATCTATCTATCTATCTATCTGATTCTCCTCATTATCTATCTATCTATCTATCTATCTATCTATCTATCTATCTATCTATCTATCTGATTCTCTTTATCTATCTATCTATCTATCTATCTATCTATCTATCTATCTATCTATCTATCTATCTATCTATCTATCTGATTCTCTTCATTATCTATCTATCTATCTATCTATCTATCTATCTATCCGATTCTCTTCATTATCTATCTATCTATCTAACCGATTCTCTTCATTATCTATCTATCTATCTATCTATCTATCTATCTATCTATCTATCTATCTATCTGATTCTCTTCATTATCTATCTATCTATCTATCTATCTATCTATCTATCTATCTATCTATCTGATTCTCTTCATTATCTATCTATCTATCAACATCTTTTGAATTTCTTAGGTCATCATCTGAGGAGGTAGCGACAATTTGTGAGTTTAATAAGATTGTTAACTGGTGTAATAACGCTATTTTAAAAAAATAAACTGTTAGAAATATGTGATGAAAGCGCGTCGGGCGCATATTGGGATTTTAAGTCGTAGAACGAATCAATGTTATGCAATAAGTAAAATAGTTTTGTGCCAAATCTAAGCTACGCCAAGAAAATCTCCATTCAAATGACCGCATATAAGCAGTACAATAAATAAATAAAGCAAAAATAAGTTATACATATGTGTATCCGTCCTGGGTATGACGATAAACTATATCCGCGTCCTGGGTAAGGCGATAAACTACGTCTAACAGCAAGGCCTCTGATCAGGAGGTTTTGAGGAGCGTGGAACCGCCTCTTAATTGCTGGTGTTTCCAGGTCCACTCTGACCCTGGTTGGTAGCACCTGTTAGGCTCCCAGCTATGGGCAAATAGTTAACACCCAAACTTGTGTAGAAACATGTGTTAATACCAGAAATACTTTGTAATAATAATAATAATAATAATAATAATAATAATAATAATAATAAGGATCCCTGGAAGTCCATGCCTCAAAGAGATACAAAATATTGTTCTGACAAGTACAGCCCACACTTGACGAAGGGCTTTATCTATGTAATTATTATTTTTCTTTCTTTCTTTGCAGTGGAAAGTGTCATGATACCATTTCTAACCTTAGGTCCCAGGGCGGGACCCGGAAAGAAATGTGTAAACGCCAGATATCAAAGAAAAAAAAAAAAAAAAAAATAATAATAATAATAATAATAATAATAATAATAATAATAATAATAATAATAATAAAAGTATTCCAGAAATAATTTTTGAAGGAAAAATTATTATCTGAAATACTTAAAAAAAATACCAGCAATACAGCTATACATTTTTTGAAAAAAAATATTACCAGCTCTCGATTCCTTCAAGGAAAAATATTCCCAGGAATAGATTTTGGAAAAAAAAAACATTGCCGGCATTAAATAACCCATTGAGGTTGATATGCCGTAAAACAAAACAAAGCAAACCAAACATATGTGTATATCTGTATACATTTACTTTTACATTTTTTTGTACTCATGTAGATGGTTACCAAAAGAGTTTGTTTTTAGGGCGAACAGATATGAAGTAAAAAGGTGCATATTATGAGGATATGTAGGATAGATAGCAGCCGCTTGAAGTCTTTAAAATCGCGAAAAGCGTCCTCTCGAGAGTCCGTTTCATAGTATCAACATTCCGGAGAAGCTGAGATTAACTTCCTCCTCAGCAATGGTCTATGAATCGAATAAGGATGAAAGGGGCTCAATCCATCATATTTATTGGAGTCATTCAGTATTTTTCTTCCCTGTTCTTTTTCCTTCCTGTTTTATTTTTTTTTAACTCTTTCTCATTTCCCAGTTTTCTTTCTCTTTCTTTTTTATAAATTCCTCCTCTTCTCCCCATTAATCTTAACATACTATTGAATATTTGAAGAAATTTCAAAATTAATTTGAGTATAAAATCGACTAAACTATTTTGAAATTCTCCTCTACCGTACACTGCTTCGTTTCAGCACAAGTAATAATTAGCTCAGAAGGGCCGAGTTCGAATTCCAGTCAAATCCATTACATTCACTTACATGCTAATACCCCTGCGAAAAGTATGAAACCTCTTCTTTCCACCTCAGCTATGGGTAAATAGCAGGAGAGACCGGGTTCTATAGCCTTGGATGGCACCTGGTCTACCGCAGAAAGAAATGGCAACCTACTGCGGGAAAAAAAAATCTGCCTCGTCAGTCATGTATCGAAAGACACATGATCGCCTAAGCGTGTATCACGCATGGCACATAACTGACTGACTGACGTGCTAATACCCTTGGGAAAATTGTGAATCATCTTCTTCTTCCCTATAGCAGGACAGACCGGGTTCTATAGCCATGGATGGCAACTGGTCTACCGCAGAAAGAAATGGCAACCTACTGCGGGAAAAAAAATTGCCTCGTCAGTCATGTATCGAAAGATACATGATCGCCTAAGCGTGTATCACGCATGGCACATAACTGACTGACTGACGTGCTTATACGCTTGGGAAAGGTGTGAATCCTCTTCTTCTTCCCTATAGCAGGACAGACGGGGTTCTATAGCCATGGATGGCACCTGGTCTACCGCAGAAAGAAATGGCAACTTACTGCGGGAAAAAAAATATGCCTCGTCAGTCATGTATCGAAAGATACATGATCGCCTAAGCGTGTATCACGCATGGCACATAACTGACTGACTGGCGTGCTAATGCGCTTGGGAAAGGTGTGAATCCTCTTCTTCTTCCCTATAGCAGGACAGACCGGGTTCTATAGCCTTGGAAAGAAATGGCAACTTACTGCGGGGAAAAATCTGCCTCGTCAGTCATATATCGAAAGATACATGATCGCCTAAGCCTGTATCACGCATGGCACATAACTGACTGAATAATTTGATCTCAATCCTACTTAACCTGCTACTATATTCTCAAGAGAATATCTCGAGCCACAGTATCAGCCAGCCTGTGCACCCGCACCAGCAATGATAATCTGAGTCTACGCCCTAGTGACCTCCTGAACTTCACTTGACCTTCTAATAATTGGTCGCATCAGTGTGTCAAACACTTTCCGATAAAAATGGTCACCCCGAAAAGTAAAACGCGACAACATTCACAAATC
>OZ038494.1:86257509-86325009 GCA_964036315.1 Acanthosepion esculentum | reverse complement strand
CCAAAGTAGCTATGTTTTTGATCGATCTTGTTTGTTCAGATGTTTATGCAACTTATTTCGTGTTTCTTTTACACGTGATTCTTTCTTTCTTTTTTCTTTCTTTCTTTCTTTCTACATTTATTTTTTGTTTCTTTATTTTTACAGACCAACCTTCGTTTCTTTTACGCCGGATTCTTTCTTTCTTTTTTCATTCTTTATACGTTTGTTTCTTTATCTTTCTTTTTAAATACTAGCCTTCGTTTCTTTTACGCGAGATTCCTGCTTTTTTTCTTTCTTCTTTCTTTCTTTTTTCTTTCTTTCTTTCTGTTTAAAGACGTGTCTTCGTTTCTTTTACTCGTGATTCTTTTGTCTTTCTTTCGTCTTTTCTTTCTTTCTTTCTTTCTTTCTTTATACATTTCTTTCGTTTTCTTTCTTTTAAAGACGATGCTTCGTTTATTTTACTCGTGATTCTTTCTTTCTTTCTACATTTATTCTGTTTCTTCCTTTTTACAGACCAGCCTTTTTCCTTCTTTCTTTCTTCATGCATTTCTTTGTCATTCTTTTTTTTTAAAGACAAGGTTTCCGGTCTTTTATTGTTTTCTTTGTGATTCGTTCTTTGTTTGTTTGATTCTTTCTTTCTTTCTTTATAAAGATCAGCTTTCGATTCCCTCTTTCTTTCATTCATTCTTTCTTTCTTCGTTATATTCTCTCTTTCTTTTTAAAAACCAGCCTTTGCTTATTTTACTCGAGATTTTTTCTTTTTACATTTCTTCTTTATTTCTTCCTTTTTACAGACCAGCTTTCCATCTTTCTTTTTTCTTTCTACGGGCATTTTTTTTATCATTCTTTTCTTTTTTACAGCTTTCGTTTCTTTTACTGTTTTCCTTGTGATTCTTTCCTTCTTTCGGGAGTATATAGTCCATCAAGATCTGACAGTGCTGCAAGGTTGCCTTTTAATGGCATAAACGAGATTAAAAACGAAGCAGCCTTAAGAAAACGCAATACAGATCACTTCAGCAACCTTCTCAATAGACCTTTCATATTTGACTCTGCAGCACTGAGCTTGATTACTGAGCAGTAGTCCCAGTTTGAACCGAATAGACTGATTTGTATGGCTGCGATCAGCATAGACAAACTTGGTCAAAGCATCAGGAAATTATGACATTCCCACTGAGATATACGAAATAGCAGGTACCAACGACAACGGCCTTTGACAATAACCTGCTGGGCATATAGAGGAAGAGGAGATGTCAGATGACTTCCACAATGTCCTGATTGTCTCTCTATTATTAAAAATTATAACGGGAAAAGTTATCTTTCCCCACTTGATACCCGAACATACTACCAGCCAATCAGTTGGCTCAAAAAAAAAATCTCAAATTCAATCCCTTTACAAACCGCCCAAGAAAGATAATTTTCTTTAAGATAAGTTTGACTCCATACCTTCTACTAAAGCTTTCAATCGCCTCCTTTTCTTCTTGTGTATATGTTATTTATTATATACTAGATTAAAAGTTACATTCCGTACGGACTTTTAAGTTAGATCCTGTTGAGGGATAATTGAGTTCTGGCCCAAAACTAAAGCGACATTTGGTTCAGCCTAGAAGAAAGCTATGATAATTTTGAGGAAATAATTTTGAATTCCTCACTTCCCTCCATGGAAATTAAGAACCACACTTTAACTCTGATCCGGGTTATATAAGTCCAATTCCAGTCAAAAGACCGAAATGGACCGAAACTCTGATTTTGGCCGAAATTCCAATTCGGGCTGGAAATTGAGTTCTTCAAATCACGAACTCCGTGGAACTTCAGTTGAGTTGAGTTCATCCAATCACAATCTCTGAGGAACGTTAAAGCATCACGTCACGAAATCTTTCACTCTGATTCCTTTACATTTTGAAGAAATAAAATTGATTTCCTCAATTCACGAAGTTTTGGGGATATTTTAAACTGAATTCAAAACATTTTTTTAAAATTAACAAAGTTTTTGTGTTACTTTAAACTCAATATAAATCAAAAACGTAAAATCACTAATTTTTTTCAGTTAATTTAAAAATTTTAATTTTTAACTGTTCCTTCCTCATCCGAACACAAATTCCAATTCTCGATGTTCAACCACCAGATGAAGGGCAGATTTTTCATTTCAGGATCATCCTGATTCCAAAAAGGTTTAATATGCCTATGTAGAGCAAGTGTGGCCCGAATTAGAGGAGATTCAGATACACGAACTGACAGACAGAATTTGCCGTTGATTTAATTAGAAGATATTTTAATGTTTAATTGAATAATGTTAACAATAATTTAATAATAGTGGAATTTTCAACGGATACTATTAGATGTCAATATCATTCTTATATTGTTACAATGTTTAATACGCGTTTGAATCAGTTTCTTATATTGTTTCAATGTTTAATACGCGTTTGAATCAGATTCTTCTATTGTTTCAATGTTTAATACACGTTTGATTCTTATATTGTTTCAATGTTTAATGCGCGTTTGAATCAGATTCTTATATTGTTTCAATGTTTAATACGCGTTTGAATCAGATTCTTCTATTGTTTCAATGTTTAATGCGCGTTTGATTCTTATATTGTTTCAATGTTTAATACGTGTTTGATTCTTCTATTGTTTCAATGTTTAATACGCGTTTGAATCAGATTCTTATACTGTTTCAATGTTTAATACGCGTTTGAATCAGATTCTTATATTGTTACAATGTTTAATACGCGTTTGAATCAGATTCTTATATTGTTTCAATGTTTAATACGCGTTTGATTCTTATATTGTTTCAATGTTTAATACGCGTTTGAATCAGATTCTTATATTGTTTCAATGTTTAATACCCGTTTGAATCAGATTCTTATATTGTTTCAATGTTTAATGCGCGTTTGAATTACATTCTTATATTGTTTCAATGTTTAATACGTGTTTGATTCTTATATTGTTTCAATGTTTAATACGCGTTTGAATCAGATTCTTATACTGTTTCAATGTTTAATACGCGTTTGAATCAGATTCTTATATTGTTTCAATGTTTAATACGTGTTTGATTCTTATATTGTTTCAATGTTTAATACGCGTATGAATCAGATTCTTAGATTGTTTCAAAGCTTAATACGATTAACATGATAAAGAAATTTTTTGTGCTACTTTAAATTCAATATAAATTAAAAACTTTTAAATTCACTATTTTTTTCAGTTATTTTAAAATTTGAATTTGTAACTGTTTTCTCTTCATCCGGACAGAAATTCTAATTTTCGATGTTCAAGCACCAGGTGAAGGGTAAACCAGGTAAACGAAAGAATACATATTCTATTCATACGAATCTTTCCTAAAAATGTTGTCGGCATTAAATAACCGATTGAGGTTGATATGTTGTAAAACAAAATAAACCAAACCAATCTAAACCAAAGAATACATATTCTATTCATACGAATCTATCCTAAAAATGTTGTCGGCATTAAATAACCCATTGAGGTTGATATGCTGTAAAACAAAATAAACCAAACCAATCTAGACCAAAGAATACATATTCTATTCATACGAATCTATCCTAAAAATGTTGTCGGCATTAAATAACCGATTGAGGTTGATATGACGTAAAACAAAATAAACCAAACCAATCTAAACCAAAGAATACATATTCTATTCATACGAATCTATCCTAAAAATGTTGTCGGCATTAAATAACCCATTGAGGTTGATATGCTGTAAAACAAAATAAACCAAACCAATCTAAACCAAAGAATACATATTCTATTCATACGAATCTATCCTAAAAATGTTGTCGGCATTAAATAACCGATTGAGGTTGATATGACGTAAAACAAAATAAACCAAACCAATCTAAACCAAAGAATACATATTCTATTCATACGAATCTATCCTAAAAATGTTGTCGGCATTAAATAACCCATTGAGGTTGATATGCTGTAAAACAAAATAAACCAAACCAATCTAAACCAAAGAATACATATTCTATTCATACGAATCTATCCTAAAAATGTTGTCGGCATTAAATAACCGATTGAGGTTGATATGACGTAAAACAAAATAAACCAAACCAATCTAAACCAAAGAATACATATTCTATTCATACGAATCTATCCTAAAAATGTTGTCGGCATTAAATAACCCATTGAGGTTGATATGCTGTAAAACAAAATAAACCAAACCAATCTAAACCAAAGAATACATATTCTATTCATACGAATCTCTCCTAAAAATGTTGTCGGCATTAAATAACCGATTGAGGTTGATATGACGTAAAACAAAATAAACCAAACCAATCTAAACCAAAGAATACATATTCTATTCATACGAATCTATCCTAAAAATGTCGTCGGCATTAAATAACCCATTGAGGTCGATATGCCGTAAGACAAAATAAACCAATCTAAACCAAAGAATACATATTCTATTCATACGAATCTATCCTAAAAATATTGTTGGCATTAAATAACCCATTGATGTTGATGTGCCATAGGACAAAATAAAACAAACCAAACCAAACTAAACCAAATCCTTTCCATTACCGGAAAGATCTTGGTACGAGTCACCCTGAAAGTATTCTCCGATGGAATAGCCTGGAGGTGCAGTAGGACGGCACTTTGGAGTACCCTTGGTCGCGTCGGATGCCCGCAAAAGCTTCTAAAGCTCGTCTAGAACTTTTATGATGGTATAAAATAAATTGAATTACAAAGACTGCAGCTAAGACAATTGATTCACTATGTCCTGCAAGACAATTTGTTTGATTAATTTGCAATATAAGCACCAAAATCCAACAATAATGAAAATATTCTATTATGGTGTGAAATTTCCCTAATTATTTTGAAAATGACATTAAAAGTTTTCGCTATATTACCGTTTAGGAGCTATGGACAATGTAATGTCGACTTCTTTCGGTTGCCGTTACTGTCTTTGTTTACATACGTTTACCTCGAGTAGTAATTCGCGGAAGCTCACTTGTCTTGATTATTGCCCAATGCACGAAGTTTGAATGCGTGATTCTAAATATAACAGTAAAAATGAAAAAAAAATCGATGAATTAAATCAAAATTACGTCCCGGAAAGGATAAAAGACATGAAGTTTTCCTTTTCTTTTTACAATGATTTTTAAAATTGTGCCATTAAAGTTTCCTTAAAATCTGAAAATTAAAATAAAAAAGAAATTACGTACGTGCCTGAAAAAAAGGTAAGAAAAATGATCTTTTCCTTTTTCTCAACGATGATTTTTTCTGGGGGGGGGAAGGTTCACCCATGACATTATGTTTATTTAGAAAAGCTTTCAGTTCTTTATATAACAAATTTATCCTAATTTAATAAATAAAAAAAAATAATTACTTAATAAAGCTTCACTTCTACAAAGAAACACTACTTTTAATTGGAAAAAAAAAGAATTTATACCAATTAAAAAAGAACTATTCATTTAAAGCTTCATTTAAAAAATAAAAGAAAGCGCATTTTAAAATAACTTTCGCGAAAATTGTGCAGTAATCAAGACGAGTAAGAAGAAAAACAGTAAAAAAAAAAAGGCGGTTAACGAAGTAAACATCCGGGCATTACTAGTCAAGGCAAACGTATGTATAAACAACGCCAGTAATGGCGGTCGGACAACGCGGAAGAGATCGAACTTACATTGTCAATAAATCCTAAACGGTAATCGAGCGCGAACTTTTATTGTCACTTTCGAAACAATCAAACAATTTCATACTTATACTCAACGTCGTATTTGGTTACAGTTACCGTCGGTCAGTGAATATGACTGACTTTGGGACATTGTCCGAACGTGGGCTGTTCATTCCCGCGAGGATGTACGATACACAACTCTCCCTGGATGAGTACATGGTTTATCTTCACGGTTGCATATACTAAGCCCAGTTTGGTCGGTCGATGTGGTTTAGTGGCGGGGTAGGCCACTGACATCATGTGAAGCGGAGATCTACTATTGGGGGCTAGGACTTTGCTTTCAGATCAGCTCGCTGATGCACCTTGATTCTCTGGTGACACAACTTTTTTCCTGGTACTTTTTGTCCGATACGACATTTAATAAATTTTTATATTAATCTCGGTTGAGCAACAAGGATCGAACTGCCAACATACGAGACAACCGAATAACTGAAATTCGCTTACTATACATCATACGACTGTAGGTTTCCAAATATATACACGGGGGATGCTCCAAAACTAATGCCTCCTATGTAATTCAATGGAAACTATTAAAAGTAGCACTGCTGGAGAAAATACGTTTTCAGATAGTAAACAATGTTTATACAGTGTAACCCGGATATAAGAGAGGTGTCGGGACCGGATAAGTCTCTTATATCCGGGTTTCTCTTATATCCGTGTTTGGTCTATTTTGTTTAGGTAAGTATGTCTCTAATTTGGGACCAGATAAAATCTCTCTTATACCCGGTTTCTCTTATATCCGGGTCTCTTATATCCGGGTTACACTGTATTGTTAATTTTATTAGCTAGAGATTTTCGCTGTAAACATTCTTCTTCGGGATTGCCCAGGGTAGATTGTGAGCCACATTGCTGTTGTCATTGCTGAAATTTATGAACAAACAACTTACTATGCTCACATCCAATGTTTGTTCTCCGCAAACATTAAAAAATTGGATATATGTTCATTTTTTCTTATGTGGGATTTTAAGGTCACATATATTCTTCGTATGCGCTTTTATGTCAGACGACATTTTGTCAGAGTGTTGTTGCTACGTGGCAACAATATATGGACTATTTATTCTATACAGCCTCTGACGTCATTAATCTTCGATAGACCCATCCCTCTAGATTAATATACGTGTATATATTTAGGTTCATGCGTTCATATAAGTCTCTCTGGGAACATCCGTTGATGTATGCGTGCGAGGTTTTTCACACTTCATTAACTACAACTGTTTACTTTATTTCTGGACTGCTTTAGAGTTTTATTGCCGCATTTTACCCAGATGACCTTTATTTTCAATTGAGGAAGCATTCAAACTTGATTATCGACGCTTGGAGCATGCACAGCGTGCCTGTTCACGCCCAATGAACAAACCGTTCGCCTCAAGCCTGCTCCGGCATAACAGGAGTTGTCAGAGAGAGACAAGTCGGGCACAGATCACAAAAAAAAGGAAAGAAGAAATGATAAAAAGAAAGATGAAACAACAAAGACAAGAAAAAACTCCCTTTGATGTTATCGAGGGAAAGTGTGTGGGGTGGATATATACAATGCCTTCTCTCTCTCTCTCTCTCTCTCTATTTATCTCTATCTCTCTCTGTATGTATTGTAAAACAACTCGATAGTGATTTGACATATGCGAACACGTTCTCGCTCTCTCTTTTTCTCTCACACACACAGACAAGAACAACCACACAGAGATATACATAGTATTAGGGCCACGAGCAGGTACGCAGACTTCGATAGACACATACAACAGACCTGTCATACGCATACTCAATCAAACACACAGAGAGTCTCATTAACTCAGATACATGCAGATATACATCTTCACAAACACATATATGCAAACACACACACACACTTATACACACACACACACACGCGCACATATATATCAATTATCAATATTTTTTTTTCGGAATATGTATATTTATATATAAAACATATTTCACTATATATATATATATATATATATATATATATATATATATATATATATATATATATATATATATATATATATATATTCGTCTATCGAAATAAGCTTATTCTCCATATGAGGTGATTTGGGATTTTATTGTGCATTATTAATTTTTGCTATGTAATAATAAATATATTAAGCTCTTTTTGTGGATCACTTTTAATATTTTATATTACTAGGATCAACTTAGATTTGTTACTTTTACCATATATATATATATATATATATATATATATATATATATATATATATATATATATATATATATATAATACACTGTTACATTAGAACATGGAAGTTAATACTATAAAATTGTACATTTTGTTTCAACTTTTAATAAACGTCTCAACAATGATGGCAATAAACGATTTTATTTAGAATTACAATTTATGAAACATCACTTCATTATCCGTCTTTGGAAAATTTTCCGTAAAAGGTAAAAAAGATTTTTATAAAGAAAAAAAAAAAAGGAAAGAATAAATTCGGAGTAATTTCGACATTAGCACAATGTCATCATCAGGGTGTTGTTTTTTTTTCCAAGTCTAAAATTGTTGTGTTCATTAATTTTCTAAGACAAAATTGTTGCGTTCGACTGAAAATTATTATTTTTTTACCTGTGAAGTGAAAACGCTATGGTTATGTACTGTAGAATTTAAATTTCACCATGTAAACGTCAGGGGTAGATATGTAAGTTATGATATGTCCACATCTCTCTCTCTCTCTCCCTATCTCTCTCTCTCTCTCTCTCTCTATATATATATATATATATATATATATATATATATATATTTAAATATATACAGTATAACCCGGATATAAGAGAAACCCGGATATAAGATATATTTTCTCTGGTCCCAAATTAGAGCCATACCTACCTAAACAAAATAGACCAAACCCGGATATAAGAGAAACCCGGATATAAGAGGTTTATTCTCCGGTCCCGACGACTCTCTTATATCCGGGTTACACTGTATATATATATATTTCTGAGATGAGGTATTATGTATACTATTTACATTATTCGGACTATTGTCCTCATCTTTGTCGCCATGTTTATTACAACGTTTCGGCCGTTGTTAATTCCCCTCTAAAGGACACATGGCACAGTGGATAAAGGCGTTAGTTAGATCCAGTGACAGGACCCAAAGATTGTGAGCTCAATACCTGGTTAAGGCGATGGAGAACTTTCAGAGGAGAATTAACAGGAAATAATTGACATACATTAGACATGACACGTGAAACTAGAACAGTCTACCCCAGTGAGCGAAATAAAAGGTTTTAGTTCGACATTCCAACCACCTGAAGAAGGCCGGAGCGTACAACGGCCGAAACGTTGTAATAAATTTGGCGACAAAGATGAGGACAATAGTCCGAATCATATAAGTAGTATATATATATATATATATATATATATATATATATATATATATATATATATATATATATGTACAGTATAACCCGGATATGAGACCCGGATATAAGAGAAACTCGGATATAAGATAAATTTTCTCTGGTCCCAAATTAGAGCCTATGTTAATGTATATATAATAGACCAAACCCGTATATAAGAGAATACCGGATATAAGAGACGTCTTCTCCGGTCCCGACAACTCTCTTATATCCGGGTTACACTGTATATACAGTGTAACCCGGATATAAGAGCGATTTTACCTGGTCCCAAATTAGAGCCTGTGTTAATGTATATATAATAGACCAAACCCGGCTATAAGAGAAACCCGGATACAAGATACTTTTTATCCGGTCCCGACAACTCTCTTATATCCGGGTTACACTGTATATATATATATATAAATGCACGCACATAAACGTATGAATATGATGATAATTCCAAAGTTGACAATGAGTGTAATAAGCTTGTATTTTTTCCTCTTTTAAAATGACGGTCGCCATGCAGTGCTCATTCGTCACTGTGTTCAATATTTATAAAGATCCTAGCTTCGATGCTGATCATTGTTCAACTGTAAATACAGTAAAATTTAAACAAATGTTTATGTGTGCGTGTGTTAGAGAAAGAGAGGGGGTGTGATTGAAAGAATGAGTGTGCGTGCTTGTTTGATAGTGCAGATGCGTACGAGATTATATGATTATGCGCCTCTGTGTGTGTGTGTGTGTTTGAGGGTGTCCGTGGTGTGTACTTGGACAGGCCCGGTTTGTAGCGGACTCACCGAAATCTATGCCCATAGCAAAACAAAAATGTTGGGAAATTCGCCGTATGTTCAGCCTTAGTCTTCAATTAGCATAACATGGGAGAGGAACGACCTCGTCATCTTCATAACGAAAATCTGTACGTCTTTGTAATATTGGTGCCATCAGCTTCGGCCTTCGTAGAAGCCGTCGGCATTTAAAGAAGAAAAAAAAGACGCAGAGTTGTGTCAAAAACCAAAAATAAATGAAAAACCATTCCATAGTTTTTTTTTTTGATTTGTTCAATTCTCGATTCGCAATGACACATCTATTTACTCCTGTCTCAATAATAAATCAAATCGGTCCGATAAGGTTAGCTTGGTCGCTGATCTCAAGAATGACGTACAATCTTTTATTACTTGGGACAAGGAATGGGCTGTTAAATTTAACTCCACCCAAAAGAAACTTTACTCTTTTAATTATTCCAAAACAAGGTGTTTTTAATGCCCCAAAAGACGCGTAAATTCTCATAGTAATCTTTGGCCCACCACTGACGAAAAAGAAAAACAAAAATAAAAAAAGATTTTTAACGAAAATTTCGAACGTGCTAGCGAGGATTAAAAAAAATAATAAATGATGTCGTCAAGGTGAAGGATACACAGAGAAGAATGAGTATTTAATATATTTATTCAGCACCAGTATCCGGTGCTAACGGATACATGCAAAAAACACAGAACAATAAGTTACAAAACAATTAACAAGACAACTTACAAGGTATAGAAGAGGGCCAAATGCTGTATAGCCAAACGAAGTAAGATCAGTCCGAATATTAATAAACTTAGTATCAACTTATTAATCAACTGTTGAAGTCCTTAATCGTAGACTATTTAAGGCTATAAGCCAGGCCCTCAGGTAAGTGGTGTTAGCTACTCTACAACAATAAAATAGTAAGAAAAATACTTTGTTTTTGCTCTTATTAATAACATAAATATTGTCACTATAAATCTTTGTTTTTATCAAGTCTGGGGGCCTTTTTTCACCATGGTATGCACTTTTTAGCGAAAATATGGGGAGTGACTAATTTAAACGTCTTAGAAAACTTATCTTTTACTTTCTATCAGCATGGCTGATGCTAATCTTAGGGACATTGGCATTGCACCTTCTCGGGCTTACGTTTGCGGCTGACTTGAAGCGGAAACACTATATTGATTTAATTGCTATGAAAGTTGATTCATTTTACTGTGCTAGACTATTTTTCTCGACAGAATCTATCTTATATATATCTGCAGGCACTGAATATCGCTCCCACATCTGGTCTGGTGCTTCTACCTATCAAGAGATTCTTAGGAAAATCTAAAGCAGTATCTGCAATATGATAGGTTAGGACTTGGCATCTCATCTTCAGTCAGTTTTTTACTCTCGTAACGAAGCTTCCCTGTGCCTTTTCTACAAATATTTTAATGACAAATCGTTTTGATGAACTTTTCCCTTTCGTAATTCGGCTTTACAAATTCAAGCGCAATACTAGATTGGCAGATAGGTCCCATCATTTTACAGTTGAAATGGCTAAATGTAACCGTAAGTTCTATGCTAACTGTTTCTTTTATCGTACTTCTCGCTTGCGGAACTCTCCTTCGGCTTCTTGTTTATCAGTCAACTTTGATCTTGAATAATTATATGCAATGTCAATCGTTATCTTTCGATTTCTTAATTCTTGTAATTTTAATGTTCTTTTTTTTTAATAGTATTGTCTTATATTTTCTAACACTCAATAACCCTCTTGCGTCTTAGTGACTCTATTGCCTTGCTTGAGTTGAAATGAGTAAAAAAAGTAAGACTGAATGTCTAGAGACTGCATCCGGATTCTTGCTTACTCGTCAATTTGGTCATCAAAAATTTGAATGCAATGTCAATCGTTATCTTCTGTCTTCTTAATTCTTGTTCTTTTATTGTCCCCTCTCCTTAATAGGAGTCTTGTGTCTTAGTGGCTCTATTTCCTTGCTTGGAGTGTAATTGTTGGGGTGTAAGAATTCTTCCGGTTTCTTAATATCTATTCAACGTTTATCTTCAATAATCTAAATCGCCATCTTCTTTTTCTTTTGGAATCCATTTCTTTTCATCTTTCTTTCTCCACAATTGTTTTCTCAGTTTCTTTCGTTCACATAACCCCTTGTGCATTAGTGGATTTTAAATACTTAATTAATATTAATCTTGCTTTATTTCGTAAAATCAATATATCGCATCATAAGTCGCCATCTATATAAGAACGATCAATAAATGTTGGCGAACTTTCGAAATCTATTTTCTTGAAAAACATTTCATAAATGCCAACCGAAAAGCAGCGCTGGCTGTTCGGTCAATGATTGTCAAATGTTTCATTAAAGGGGACGGTTAATATTATCATGGCCCGTCCTGGGTATGACGATAAACTAACACACGCGTCCCGGCTAAGACGATAAACTACATCCGCGTACTGGGTAAGACGATAAACTACATCCCCGTCCTGGGTAAGACGATAAACTACATCCGCATCTTGGGTAAGACGATAAACTACATCCGCATCTTGGGTAAGACGATAAACTACATCCGCATCTTGGGTAAGACGATAAACTACATTCGCGACCGGGGTAAGACGATAAACTATATCTGCATCCTGGGTATGACGACAAACTACATTCGCGTCCTGGGTATGACGATAAACTACATCCGCGTCCTGGGTAAGACGATAAACTACATCCCCGTCCTGGGTAAGACGATAAACTACATCCTCGTCCGGGGTAAGAAGATAAACTACATGCGCGTCCTGGGTAAGACGATAAACTACATCCGCATCTTGGGTAAGACGATAAACTACATTCGCGTCCTGGGTATGACGATAAACTACATCCGCGTCCTGGGTAAGACGATAAACTACATCCGCGTCCTGGGTAAGACGATAAACTACATCCCCGTCCTGGGTAAGACGATAAACTACATCCTCGTCCGGGGTAAGACGATAAACTACATGCGCGTCCTGGGTAAGACGATAAACTACATCCGCATCTTGGGTAAGACGACAAACTACATTCGCGACCGGGGTAAGACGATAAACTATATCTGCATCCTGGGTATGACGACAAACTACATAGGCATCCTGGGTAAGACGGTAAACTACATTCGCGTCCCTGGTATGACGATAAACCACACCCGCGTCCTGGGTAAGAAGATATTCTACGCCCAACAGTACGGCCTCTAATCAGGAGATTTTGAGGAGCGTGAAACCACCTCTTAATTTCTGGTGTTCCCAGTTCCACCCTGACCCGGGGTGGTAGCACCTGTTAGGCTCCTAACTATGGGCAAATATTTAACCCACAAACTGGGGTCAAAACACTATAAAAGTGTAAAAATAAGTTCTAATACCATCAATACATTTTTGTGGGAAATCTTTTTACAGCAATACATTATTACCAGCAATACATTTTTGAAGGAAAAAATATTACTAGCAATACGTTTTTGTAAATAATTATTACCAGCAATATATATTTGAAGAAGAAAAAAATATTACCAGAAATACATTTTTGAAAAAAATATTACCAGCAATACATTTTTATAAAAAAATATTACCAGCAATAAAAATCTTGTCGGCATTAAATAAGCCATTGAGGTTGATATGCTGTAAAACAATGCAAACAAAATCAAACCAAATCAGAACTTGGCAGCGGATCTCTCCTCTGATCTAACTCCAGCAGCTCAGTGGGGGGAAGAAAACTAGCTAGTCACATTCAATACCTCAAAAACCAAACTAGTGACCTTACACCATCACTTGCCCAGAAGTTTCACCACTTGTGATGAAAGATATTCCTTCAGGAAGGTCCCGTACCTCGAGCGCCTCTTGGGACTTAAACTCAACCGCCATCTCAAATGGAACTCGTACATACGATCCATGGCAAAAGATGCTGGGGGTAATGTCATGTTCTCTGTACCGCTCCAGCAAATACCTGACTCCTCGGGCTATTCCCTACGTTTACAAAAGCCAGATCAGGTCGAAAATCGAGTAATGCTGCCACATATAGACGTTAGCCGCTCTGTCATCACCCTTGAGAGACTCCAAAAGCATCTCCGCGTCCTTGTAAGCGATGAATTATTTTCCACTCTGCAAGCCCTTTCTCACAGACGAGACGTCGGGAGACTCTCACTGATCTATCACTATTTCCATGGTGAGTGTTCAGATGAACTGCACTAGTTAGTTCCACTTCACGGCTAAGACCCGCCATGCCACACACATTGTAACGAAGCACCCCCCCATTCCCTTCATATTCCATTGATGAGATGTAAGTCCCACCCAAGCAGCTCCTTCCTACGAACCGCTGCCTTGTGGAACCGACTCCCAAAAACCTGTTTCCCGATCGCTACAGTCTGAACTTATTCAGAGATAACCGTTATCTTCCACACATATCCGAATAAGTTGTAGCGGTTACTCTGTACGCATCAAACTCGAGTCATCCCAGGGCCTTTTACAGGGTAACACCGCTGTCAAGAAACAAAACAAAACAAAAATACACTTTGTATTTTTGCCTCATATTTTCTATCGTTTGTTACTATGCTATGCAATCTGTCTTCTTACAGTTAATAGTTAGTCCCTTCTTCTTTTTTTTGTTTCACTCCCTTGTTTACGAGTTACTTCAGGTTTCCTTCCTTTCCATCAACAGACTTCTTCTTCATCTCTTTCTTCTTTTTCCCTTCTTCCTCATCATCTTCTTCTTCACCTTTTTCGTCTTCATCATCATCATCATCATCATCATCATCTTCTTCTTCATCTTCTTCTTCTTCACCTTCTCCGTCTTCATCATCATCTTCTTCTTCATTACCTTCTTCTTCATCTCTTTCTTCTTTTTCACTTTCTTCTTCTTCTTCTTCTTCTTCTTCTTCTTCTTCTTCTTCTTCTTCTTCTTCTTCTTCTTCTTCTTCTTCTTCTTCTTCTTCTTCTTCTTCACCTTCTTCGTCTTCATCATCATCTTCTTCTTCATCTATTTCTTCTTTTTCACCTTCTTCTTCACCTTCTTCGTCTTCATCATCTTCTTCTTCACCTTCTTCTTCTTCATCGTCATCTTCTTCTTCACCTTCTTCGTCTTCATCATCATCATCATCATCTTCTTCTTCTTCTTCACCTTCTTCTTCTTTATCATCATCTTCTTCTTCACCTCTTTCTTCTTTTTCCTCTCCGTCTTCTTCTTCATCATCATTATCATCTTCTATCTTTGTTGGATACAGGTTTTTTCGTGTTCGCTTTCATTTACACAAAAAACTCAGTAACGCGCATACAAGTGTGAGTGTAAGTATGCGTGTGTGGCTACCAGTGTATCTGAGTATGCGTGTGTTTGGTTATTAATTCTCATCTTTACATTATATCTTGGTAAGGTCATCATTATACTTGTATTGGTTAAATAAATGTGTTATTCTGATTTTGTGCATTCCTTTTAAACTGTAGTCTACCTGGATGCAGGTAGTTTGTTCCCAATGCACTTCATACACCTACAATTCTGTTAAACTCCTTTCTAGATGGGAAACGATTTGGATAACTTTAAAAAATGAGGCCGGACAAAATAATTTTCCCACGCGAAAGCATTGCAATTTGTTGTAAGTTATAATAATTTTGCTATTATTTCATTGACAAAAGGTAATATTGGATATTTATAAAGGATTCTGTTCTGTGTCTGGAACGATAAACGGGATAAAAACATGCAAAATGACCTGACTTAAGAGTGACTTACACAATGGTTATCTGCCCTTGTTTTGTTATTTTGTTATGTTATGAGCGATAAATACATGAGATTAAAAAAAGATGATAAAACATAACAAAACAGAACAAGGGCAGATAACCATTGTGTAAGTCATGGAGAAGAAATTAAACTGTAAAAAAAATGGCGATCAAGAGAGTTTAATATATATATATATATATATATATATATATATATATATATATATATATATATATATATATATATATATATATATATATATATTCAGTGACATGAAAGGAAGAACGCAGGAGAAAGAGCAAGAGACTGATAGAAAGAAAAAATGAAAGAAAGTTGGAATAATGAAATATACAGAAGAGAAATCAAAGAAGAATAAAGAAAACGGAAAAAAGAAGATAAAGAAGATGGTGGATGGCGACAGGAGAAAGAGCTTTCTGATATCAAAGAGATTTCGTTGACAAGATATATGACTTGAACTAGGCGTGGTTGATGACCTCACCAAGATATAATGTAAAGATGAGAATTTATAACCAAACACACGCACAGTCAGACACACTGCCAGCCACACACGCATACTTACACTCACACTTGTATGAGCGTTACTGGTGTTTTTTTTTGTGTATAAATGAAAATGAACACGAAAAAACCTGTATCCAACAAAGATAGAAGATGATAATGATGATGAAGAAGAAGACGGAGAGGAAAAAGAAGAAAGAGGTGAAGAAGAAGATGATGATAAAGAAGAAGAAGGTGAAGAAGAAAATGAGATGAAGGTGAATAAGAGTATGATGATGTAGAAAAAGAAGGTGAAGAAGAAGAAGAAAACCAAGAAGAAGATGATGGTGAAAGAAAGGAAGGTGAAGAAGATTATTAATAATAATAATAAGAAGAAGAAGGTGAAGAAGATGAATAAGAAGGCAAAGAAGAAGAAAGTAAAGAAGTAGGTAAAGACGAAGAGGAAGGTGAAGAAGATGAATAAGAAGGTAAAGAAGAAGAAGAAGAAGAAGAAGAAGAAGAAGAAGAAGGCAAAGAAGAAGAAGAAGAAGAAGAAGAAGAAGGCAAAGAAGGCAAAGAAGAAGAAGGCAAAGAAGAAGAAGGCAAAGAAGAAGAAGAAGAAGAAGAAGGCAAAGAAGAAGAAGAAGAAGAAGGCAAAGAAGAAGAAGGCAAAGAAGAAGAAGGCAAAGAAGAAGAAGAAGAAGGCAAAGAAGAAGAAGGCAAAGAAGAAGAAGGCAAAGAAGAAGAAGAAGAAGGCAAAGAAGAAGAAGGCAAAGAAGAAGAAGAAGAAGAAGTAGAAGGCAAAGAAGAAGAAGGCAAAGAAGAAGAAGAAGAAGAAGAAGAAGAAGAAGAAGAAGGCAAAGAAGAAGAAGAAGGCAAAGAAGAAGAAGGCAAAGAAGAAGGCAAAGAAGAAGGCAAAGAAGAAGAAGAAGAAGAAGAAGAAGAAGGCAAAGAAGAAGAAGAAGAAGAAGAAGAAGAAGAAGAAGAAGAAGAAGAAGAAGAAGAAGAAGAAGAAGAAGAAGAAGAAGAAGCACCAGCAGTAGCAGCTCTGGCGAGGAGAGGAAAGAAAAAAATAAAGAAAAGAAAGACGAAATGTAGAAAACTGATGAAGAATACAGAGAAAAATATTAAATATGCAATCAAGAAGAAGGAAGAAAAAAAGTAAATTTGTATGAATTGAAAAACTAAAAGACATAAAGGAATAACAACAACAAGAAAATTAAAGATTAACAAGAAGAAAAGCAAGAAAGACGTTAAGGCGGGTCAAATGTAAAAGAAAAATTATTTGGATGAAAGAATAAAAATCCACTGAATGAAAAAAAAAAACAAAGAAAAGAGATAAAGAAAAGACATTTCAGGCGGAAACAAATTGAAGAAAGATATCGTAAATAAGTTGCGATTAAAAGATTATAAAAAATGGTTACATACAAAATGAAAAACTAAGGAATGGAGGAGAAAATGTTTATTGAATGAAAACAAAAGCGTTTGAGAAAAGCATTATGATGAGAAATGAAAAGGGAGGGAAAACAAAAACAAGAAAAGGAAAAACGAAAGAAATAATGAAAATCAAGAAAGAGTAAACGATATTACCGCTAAAACAAATAAAAGAAAGGGAGAAAAAAAAAGAAAGAAAGAAATCTAAAAAGATAAGTAAAAGAAAGAAAAACGTGAAGAAAAAAGGTACCCCCCCCAAAAAAAAACGACAAAAATTGAGAAAAAGAAAAAAATTAAAACGAGTAAATGAGACGAAGGAAGGAATAAAATCAGCAGATAAAGAAAAAAAAATGTAATTGAGACAAGAAAAGAAAGAACGAAACTGAAGAAAGAAAAGAAAAACCGATTTGAGAAGTAAAGATAAATAGAAAAAAGGTCAATAAGAGAGCAATAAAAGAAAGAAAGAAAGACAGAAAGAGAGAGAGAGAGAAAGAGAGAAAGGAAGGAGGAAGGAAGAAAAAATAAAGAACGTAAATGAAGAAAGAAAAGAAAAGCCGAGTTGAGAAGTAATGATAAATAGAAAAAACGTCAATAAGAAAGCAATAAAAGAAAGAAAGAAAGAAAGAAAGACAGAGAAAGAGAGAGACAGAAAGAGAGAAAGTAAAAAGAAGGACGGAAGAAAGAAAGGAGAGAAAGAAAGGATGAAAGAAAGAAAGAAAGAAAAAAGAAAAGAAGGAAGGATGAGAAGAAGAAAGAAAGAAAGACAGAAAGAAAGAAAAAAGAAAGGAAGGATGAGAAGAAGAAAGAAAAAAAAAGAAAGAACGCAAATGAAGAAAAGTCGAGTTGAGAAAATGTAAGAATTAAAGATAAATAGAAAAAAGTCAATAAAAGAAAGAAAGAAAGAAAAGGAAGGAAGGAAGGAAGGAAGAAAAAAAAAGAAAGATAGAAAGGAAGGAAGGAAGGAAAGAAAAAAGAAAAGAAAGAAAGAGGATAGAACAAGCAGAAAGAAGAATAAAGAGAAAAGAAAATAAAGCGAGAAAAGAATAATTTTCTGGAAAACTAGTTGAATAAAGAAAAGAGTAGAGAAGGAAAAGAAAAATAAGAAAATAAAAGAAAGAAAGAAAATAGGAAGAAAGAAAGACTAATAGAAAAACGAAACAAAAGAAGAATGTAAGATGATTAATAAAGAAGAAAAAATAAACTGGAACGAACATCAAAAAGGAAACTAATGAATCAAGAAAGAAAAAAGACAAAATGAAACAAAGAAAGAAACAAAAAGTGAAAGAAAGGAAAGAAAACTTAAAACCTGATAAATAAATAAATTAAACATAAAATGGTGGAAAAAGGTGTTCACGGATATTTTTCAGAGATTTTGTAAGTAAAATCTTACGCTGACATAGACGCTTGCTAGCCAGGTGAATTGAGATCAGCCGTCTTGAGGACTCCATAATTTAGATGACTTGTGCCAATAAAGGTCAAATGGACAAACCCTTGTTCAATGAGATCAAACCTGAAACGGACAAATGACAAGAGAAATCCCAGCATAGAGCCACAATGTCATTCAAAAACAGATACTGTCTACTCTTTACGATTTCTTTTCTGATCAAATGCATCTGCTTCCCGTAAAGTGGTGGGTGGCCGGTGTTAGTACGTTAAGATGCGTGTTTGTGTAGTTATCTACTGCGCGCATATGTGTGTGAGAATCGCTGTTGAAAAAGCGACATAGAATGGCGCGATCAGGATCACGCGAGTCCACACACAGAGTAAAAAAAAATGATACTTTTACGAAATGAATTGGTAGACAACATTTAAAAACCTATATTATGCATAAAAGCTAATTTGATTACATAGATTTGTGATCTATTAGAAAGAAGATTTGTATCAAACTGGGACAGAAAAATACTTAATCAGCTATAAACACAATTGGAGATATTCGAAAAATCGTTTACAGCTGTTAAAATGGCGACAGAAAAGAAAAACAAGTTTTATATAGAAAGTATTTCAAGGTAAAATGTCGTAAGCTGGTACGCTTAAATATATTAGCATAAAACTTACGGTTCCATCTAGCCATTTCGACTGTAAAATAGCCACACTGTTAATCTAGTTCTGCGTGTAAAATCGTAGACTTTAAGTAGCAAAGTAAATAGCTCGGCAGAACTACTTACCATGAAAATATTTACAGAAAAGACATAATGAAAATAAATTACATCGGTGAGCTGTCCTGAGTATGACGATAAACTACATCCGCGTCCTGACCCGGGGTGGTAGCGCCTGTTAGGGTCCTAGCTATAGGAAAATAGTTATCCCCCCCAAATGGGGTAAAAACACTATGAAAATGTAAAAATGGGTTTTAGTACCAGAAGTACTTTGTAAAAAAGTATTACCAGCAATAAATTTTTGAAGAAATAAAAATTATTACAGCGATACATTTTTGAAGGAAAGATATTACCATAAATAGATTTTTGACAAAACAAAATATTACCAGCAATAAAAATTTTGTCGGCATTACATAACCCGTTGATGTTGATGTACCGTAAAACAAACCAAACGAAACCAAGCCAAATATCGATGGGAGAATGAGTGAAGCGGGGATGCTAGGTCAGGACCGATAACATTGCAGATTCTTCTTTGGATTTTATCAAGCATCTCTAAATATATAGCAGAAGCACCAGACTAGATGTGACAGCAATATTCAATGAAAGGACGAATAGGTAGATTTAAAAATGTTTAAGATAGATTCTGGCGAGAAAAATTGTCTAGCACAACACAGTTATTCTACTTTCCTGGGGGCAAATCTAGCAATAGATTCAATATAATATTTCCACTTCAGTGTCAGTAGATAGGGTTAGTCCGAGAAGGCGCAACGAGTAATTCTCCGGGGGGTTAGCATCATCCATGCCGATGGAAGGATTAAAGAGCCTTCAAGACTATTAAAAGAGACCAGTTTCGTTTTGGAAGCGTTTAAATTATTTGCCTTTGCTCCAGTTAACGACAGATTGTAGTTCATTTATAAGATCAGCTGCCAATTTATTTAATTAAGAGATAAATCATGTGCATCTGTGAGGTAGGCAAGAGCGGGAATTTGCAAAATGCGATACGTTAAAATAATGAATCGAGGTAAAAAAAAAAATCACATGTAAAAAGTCACAGGAAAAATAAGAATAAAAATAAACTAAACATGGTTAGCACAGTTCTGACAAAATCCCTACCTCTTAGTCTTAACCCAAAAGTGAAGAAAATGCTCATAAATTAATCAAATAAAATGACAATTCAAGGAACTTTTAATTCACATTTTAAATTGAGAGTTTCATCACATAAAATCGGGTCTTCGGGAATACTGGAACTCTTTAACTATGTAATATACAGTGTAACCCGGATATAAGAGACCCGGATATAAGAGAAACTCAAATATAAGAGAGATTTTCTCTGGTCCCAATTTAGAGCCTGTGTTAATGTATATAAATTAGACCCGGATATAAGAGACCCGGATATAAGAGTAAGCCGGATATAAGAGAGATTTTCTCTGGTCCCAATTTAGAGCCTGTGTTAATGTATATAAATTAGACCCGGGTATAAGAGAAACCCGGATATACGATAGATTTTCTCTGGTCCCAAATTAGAGCCTGTGTTAATGTATATAAATTAGACCCGGATATAAGAGAAACCAGGATATAAGAGATTTTCTCTGGTCCCGTCCTCCCCGATATAAGAGAGTTCGTCTTGAGTGACAGTGTGATGTCGTAAATCGGTCAAACAGAGGTCAGTTAGAGAGAGAGTGAAGTTCAATGACTTAATCTTGACTAGTCTAGAGACACGGTGTGTCCAATCTGTGTCTGTAGGAGACACCCTCTACCTTATGATTTTGCTTTGTGTGTCTAAGGGTAGCGCCGCCCGCTTTTTTGCCGACTTTGCTTGTCGTTGCATTTACTAGACAGCACTTTCACTTTACCCACTGTTCTGTTGAGTCAGAAGTTTGTCTGTTTGTTAATTTTGCCACTGAAAACCGTTTGCTTGCGATCATTGCGATTAGTGATGTCGGCGTCGGCGTCTCAACGAAAAACTCTGAGCATTTGTATTGAATAAATGACCGCAGCATTGTTAGAAAGTGTTTTTTTAATGGCTTAATCTATCTTCGTAGATTCAATCTCCGTGGTCTATTTACGTTTTCGTGCAAACTTTAAAAAATACCCTTCTCAAGGCTGACTATGAAATATAACGAATATCTTATCGTAGCATCGTTCAAAAACGTTTTTTAAAGGTTGGATTGATTTACTGGGAATTTCTGTTCCGCAAAGAGTGGACACATAAACTACAAAAATAACTTTACTCGACGCCATACATTAATTGTGACGTTTTTTTTTTGTTTTTTTTTCTCCTTCCCACTCCCTTAGCGAGAGAGCTTCTTGATTTTGTCCAACGGGCAGAATACAGCGGCCTCTCCTTTTTTTAGGGTTGGACGGGCCTTATTAACATTAGTTATGTTTAGTTCACTTTGTGTTCATGTTTTGTTTGTTATTAGGTTCATCTCCCTTCCCACACATTTTTTATCTTTAGAATTGTATATATAAGTTATTATCATTAAATTTTATGGTATGGGGCGCGTTTTTTAGGTCTCCCTTGAGAGGATGTGGTATTATGGTGTATGGAGGATTGATTGGTGACGGACGAGTTTTTGTGGTGAATGTGTAAATTTTAATGAGCGAATGGGTCGTGAATCGGATTAGATAGTTAGTGAAGACCAGCCTCATCCCCCTTTTTCGGCCTTGTGCCATAATTGTATTTTATGCAATAAATATCTATTAATTGTGACGTTTTTACCTGTGAATATTTCCTAGCCAAAACTGTCACTTTTTTCTGTGACTTTTTCCTAACCAAAACTCATTTTTTTCTATGACATTTTTGTGACCGGCCGCGAAAAAGAATATGTAGTGCTAAAAGGTAAAGAGGAAAAAAAGTAAAGAATTAAGCTAAAAAAAAGAAGACGACGATGAATGAAAATCTACATAAAGACCGAACTGAAACGAAAGAAGAAAGAAAAAGAAGAAAGAAAGAAAAAGAAGAAAGAAAGAAAAAGAAGAAAGAAAGAAAAAGAATACATGAAAATAATGAAGCATTAAAAATAAGTCGTCTAGCCCTCAGGGTAATTTCTGTCACTTTTTGTCCCCGTAGTCATCGTTACCACAGACAAGCATCGACTGTCTGTGATTCTGAATAGAGTTTCAAAGACTTGCGGTACGAAAAAGAGAAATACAGTGAAAAAAACTCTGCCTGTAACTTGTTCCCATGATTTAACATTTGATCTTTCAACGTTACAAATCTCCAGTGAACACAAGATTCGACATCGTTTGTTCGTTCAATTAACGTCTTTGTTGATTTCATTGTTGATATTCTTTCCATTCCATCACAGGTTTTCTCTTTCTCATTCCATTTTCTTCTTTTTTTTTTAAATTCCAAAGCGTATGTATAAGCGGTAAGTGCAACATACTGATGGTTAACATATCCGAGGTTTAGTTTCACGATAGACTGTGTGACAACGGAGACAAATGAAAATTGGTTTCATTTGATTTGTTTTACAGCATATCAATTTCAATGGATTATTTAATGACGACAAGATTTTTGGATTGGTTTGTTTGTTTGTTTTACGGCATATCAATCTCAAGGGGTTATTTAATGACAAGATTTTTGGATTGGTTTGATCTGCTTGTTTCACGGCACATCAGTCTCATTGGGTTATTTTATGCCGACAAGATTTTTGGTTTGGTTTGTTTGTTTTACGGCATATCAATCTTAAAGGGTTATTTTATGCTGACAAGATTTTTGGTTAGGTTTGGTTTGTTTGTTTTACGGCATATCAATCTCAATGGGTTATTTTATGCCGACAAGATTTTTGGTTTGGTTTGGTTTGTTTGTTTTACGGCATATCAATCTCAATGGGTTATTTTATGCCGACAAGATTTTTTATTGCTGGTCATTTTTTTTTACAAACACATATTGCTGGTATTAAAACCTATTTTTACACTTTCATAATGCTTTGACTCCAGATTGGGGGTTAACTATTTGCCCATAGCTAGGACATTAACAGGTGCTACCACCCCGGGTTAGGGTGGACCTAAGAACACCAGCGATTAAGAGGTGGTCCCACGCTCCTCAAAACCTCCTGATTAGATGCCTTGCTGTTGGACGTAGTTTATCGTCTTATCCAGGACGTACAAATGAAAATTGAATTTAGGTAATAATGACACAAGTAATATGGAACCGGTAAAAAAAAGTGGAAAAATAGGAATAAATAAGTTTCTTGGAATATACACTATTAGCAAAAATGTTGGTTTTGAAATAAATCTATTTTTTAAAAAGTTTTTCCTATTTTTTAATTGTGCCATTTTTACCGTTTTTACTGGGGTGACTTTTACCGCGCCAGTTTTACCTGTGGCATTTTTACCGCGCCACTGTGTCATTATTACCGTTGACCATGAAAACTGCTTCAAGCCATCACATCTCAGAGATATATACAGATTATCATATCGTTTTGAAAATAAGAAAAGCAAATTAATATTTCATAATTTTATTTTAGAAACGGGGAAAATGAAAGATATTTTGAAATGAAAATGTTTCTTTTAATTTGCCCACGAAAATAAATAGATTATTAATTGATTCGTTTTTTTTTACGGCTTGTCAACACTTGTAGTCTATTTAAAGCCAGAAACTGTTTCTAGATTGTGAGATTTTTCTTAGATACTACTGGCTTAGTGATACAAGTCTTACAAATTAACCCATAGCTGGAGGGAGAAGATGTGGATTCATGCCTTCACCAAAGATATTTGCGCGGAAGGGAATATAACGAACCGGACTGGAATTTATACCCGGCTCTCCGATTAACGGTTAACACTAATAATGGCACAGGCAATAATGCCACAAATGAAAAAATAGGAAAAATATCACAAATGAAAAACAGTATTTTAAACATATTAAAATTAATGACCTTAAGCTTTTTAAATTAAAGATATTTAAAGTTGAATTTCAAATCGAGGAACAGTTGATCTCTGTTTACTTAATTCCGGATCAGTTATCCCGGAAACGTCAAGTACACACTATTGATCCCAGTGGCTCTACAACAACCCCATCATGAAAGACATATTATGTAATAAAAAAAAAGAGAAAATTTGCTTACAAGGAAAGACGTCTACAAAATATTATAAGATCGTGTACTATCAAATGGAGATGTTTTCCTTATTTTCCACTTGTGCCATTTTTACTGGGGCAATTGTTAACTGTGCAATTATTACCTAAAATTCTATATTAACAATTCCAGACCATTAACCATTACACCACCAGCACATCGATGCTTATAGCGCTGGTATTACCAGGCGGCTACCCATCTAGGTACTTATCAGCACCCTCCACTTCTTTGGACAAATGATTCTATGAAAAAGTAAAAAACACTTATCAGCGCCATTTTCTTCTTCGGACAAATGATTCTATGAAAAAGTAATCAACATTGGACAAACACTTATCAGCGCCATTTTCTTCGCCATTTTCTTCTTCGGACACATGATTCTATGAAGAACTAATCAACATTAAACAAATACTTATGAACACCATACTTTTTAAATTAATTTTGGTTAAATTGTAAGTTGATTGTTATATGGGACTTAAGTGATGTACATATTCAAAAATGTTTTAATGTATTTAACCGTTTTCTTTTGATTTTTCAATGCATTTGCGGTCGTGTATGTTTTTTGTGTATAAACGCGTGCAATAAATAAATCCGACATTACCTTGATAATGTCGGCTAAGAACGTTTCTTCCTCTGTCTCTTTGCATTCTGCTGTTTTGTTACTTTATAGATACACTCTATCTCAAAATAATTATATATATATATATATATGTATATATATATATATATATATATATATATATATATATATATATATATATATTAAAAAGAAGAGAGAACTTTTTTGGTTGTAATGTGGATTTAAAAAAAAAAAATTTTTTTTAAATATTATCCTTTATTTTTCATAATTTTACAACACGTGTTTCTGGTCTCTCGACCATCTTCAGGTAAAGGGTAGCGATTTCCACATATTATTAAAAATAATAATTTTTTTTCCCTTTATGTTTTTCAATGTTAAATATTCTCGATATGAGACATTCTCTGTTTTTGTGTTAGTAATCCAAATGTCTTTCTTGATTTTCAAGATGAAAATTATGAAAAATAAAGGATAATATTTAAAAAAAAAAAAATCCACATTACAACCAAAAAAGTTTGCTGTACCTCTCTTCTTTTTAATATACACACTTTTCTCTCGTTGGAACCATTATAACCTCTTCATTTTATATATATATATATATATATATATATATATATATATATATATATATATATATATATATATATATTATAATAGTTTCTAAATAATGAAAAGTTATTAAACCATAGGCAGGAGTTAATGGTTTTTTGCCGACATCAACAAATTTTCGCATTAAATAATTAACATAAAAACATAGATAAATAAATAAATTCCATTGTTTAATAAAAGTCTTAAAAGCTTAGTCCAATTATTAAATAGAAAAACCCTTTGTGAAATCGTCAAAAAAACAAATTGTAGTTCAATGCAACGCGTTTGTATATAAAATAACCATTTGAATAAACAAATAAATAAAGAGATTAATAGATAGATAATAATAAAACAAAATCCTATCGACACTTAACGACTTGCCGTCGCCCCATGAAGTATCTTTCGCTTTAAACTAACCAGACGGTGACCGCCACCATCGGCTTTGAAATAGACACCTCACCATAACGTGGCATAAACTTTCCGAAGGTGACCGACCTGTAGATAAGAATGAACTCGTCGACCATCTAACCAAAATGGCCGCCCCCAGCCGTTTCCATAGTAATTAATGTTGCAAAAGACCCTACTTATAAACACGCGCAAACCACAAGATAGCTTATTCCTAAATTTTCGCTTGAGGATGAAACGGGACTCGATACCTTAATTCAACTTAATTTCAATAATTATATTGAGGGTTTCGGCTCGCGTTTTTGAAACATGAGAACTCTTATGTAGCGAAGGAATGATATTTTTTTAAAAATATTATAATGTAATCTCTACTTCTGTATGGAGCACTGTCTTTTTTTAAGAATAAAAACAAAAATACTAAAGAACTCCGGAATATTTACCTAACGTGTTATTGCCTATTTTTCTGCATACCTTCGCACACACACACACACACACACACACACACACACACACACACACACACACACACACACACACATATATATATATATATATATATATATATACACACATATATATATATATATATATATATTCTTGTAATTCGAGAATTTAACAACGTATAATGAAGGCACAGATTATGCAAGATATAAATCCAACAACCACTTTTGAATATAGATATCGAGATTGCTGCCCTCTGCAATGGAAATATTTAACTACTAATTTAATATACTAGTAAATTGAAAAATATAAACTTTAGATTATTTATTTTTTTATGTATTAACATAAATATATCATTTTATTTATATATCAGGATATGGAGCAGTATTTAATATTTTCCCACTTTTCCGAGGACGATCCTCTTAAGACTGATTTTGTGCTAGTTTAAGCTACATTTAATAAAGTGTTAAACAAATTACTTGCATGTAAAACAATTAAAATATTAATGATAAATACTCTGCATTCTGGGTATTTGCATCTTTTCAGTAGGAAGATTCTTTGTGGCTGTTTCAGTGTATTAGAAAGATGCAACGTGGAATTTGAGCAGATACTTCGGTAGCTCCGTTGACCGGATTGGTGAATCTGATTCTGTATGGTTTCCAGTTTTGCAACAGACAGACATTTTCCCAGAACAGCATCAGACTGCAATTATGTCTCTTTTTCCTACCTAAATTAAACTGTCCATGTCTTACTTATTTTTTTTTTTGTCACCATTTTTACTGGGCGTATTTTTGTCGGCACTGTAAAGTGCCACCGAGTCTTTTATTTTTTTTTTCCTCGGAGCTTAAAAATAAATAGACTAAATGATTTCTGTACGTAATATCCACTTCATGGAAAATCTCGGAGACTTTGAAATGTTTTTTGGGTTGTCCTTAAGGAAAAACGTTTTCTCCTTTTTACCTAGTTATCTCACAGTTTGATGACCAGAACATCTGGAGAGATTTTTGTCTCCCTCGAGGAGTTGTCATTTTATTTCATAGTTCTTTGCCAATCATTAACATCAAGGTTAAATAGTTAGGTATAGCTGAGTGGTTACAATACTCAAATAGAAAGAAAAGATTTATTCATTATTTCTCCGTTGTTTAGTTTATTTCAGAATATTAAATGAAATCTGATATAATACAGGGTGCCCATAAATTCGTGCGCACTTTAAAAAATTTATAACTTTATTTGTATTTGCGATAGAAATAATCTGTAAAAAATGTTATAAAGTTTAATGTAGCTAGTTTTATGTATAGCTAAAATAACTAATGTGATTTCAGGCATTACTGTAAATCAGTTGGCAAATGTTTTCCGTGAACTGTGAAATCGTATTACTCTTTGTATTGCTAATGATGGAGGACATGTGGAAACTTGAATAAAATTTCAATAAAACAGTAAAAAATATAGATTTACTTCTTTCCTATTTACAAATTATTTCTATCGCAAATACAAATAAAATTATAAATTTTTTAAAGTCCACATGAACTTTATGGACACCCTGAATATACTATATATATGTTGTTTTTTTTTTAATGTGTTATTGATAACGGATACAAGCTTTTGGAGCGTGCAGTCGCAACGCTAAGGTTGAATTTTTTTTGAAAATTTAAGAGACTGCGTTTTTTTTTTTACTAATATGGCAATTTAAGATTTTTTTGTTGTAGGAGGTTATCAGACAATGTGGCATGAACTAAATTGTTATATCCCCACCCATACCTAAACTTAACACACTTTTCGAAAGTAAAAAAAACTGATACAACAAAAGTTTATAAGAATGAACACGCTACCACCCCTTGTCTGGATGATTGGATTTCTCTTTATCCTTGGTAACCGTAAATTATGAATTTCCCTTACAGTTAATTTATAATATATATATATATATATATATATATATATATATATATATATATATATATATATATATATTATAGTAAAGAGAAAGAACGGTAAGATATATAACCGGTGTTCTTATTAATTATTTTTATTAAAAAAAAAACAGTGCTCAATCTACAGAACATAAATATTATAAATTTCCTAATTTAAAAATATGGTCCCATCGCTACTCAGGATTTACCATGTTTCAAAAACAGAAGCTAAAAACTTCAAATTCAATTATAGAATAAAATTAAAGTCACTTGTCCGGTTTCATTTTCAAGCGAATTTTATATATATATATATATATATATATATATATATATATATATATATATATATATATATATACATATACACATGCAGACATCAATATATGTAGAATAACTATCCGAGAAAATATAAATTACAGCAAATAGATTCTTAATTTAAGGAATTAAATGCTAATTTTAATAATTTTGTCCCAAATCCACGTGGCTATTCCTTTTTCCTCAGTCAGACGAATTTTTAAAGGACAAATTAGAAATATATGTCTCTGAAAATGTTGTTGCGATACATATTTCACTTGAATGCTTTGTTGTTCATTATGTTCTGGAATCATTCACGTTATCCTTCACCCCTACTAGCTGAACAATCCATTTTACACCCACACACACACCTATTATCCAATCAGAACACTAATTTCAACAACTCAGTTTCTCATTGGTTAATACCTTAGAATGCACGTGAAAAATCTCCTTGGCGCTCAAATTTCTTGAGCCTGTTTTTCTAGCTAAAAACATATAAAAAGAAAAACTCAACTGCTTAGTTAATCAGATTCCAGCACCCAGAGAGATGCCAAAACAAATTCACGCAATTCAAAACCTTGATTTTCCCGCGCAAATCAAACTCTGACTCAACAACTATTTGGCATAATCTTTCTCTCTCTGTCAAACAAAAACTTTACAAACTTACATTATTATACTTCAAAAGTGACATTTTCCATCACTACGAAACAAGTATTAATAACTCAAAACATTTCATGCAAACACAACTAAGGGTACGCAACTTCGGTTGACTAAAAAAACAATTGAACATAAACACTTGCACAAAACAACAACTGTTTATTTTTCGAACAAAATCTTATTGACACATTCAAAAAGTTTCTAACATGCCTAAAATCAACACACCAGGCACAATACATCAGCACAAAACAGTTTTTAACTCATTTGTATATATTCTAATTGTATATAAACCATTATTGTTTGCATTCAATTTGCCTTGGTTTTCTTAAACTTTGTTTTCTTAAAATTTTTCAATTAGTCACCCATGTTAAAAGTCATTGCCATACAACTAATGAAGGTGATATTGTTGGGGATTAGTGAATATGTATGTTAAAAATCAGAAGGAAAAATATTTGTGATGGCGTGTTCAATAAAATTCAATCCTCAACAATATTCATTAATTTTGAACAAGACATATTTTTTTTAATATTTTGAACGAGACATATTTTTTTTAATCCCCAACAATATCACCTTCATTAGTTGTATAGCAATGACTTTTAACATGGGTGACTAATTGAAAAATTTAACCATAATAAATATAATAATGACTATAAAAGTCAGATATCCTGGCAGTCTCCCGTGTCGTAGAATGTGACTATTGTTTCTTTTATTTTCCTGGAATCTCTCAGCGTACCAGCAGACGATGGCTCGGGTACCCCATTTTGAATAGCATGGCTCCAGCCAATTTTATTTACTTAATTTTTTCTTTGTGTTTTATCACTTTTTTTTATTATTATTAAATATCCCACATTGTTATAATAGAAGATCTAACAAGAAAGCTGAAATGTAAGAACCTGAACGTAAATTTACTGTGGATGATCTAGCAATTAAAGCACTTTCTATACATTTTCATCGTCGTAAATTACGTTCTCTTTCAATTAAATTAACATTTTTAAAATCGAAAATTATTGTCAGCCTCGTTACAATTAGCAACTAATGCACTGAGTGTGTTGTTTTGTAAAAGGTCCGTTTGTGTCCATATAATCTTTTGTTGAAATTCCTCGAGCTCTTTCCTATGTATTCCGAGGGGCAATTATTGCAGGTGATAGAAAAAATTCCCCCTTCCATCGTATTATTATTTTTTTCTAGTACTAATTAATACTTGTATTGTTTAAGAAGTAGTAACAAATTCTATGTTAAGCATAGGTAAATTCAGTTGTTATAGAGATCGTAGATAGAATAATATATTTTATATCGTTCTGTTTATCAGAAAAGTCCAATCTTTTATTTTGAAACATTTTACAAGCCTTTTGTTTCACTAATAAAAAAAAATCATATTTCCTGACACCCGTTTATATATACTGATTACTCTTCGGAGAAAATTTCAGTTGAATATTTTACTGTTGATTTTATCTCCTTCATTATTTGTATAGAAATGACTTTTAACATGAGTGAATAAATAAAAAAAATGTACCCATAATAAATATAAAACTAAAATGAAAATTAAAAAAAAAAAACTGGGTCAGTTTCCCGTGACGTGGAATGTGACTACTGTTTCTTTGTTTTTCTGGAAACTCTCCGCTTACCGGCAGACGATGGCTCGCGTACCGCCACCGGTACGCGTACCACATTTTGAGTATCACTGCTCCAGCCAATTTTTTTTTTTTTTCTTTGGGTTTTTATCACTTTTTTAAAATTAAATATCCCATGTTGATATAATAGATCTGCTAAGAAAGGTGAAATTTTGATACATATTTTTTAATCCCATCTAAGTTTTCGGCCATCACAAATAATAAACACTTGCACAAAATGACAATTATATTACAATATATTAAACAATAAACGGACAAAACAATAATGATAGTCTGTTTATGTTTACATGGAATATTTCCAAGCAACGACAAAATCGTGCATACGAGACGCTGGAAGCGAAAATCGCACCGCAGCTCATGACGTCACACATGACCACGCGAGAGTGAAAACGAGAAGTATTAATTATGGGAAGCCGTTGGTATAAACCAATGGCTTCTGTTACCAATTATAGGCATTTAAGAATATTTGTGAAGATTCCATAGTTTATTTTGTTCAGGTTAGGTTTCAACTGTTTTATGTATATAGCTTCAAGAATTTTTAGTTTTTGTTTATTGTTTTCATGTTCAAGTATAGTTGTGCTTTCAACAAGGATTTTCCGGAATTGTGTAGGCGGCCAGGCATGTTGTTTTAAATGCCTAAAAATGTTAGAGTTATCATTCAAATGTAGTGTCAAGCGTCGTGAAAGCGAGTTTGTGGTGTGACCAACATAAATATTATTTAATCCGTTGGAAATATATATATAATTTGTGTATTTAGGCAGCAAATTCTTTTGTAGGCATGTCTGATTAAATAAATTACAAACATTATGTCTGCTTATTTTTAGCATAATCCTTTCATATTCACGCATATTTTTTCGAGTATTACAATCAAATGAGACATTGTAATAGTGAAAATCACCTTTATTTCCAAAGTACTCTCCGTCTGTTTCTGAGATCATCATCCCATTTTGGCCTATTACGAGAAAAATGGAAAATATCTGTATTGAGAAAACGTGATATGATGGGAAAATGGACTTGATTTTCGGATTCAGCGTTAAAAATAGCCCAGAATCATGTGCCCAATAACATTTGAGTCGAAAAAAATGTCAACCGGTGTTATTCAAACTCGGAGTAAATACCGGCAACATTTCAATACCAGATTATCTCCTATCAATAACATGATTCGGAACCTAATCGCGTGGTTTGAAAGAACTGGATCAGTCGGCGATCAGCCGGGAAAAGGTCCTAAGCGCACTGTGCAGTCGGTGGAAGCCGTACGGCAGAGTATCCTTGAGGATCCATCAGCTTTTACCCATCGTCGCTCTGCTCAACTCGGCATCGCTAGAACCACACTTCAGAAGATTGTGAAACTGGATTTAAAAATGTTCCTAATACAAGATTCTAATGGCCCAAACTTTACTACCACAAGATACTCATGTGTTTGTAAAACTTGTTTCTGTTTTATATCATTCAGCTTTTCAGTGACCACCCGGCATAAGAACCAGTCATCGTCATTAGATGACGTAAGCGTTTTCCTTCTCCGAGTTGGATAACTAAACAAAGGCGAAGGGGGATTCAAATCTACCAGTCAGGTTTCCGCGTGCCTGAACAAAAACTCAGTTATTTTCACATATCTGTGTCTGTCCGAAATAGTCGTTTATCTCATGAAGGAATGTATATCCCAATGCTGCTGTGTGTCTGGCGATCTCCATCAGTCGAAAACCCTGGTAGGGGAGAGCCGGTAGTATGATCCTGCTTCCGACAGTACTGGGTTACATGGTACCGGTAGCAGTTATAGTGACCTGGATATATAAACAATTTTTGTTTCGCGCACATGCAAGACATGTGAATTTTATCGTAAATCGGTATGTTTACTAACCGATAATGTTCCGATATCAAAATATTAATAATTCCCTATTTCTTATTTTCAATTTAAATGCTTGCCTTTATATTTTCTTGTTCAAGCATTTGTTTTCTAACTCCTTTGGTGACTTCAATATTTTTCTCTAGCCTCTTTCCCAAATTTCCATTAATCGGGTCCTTAATCCTGCAACATAACCTCCTGAGCCCGAGTTTGAAACTCCCACCCTCTGGCGCTGCGTTCGCTACTTCGTTATTTTGCTTGCAGGCCAATTGTAGAAATGTCGGTTAACTAACGCCAATTTCACGCATGTTTACTCTACCGACGGCCTCTAATTAGAAAGGACGGAAAAAGTTAAATAGAAGAAGAAAAAAGGAGAGGAGGAGGCGGGGAAGAAGAAGAAGAAGAAGAAGAAGAAGAAGAAGAAGAAGAAGAAGAAGAAGAAGAAGAAGAAGAAGAACGGCGAGGGTACGCAGATAGAGATTAGTGACAAAGAGTGAGAGAGAATACAATCAGAATGATAAAGAGTTAGACAGTCATAAACAGAAAGAAAAAAAGAAAGAAGGAGATGATGATGATGATGATAATGAAGAAGAAGAAGAAGAAGAAGAAGAAGAAGAAGAAGAAGAAGAAGAAGAAGAAGAAGAAGAAGGTGAGGGTATGCAGATAGAATTTAGAGACACAGACTGAGAAGGAATACAATCAGAATGACGAAGGGGTAGACAGTCATAAATACAAAGAAAGAAAGAAAGAAAGAAAGAAAGAAAGAACTGGCTAAGAAAAAGAAAAAAGAAGAAGAGAAAACGAAGGGGAGCGTATGGATTTATAAATAAAAAGAAAAAAGGTACAAAAAAAGAAAGAAAGAAAGAAAGAAAGAAAGAAGAAGAAGAAGAAGAAGAAGAAGAAGAAGAAGAAGAAAAATAATAATAATAATAATAATAATAATAATAATAATAATAATAATGATAACAAGAAGAAGAAGAAGAAGAAGAAGAAGAAGAAGAAGAAGAAGAAGAAGAAGAAAGGTGTATGGAGTCATAAATAGAAAGAAGGCACAAAAAGAAAGAAAAAGACAAAAAGCAAAAAAGAAAGAATTGGCGAAAGAATAATAATAATAATAATAATAATAATAATAATAATAATAATAATAATAATAATGATAACAAGAAGAAGAAGAAGAAGAAGAAGAAGAAGAAGAAGAAGAAGAAGAAGAAGAAAGAAAGAAAGTGGCGAGTATGGAGATAGAGGTTAGAGACAAAGAGTGACAGGGAATATAAACAGAATGAAGCCATAAATAGAAAAATGGAAGGTACAAATGAAAGCGAGAAAGAATGGGGACAGTCAGAAGGGCAATAAAAGGCGAAAAAGAAGCCATAAATATAGAGAGAGGAAGCACAGATAGCAACAATTGGAGGAGACTCATAACGAGGCGTCTTAGTGCAAAGTCGAAGGCCGCAGGTTGGCCTTCTTATCGTCAAATCTATTAAACGACCAGTGCGCGAACGTAACGATGCTCAAGGTGAGTAGGCATGCGTGTAAATGATCAGCCCGATTAATATCGAAGTCACTGGAAGGATAAATAAAAGTTGGTTATGTTAATCATTAACATCGGTGGCGAACAAGGGAAGATTCGATCACGCCTTCGAACATAAGCGATCGACTAGAACAGTGGTACTCAAAGTCTGGTTCGCGTGCTATCGTCTGCCGGCACGCGTGCTATCGTCTGCCGGTACGCGGGGTGTTTCCAGGAAACAAAGAACCAGTAGTCACATTCCACGTCAAGGTAGACTGTCGGGATATCTGACTCGATTTTATTTTAATATTTTCATTTTAGTTTTATATTTATTATGGTTACATTTTTTCAATTACACACTCATGTTAAATGTCATTGCAATACAACTAACGAATGCGGTATAAGGAACAGCAAAACAGTGAAATAAAATACGTATGACAGCATCATCATCATAATGTGTCGATTGACTGTGTGGGAACTGCACCTAGGAATATAAAAATACCATTATCATGGTATTTTTATATTCCTATTTCTATATTCGTTCTCAATTCAGAGGAGAGGACCGCAAATCAGTATGATCCGATTCACAGGCCACATGTTCTCCGTCTCAAATAGATAGGTGAATGCTTATACTCACAAATGCTCTATAGAACAGTACTACTCAAAGAGTGGTACATGTACCGGTGCCGGGACGCGAGCCATCGTTTACTATTACGCGAAGTGTTTCCAGGAAACAAAGAAACAGTAGACACATTCCACGCCACGGTAGACTGCCAGGATATCTGACTCAGTTTTTTTTTTAACATTTTCATCTTAGTTTTATATTGAGGATGATTAGACTTTTCAATTACTCACTCATATGAAAGGCCATGGCAATACAACTAAGGAATCCGGTATAATGAACAGCAAAACAGTGAAATAAAATACGTATAACAACATCATCATCATAATGTGGCGATTGGCTGTGTGGGAACTGCACCTCGGAATAGGAAAATACCATTATCATGGACATATTTCAACAAAATCAATATTAAATAAAAAATATGAAACTTTTATTATATCCCTTATGTATTTCTGGTATAAATGAATGATGCTACGAATGTTCAAATAGTATTTTCTCCGACCGTTATTATACAATTCTATGGCACAGGTCAAGGAAAACAGGGAAGACTTGATACGCCAATGATAACACGCCTTAGAATGAATATGTCCCCACGTCCTCATGTTTAGTAAAGATAGTCTCAAAATGATTCTGTTATATCACATATCTCAATAAACATTTTTGGGGGCAGCGCCCTCCAATATCACCTCGAGTTTGATTGGAAAACTTCGCTCACCGGTCCATAACACGTTGAAAAAGAAAACTGTCGGTAAGCCAAATCTGATAGTTTGAGAAGCACTGGTATAGAGCGAAACGAGAACGAAATGCATGCCTGCCCTTTGAGAAGGTCATCTCGAAGTGGTTGGAATTGTGCTCACTCGCAAAAGGGATACGGTCAAGTTGGTATAACGTTCTGACTTTAAGGCAAGAAGGGTGCTCAACCGCAAAAGGTATAAAATAAAATGGTTATAGCGTTCTGACTTCTTGGCCACAATGGTGCTCACTTGCAAAAATGTATACTGTCAAGTGGTTTTAGCGTTCTGTTTTTAAGGCAAGAATGGTGCTCACCTGCAAAAGGTATAAAATCAAATGGTTATAGCGTTCTGACATCAAGGCCACAATGGTTCTCACTTGCAAAAATGTATAATGTCTAGTGGTTTTAGCGTTCTGATTTTAAGGCAAGAATGGTGCTCAACCGCAAAAGGTATAAAATCAAATGGTTATAGCGTTCAGACTTCAAGGCCACAATGGTGCTCACCTGCAAAAATGTATACTGTCAAGTGGTTTTAGCGTTCAGACTTTAAGGCAAGAATGGTGCTCACCTGCAAAAGGTATAAAATCAAATGGTTATAGCGTTCAGACTATAAGGCCACAATGGTGCTCACCTGCAAAAATGTATACTGTCAAGTGGTTTTAGCGTTCTGATTTTAAGGCAAGAATGGTGCACAACCGCAAAAGCTATAAAATCAAATGGTTATAACGTTCAGACTACAAGGCCACAATGGTGCTCACCTGCAAAAATATATACTGTCAAGTGGTTTTAGCGTTCAGACTTTAAGGCAAGAATGGTGCTCACCTGCAAAAGGTATAAAATCAAATGGTTATAGCGTTCAGACTACAAGGCCACAATGGTGCTCACCTGCAAAAATGTATACTGTCAAGTGGTTTTAGCGTTCTGATTTTAAGGCAAGAATGGTGCTCAACCGCAAAAGGTATAAAATCAAATGGTTATAGCGTTCAGACTACAAGGCCACAATGGTGCTCACCTGCAAAAATGTATACTGTCAAGTGGTTTTAGCGTTCTAAAGATAAGAAAGACTAAAACTATGAGAGATAAGGACATTTTTATTCGTTAGAAAATAATTCCATATATATTAATTTTATCTATGATGTTAAATTTATGGTTAAACCCGTCTGGACGAATTGTTTTGAGGCGCAAAATCCATTTGTCTTCATGTTCCTCTAGTATTTTTCTAAGGTTATCTTTTCTGTCTATTTCTATTTTTTCGATTATAGTAAATTTTGCATGGCTTTTAAAATCATTTTTTCTAGGTGGAATAGTTGTTCTACAGGTAATAATCTTTCATGGGGAGCCGACTTATTAATTCTGTAGTGAAGGAGACATTCAGATTTTCCTACATATTGTTTGTAGCAAAGTGTGCATTATGATAGGTAAATTATGTTATGACTTCTACAGTTAGAGTTGTGGTAGATTTTGAAACTAGATTTAGTGACTGAGGCAGGGAACGAATTGGTATGTCTAATGCGGTTACAACGTAGGCTCCTTTTGTTGTTACATGGTTGGGAAAGTCCTATTGTTGCTATTCTTAGTCTACTTCGTGTTATTTTATCGCTTGAAATTTGGTTACTACCAAATATGATGAATTTATATATTACAAGTGTTTGGGGATTTTTCTCATTAATTTATTTTCATAGGTTTACTATTATTTTTGGTGCGGTGTTTTTTATATTTTTATTTCTTTTTTAAATGCTATTTTTTTTTCAACACACGATATGTGCTAAAATCCTCCCAGGATTTAATATTTTTAAAGTTAATCGCTAACATTTTTTGTTGAGATTTACAAATTCTACGTTTCGTTCAATTTCGCAAACCAATCGATGAAATTGAAATAAGTAGATTTGTTTTGAAAAACACTTTGACAAAACACCTACTTAACAGTTTAATAATTTCTTTAATATAATTTAATTTTATAAGACATCATCGTAAACAATTTTTTTTAAGTGCTTTTCTTTTTTTAACGGCGAAGAATACATTCTTAGCATTTCTTACTCTTGAGCATGCAACATACAACTGGTCATACGTAATTTCTTTTTATTTCTGGAACCAAATTCCAAATTTTGAGACGTTTGGCCCTGCGATATGTTTGTAGTTCATGAAAACAACAGGCGATCTGGAATGTGTTTTTTTGTATTATACAAACTTAATGAAAATATGCAATAAAACAATATTGCATTTTTATTAAATAAGTAGTTGTTATTTTAACCATTAACTTATTTTTAAAGTAGTGTGAGTATTTTTATGTTAAATAATAAAACTTTAAACTCCCCCCCCCAAAAAAAAAATTAATGAAAATTTATTGTACTAAGCTACGCACTTTAGTAAAATCAACTGTACCCTGTACCCCTTTACCTGTTTGTACTTCACTCCAAAATTTGTTTTTGATCGGTCAATGTATGGCTATTTTAGAGGGTGTGGCGGACGGACTAACAGAAATCACAGAATTTTATATATAGAGACTTTATTTTCCTTAACAGTGCATCACCTATTTTATTCATTATCATAACAGATTATCTCTCTGTTCTTTAATGTCGATCATGAGCGCTGAAATGAAGACGATAGAAAATAACTTAGAGTCAAGTCAAGTACAAGGAATAATTACATAAAAACAATGCAAAAAAAAACAACAAAATCTTGGCGTCCATCAACAAGTATCTTGTATTCTTCGTTCTGCTGTCCGGAAATGTCTGCTTTCAGAAAGGATATATCAATAGTGGTCGCCGGCTAACATGGCGTCGGCTTCTATAAACAATTACAGAAGCCAAATCAACGCGTCATCCATTGACGATTACATCTTGTAAAGGCGACAGAGAACATGAAACAGTACGGCCAGCGCCAGTCAAGTAATTGGATCAACAAATCATCGTCAATGTAACCGTCGCTGCGCAGTGTTTCGTTTGTTGTTAATCATTTGACAATGTTGATAAGGCCGACTCGGACAGATTATTTGCTGAATAAGAGACCAAAAAATAAAAAAAATATGTAAATCGCCTTATTAGGCAGGCCAGTTGGATGAAGTTGGCTAATACCGAAATCAGTTAAAGCAGATGCTGGCCACGGGGTAATTTCACTAGTATTCGGAACACCGATCTGGAGATTGTAAGTAAATAAATGTACAGTGTAACCCGGATATAAGAGAGTTGTCGGGACCGGAGAAGAAGTCTCTTATATCCGGTTTTCTCTTATATCCAGGTTTGGTGTATTATATATACATTAACACAGGCTCTAATTTGGGACCAGAGAACATCTCTCTTATATCCGGGTTTCTCTTACATCAGGGTCTTTTATATCCGGGTTACACTGTAATATAGTAAGCTGAGTCAAACATTTATTTGTATTTCAAGCTTAAATATTTCAAACTAATTATATAGGAAGCGGGTTTATTCATCAAAATATATCCCAGCATATACTATTGCTTTTTGCCATCTTTGTGTCAGAAGCTCAAAACAACGCTGATACCATTTGGCATGTTTAGAGGTGAAAAAAAATGCCTGCACTCTTTTTTCAACCAAATCCAATTTTAGAATCTCCATCGGCGCAGGAAATGACCCATGGGTCGGAAATTATGGTAATCTGATGGCGCAAGGTCTGGATTGTAGGCTGATTGAGGCAACACATCCAGACTCTCAAGTTTGCGCTTTGTTACATTAGTAGTGTGTTCGCTGGGCCTTGTCATGCTGTAGGAGTGCCATTCTTCGGTGGGGGAATGGAGATAAGGGTCGGAAAAGGTGCCAATCTGATGGTGCAAGGTCTGGACTGTAGGCTGATTGAGGCAACACATCTAGCCGCTCAAGTTTTCGCTTGGACACATTAGCAGTTTGTGCGTGGGGCCTTGTTCAGTGGAAGGAAAAGAATCATGGGTCGAAAAAGGTGGCAATATGATGCTGCATGGTCGAGACTGTAGTCTGATTGAGGCGACATTTCCAGCCGCTCAAGTGTGTGCTTTGTCACATTAGCAATGTGTGCGTGGGGCCTGTCATGCTGTAGGTGTACTCGTCTTCGGCGCAGGAAGCCATGGTCGGAAAAGGTGGTAATCTTATGGTGCAAGGTTTGGACTGTAGATAGATTGATGCAACGATTCCAGCCGCTCAAGTGACAAAGCACAAAATTGTGCGGCTGTAAGTTTTACCTCAATCTGCTACCGTCAAGACATTGCACCATCAGATTGCCACCGTTTTCGACCATATTAGCAGTGTGTCCGTGAGGTCTTGTCATGCTGTTGGAGTGCACGTCTTCGGCAGCGGAAAAGAGCCAAGTGTCGGAAAAGGTGGTAATCTGATGACGCAAGGTCTGTAATGAAGGCAGATTGAGGCAACATTTCCAGCCGCTCAAGTTTGCGATTTGTCACATTAGCAGTGTGTGCGTGGGGCCTTTTCCTGCTATGGAAGTGCGGGTATTCTGCTTTTAAATTATCATACTAGGGTAGGGTAAACATTATCAGCACTTTTGCCATGAAATATCTTTACGTTTGTCACGTTGCCTTCTGCTCGCGCGCGCTTATTGTTGGTAAATTTGTGGTCACGTGATCGAAGTTCGTCTTCTTGCTGCTGTTACAATGTAATCACTGTTAGACTTATCGAACTCTTTTCGATTCCTCTGCACTGTCCGCAGATTGACACTAAGAAAATGCGAAATGTTTGTATTGGAGCGCCCGATGCGAATGCCAAGCAGTACAGCATGCCGTTTCCAAATTTCTGGCGGAGTGAAAAGCATATAGGTGCACTTTCTCTCACAGTGTCCAACTGTCTCTACTAGATTATGCAACCGATAAAAATCAAACGCAAAGAACGCGCATGCGCGAAATTAAAAAATAAAATGGTGCCAATTTACCATATGCACCCTGTGCCAAAAGTAGTATGCACTTTAAAGATTTAAAAAATATTTTGTTACATTTGTATTTATTTATTAGAATTACATTTGTTTAACACTATTTCATGTCGTAAGTGATCAAAATGTTCTCCGTCAACCTTGCAATATTGTGACTGACACACGGTATGAAACAAATTCCGATCCGCATCAGAGTCAATAAATGCTTCTAAGATGAACTCTTTTAATTCGTTGGATTTTTTACATGAAACATATTTTTTTTACTACGCCTCCACAAAAGAAGGCTATTGGTCTAAAGTCGGAAGAACGTCGTGGCCAGTCAATGCGGGCACGTCGTTCGATCCAACCTTGTGAGAAGGTCTGGTTAAGTTAGTCCTTTACTGCCGAAGCCTGATGACAACTAGCGCGCTCTTGCTGAAAAAAAAAACAGTTAGCTCTGTTTCTGACTTGTGGCATGACCACGGCGAGAAGCATGTTTAAGCAACTGTTACTGTAAAAAGTCACGTCAGTATCTAAATAATTAAACAACTGGATACCTATTTTTGGCCCACCCTATATATACCGAGTGTAAAAGCAAAATTGTCCAAATCATGTAACAGCATAATTGTCCATCCCACATAATATTTAATATCTAAAAAAAAAAACACTAAACTAATTGAGTTTCTTTTTTCTAGGTTTTCAGATAAGACATTTAGCCATCTTGATACCATTTGTCGTAAGAATCACCAACAAAAAACCTTGAGTTATTTAGCTAGAAAGAGAACATGTTAAAATAGTTAACTGAGCAATAGTGAGAGGGAAAAAACATTCAAGCCTTCATTAATTGTACCAGCATTCATACACTGGCTTCCATCTTTAAAGTCTATTCAAGAACCATCAAGAGAACGGTGAAAAAAGTTTAAAGAAGAAGGAACAGCAGAGAGGAAATCTGAATCAGGTGGTCACAACAGAAAGAGGGATCATCATTTCAAGTTAGGCCTAAAGAGATCAATTAGAAAAGATCCGACTCAATCCATAAAACGTTTGACACGTCAGAGAGGAGTTTCAGCTATGACAATACAAAGAGCAGTGAAAAAGATTTGAAAATGAAATCGTACGTGGAAAGTGTGAGGTACAGTGTTATTCCAGGACAGAAAGTTAGAGGGTTAGAAAGAGTGAAGTGTTATAAAAACCTCGGAAAATTCCAATAAGATAATGTTAATCATTTCTAACATACGACGGTTATAGGATTGGTGTATACGGAATAAAGTCCAATAACTAAAAAATACTATTCTTAAAAGAGTGCTTAATACAGAGTAAAATGAAACTTGGAACAATATTAGATTTTATCGTTTATTCTAACTGAATCTTTGGCCTTTCAATAAAAACAAAATAAATAAAAAAAAAAAACATATGTATTTTTTCTCAGTTTCTTCTCTAAATAATTTTATAATTTTTTAAACTTAATACAGATTAAATTTAAAATTAATAATTTTAATTTCCAATTTTATAGTAAAATTTAATATTAATTAGAATGATTTCTATTTTAGTCTAACCCTAAAGTTAAAGCATTAATTATTATAACCAAGGTTCGTTGTCAAGTTTTTGGAATTCTTGTATACTTGTATTTTGTTTGGTCATTGCAGCTTATGTAACAGCGTTTCCCCTAACGAAGGGTGTTTGATTTATTTGAACCTTTTAAAACCCTTTATTCTACATTCAACAAACATCATTTGAGAAGACAGCAGAAGTGTTGAAACAAAATGGCTATTTTTGTAGTGATTTTATAACATATTTATGTTATAATTTTCGAATAAATTATATATATATATATATCGTTGCCTGACTATTGCATCTAGCAGGAAACAGACTGTCGCCTCTAAGTGTTGACTTCTATGTTCACTTTTATATATATATATATATATATATATATATATATATATATATATATATATATATAGTACGTTAAGTTGCAGTTTGTGCTACCGGTAATAGATACATCTATTTCGCGTGCGACTTCAAGTGAAATTTAAAGTCAACATTAACACGTCAGGTGTGTAGAAGTTCACCGTTTGTAACAGATGCCACATGACCTAATTGTTTTAGGCTGGGATCTCTCCTCTGTGTAATCAGAAGTCAGTTGGAGTAGCAGAAATTTGCCTGAGGGTTTAATCATTTTCTGTGCCAAGTGCACATAAGATGAAAGGTGGGAAGAAAAGAATATTTATCACCGTTGAACTGTTGCTACTATCTGACATACAAAGAGAGTGGTTTTGCATCGACTAGCAGTAAAAAGACGGAGGCTGTTGATACATAAGTTTTATTCATGTATGTAGGCTGTCCTTAAAGTTCGTGTGCACATTAAAAAAATTATAACTTTATTTGTATTTGTGATAGAAATAATCTGTAAAAAATGTTATAAAGTTTAATGTACCTAGTTTTAAGTATAGCTAAAATAACTAATGTGTTTTCAGGCATTACTGTCGATCAGTTGGCAAATGTTTTCCGTGAACTGCAAAATCGTATCACCCTTTGTATTGCTAATGATGGAGGACATGTGGAAACTTAAATAAAATTTCAATAAAACCTTAAAAAATATAGATTTACTTCTTTCTAATCCTTTTTACAAATTATTTCTATCGCAAATACAAATAAAGTTATAAATTTTTTAAAGTGCACACGAACTTTATGGACACCCTGTATATTAATTTTTTTTAATTGTATGCATTATAACATATGGTCAAATAAAAATATGGCCTGTCTCTTTAACAAGTGAAAACAATGTGTGTCTGTGTAACAAAATGAAAATAATGTGTCTCTGTAACAAATGAAAATAATGTGTGTCGTTAATAAAATGAAAATAATGCGTGTTTCTTTAACACATGAAAACAACTTGTGTCTGTGTAATAAAATGAAAATAATGTGTTTCTTTAACACATGAAACTAATGTGTGTCTGTGTAATAAAATGAAACTAATGTGTGTCCCGGTAATAAAATAAAAAATAATATGTGTCTGTGCAATACAGTAAAATTAAAAATAATGTGTTTCCCTGTAATAAATTAAAAATAATGTGTGTCTGTGTAATAAAATGAAAATAATGTGTGTCCCGGTAATAAAATTAAAAATAATCTGTCTTTGTAATAATGTGTGGCTGTGCAATAAATTAAAATTAAAAATAATGTGTTTCCCTGTAATAAATGAAAAATAATGTGTCTGTAATAAAATGAAAAATGATGTGTGTCTCTGTAATAAAATAAAAATGTTTGTCCCTGTAATAAATGAAAGTAATGTGTCTCTGTTATAATGTGTGTCTATGTAACAAAATGTATAATAATGTTTCTCTGTAATAAAATGAACAATAATGTCTATCTCTGTGATAAATGAAAATGATGTGGGTCTCCGTAATGAAATGAAAAACAAAGTGTGTTTCTGTAATGATGTATGTCTCTAATAAAATGTAGTGATCGCTAAACGTTTTTGTTGTCGTCTGTTATATTAAGTGATCTCCATAAGTCGATTTATAAATCAGTTAACATTACTTCGATTCTGTTGCTGTTCCACGTAGTGTTTGTGAAAAAAGAATGTGTGTAAATTAATATTCAGTAAAATTAACACATTAGACAAGTTCAAATTATAGCAGACACTTTACTAGAAAACATTCTGTTAATTTATCACTTTCAGGCAAATAAAAAAAAATTTAAATTTAAACATTTTATTGAAAATTGATAATAAAATATGATATCCCTACGGGGTGGATACCAGCCTAAAATGAAATCTTAATTAACTTATAATTTGCAGAGAAAGATAAGAATTACACAACATTTAAAACATATATCACATTATTAAACCGAAAAATTTCAGCTTTTAAGCATTTATAGTTATTGTTACTTGTTAAACATTTTATACTCTCTAACACGTTTTCAAATGAAGTTCACCGCGTGCAACTACATAAACCAAACTCACAATATTACGTTCTGTTCAAACGGCCTTTGTTTGGCAACAGGGTCTGAAGCCTGGCCGAAATGAAGCCACTGATTTCTCTTTTTAGGATTACGAAAATAATTCCATTTTCCATCTCCAGTTAAAATTCAACTCCAAAAAACGAGCATATTGAGGATTTGCCAGCAGTTGTTTGAAAATGTCCACACACGTCGTTGAACCTGGCCACTTCATGAGAAACTTATCGACAGCGTCTGTTCATAAGATTGAGATTATGGAGGTGTCGATTGATGGTGCTTTGTGAAGGACCAGGTTCTACCGACAATGTACGAATGATTGTGTTGCTTGGCTGTTGTTCAACTATTTAATCATTTATAGTTATTTACTTATTAAACATTATATATTTTTGAGTAACCCACATTCAAATGGAGCCGAGCATTTTTCTGTTAAATATTCGCGTGCATTTAGTGTTTATTACTATGTCCGCGCGTCAGGTATAAATAAAAGTACCGCGTATCAAGTAACTAGTCAGCGTGATAGTGCGCAGTCGGAGTAAATGTCTGAGTTGTAGCCATTAGGAAATGAGACCAAGTGACATATGAGCTCGTCAGCAGGTTCTCGCAGTTGAGAAGAAATTCCCAAAGAGGATCGTATACAGATTTGGGTTTTAGCGGTAAGTGATTTTATTGGCTGGAATATCTTTTGGTTGTGCTTTTTCTTTTCGGGAAGATACTCTGTGTGAGCCAGCTGCGCAGAGACATTTTTTATTATTTATCCATTACATTAGATGTTGACGCGTTAACTTCCGATTCTCGTCCTGATCTCTACATATCCAACGTTTGAACCTGTCCTTGTGAACGGGCTACGTTCATCTGAAAACCACAGGAAACTTGTTGCTTCAAGCATCTAAGAGATAGGAAAGTTTTAAGACGTGCCGACCAGAAGGCTATTAAATCAGAATTGCCCACCCCCTACCGCCGACGAAGATATATACAGATAGTACCTACTGTTTTGTTGTTTGATAATGACATTTTTTTTTTGCTGGTAGAGCGGAAATAATTTAGAGCGACGTGTTAAGGACGATGGAATATATTTATACTTACAAACTGATATAAAATGATAAACAAATAAAAAAAATAACAATAAAAATAAAACTGCTAACAGAAAGATAACGTTAAGCCATCAACCAAGCAGAGAGAAGGCTGGCTTTCTGATAGAAGTTATAGTTTTCATCATTCCACACGCTCACCTTTGACGATGAATGGATTAATAGCCTGCTGTTGCAATCTATTCCTTTGACTTATAAGTCATAAACAAACAGGGATTAGTAATAAAACAAAAAATAATTTAAAAAAAAAGAAACAAACAGACAAACACCGGATTGGAAACAAATGAACAAACAAGATGAAAGTCAAAAGATAAATAAAATACATTCTTGACAGAATCTTACAAAAGACTTCAAAGAGAGACAAGAGCTGGTGTTAACCAGTCTCACTGGCTTTCAAAGGAAAACGAATCTTTACTATTTTTGCTTTTTGTATTCTTTTATCTGAGTTAGCGATAACTTTTGAATGAAAGACAGTCCGACGAAAACAAACGTATGCTCGTGTAGGGGTATTGAACGAACTCAATTCAATACGTACATTTTTACTTTACAAATGTGTAAACAAACGAAAAGCAAACAAGAGAGACAACACAAAATCTGTTTCTATGACAACAAACAATCTTCAGTATCTGTTTATATTTCTAAGATGAGGTATTATGTACACTATTTACATTATTCGGACTATTGTCCTTATCTTTGTCGCCATATTTATTACAACGTTTCGGCTGTTCAGTATCTATATTTCTGAGATGAGGTATTATGTACACTATTTACATTATTCGGACTATTATCCTCATCTTTGTCGCCATATTTATTACAACGTTTCGGCCCTTCTGTATCTGTCTATATTTCTGAGATGAGGTATTATGTACACTATTTACATTATTCGGACTATTATCCTCATCTTTGTCGCCATATTTATTACAAAGTTTCGGCCCTTCAGTTCTGTTTATATTTCTGAGATGAGGTATTATGTACACTATTTACATTATTCGGACTATTATCCTCATCTTTGTCGCCATATTTATTACAACGTTTCGGCTTTTTATTATCTGTCTATATTTCTGAGATGAGGTATAATGCACATTATTTACATTATTCGGACTATTGTTCTCATATTTGTTGCCATATTTATTACAATGTTTCGGTCGTTGTACGCTCCGGCCTTCTTCGCTCATAAATAAAGGGTTCAGTTCGACATTCCAACCACCTGAAGAAGACCGGAGCGTACAACGGCCGAAACGTTGTAATAAATATGGCGACAAACATGAGGACAATAGTCCGAATAATGTAAATAGTGCACATCTTACCTCATCTCAGAAATATAGACAGATATTGAAAGGCCGAAACGTTGTAATAAATATGACGACAAAGATGAGGATAATCATCCGAATAATGTAAATAGTGTACATAATACCTCATCTCAGAAACATAGACTGATACTGAAGGGCCGAAACGTTGTAATAAATATGGCGACAAAGATGAGGACAATAGTCCGAATCATGTAAATAATGTAAACAATCTTCAGTTTATTGTATGACATACAAAACAATCAATTGTGTAATTTTTATATAGTAAGAGTTGTAATAACATAGCGGGAGTTATTCACATTTAATTTTTATTTGAATTAGTTAAGACTAGAAGGAAGATGTCTTTTTTTATCTGGACTCACAGAAAATATTTCAGTTCATGAAATAATAGTAAATTTCAATGGAAGGAATGTTCTTTGATACTAAGGTGATGTAGACTGAAATTCGGTGTCAAATGAGTTTAGAGATGTTCAATGTTCGTACGTACGTGTGTATGTGTGTGTGTGAGTGTGTGTGTGTGTGTGTGCGCGCGCGCGTGCGTGTGTGTGTGTGTGTCATAGCGTCTTCCCATCAGGGACAAACGTAAAACGCCTCACTGAATTACATAATTGTGGTTCTGAGAAAATATCGAGGAAAGAGAGAAAAAGTTGAAGATGTCGCTCGTATTTATTTACTTTCAAATCACGTGATAGTCTCGAAACTCATAGATTTTTGGCGGAATTGAATTTTTGTTCAGGTTTAGAAACTAGGTCGATACAATTCAGACGTAGTTGTAAACATGATATTAATTTTTAATTGACCAATCAGGAATCAGAGAAATATTCAACCTCTGTAATCAACTTTTGGCACAAAATTGAACAAGTTATTTTTTTTAGCTATTTGAAAAGATGTAGAATTAAAATTGTACATTCGTACGATGTGTTCGTTAGCTTTGAAATAGGTACCGCCACTAATCACCGATACCTCAGGATTAAAATGAATTTTCTAAAATGAAAAATCTTTCTTGAGGTTTTCATTTTAGCTTTAATTCAAAGCTAAAGGATTAATTTTGCTATTTCCAGTAAGTAATATACTCTGGTGTATTTCAAATAGAAATTATATTGATTAGAATTGATTTTCAGTTTCTTTTTTTGTTTTGTTTTTGTTTTTGGCTAAAGTAGGTGAATAGCGTGTAACAGGAACTCGAGGAAGAAAGATTTATTCTCCCTTTTATATTAGTCGCGATATAATAACACCGTAGTTCACGGAGGTTCAGAATGGAACAAGAATGACAAATATAATTTGTTTTCACAGAAACTTTTATATTACTAAGATAAACACAAAACAATATATATATATATATATATATATATATATATATATATATATATATATATATATATATATATATATATATATATATATATATATATACGTGACCCACGCGGGGAATAATATATCTACAGAGCAAAGCAGAGTGTAAGGAGAAACAAAAAGGAAAGGTTTATATATAATATTGAGATACTTCTGTACCTGGAGAAGCCATTTTTAGGGCGCCAGATTTAAACGGGCCGGATTGATCTATATCACAGACAAGGACATATTCCACAAACGGGAAACAGCGAGTCTTAATTTTTACAAAATTGAGGACTATGAGCGGGAGTTTCATTCTATATCTGGAAAAAGATATTGCCCCAAAGGGAAACGATGCCATGTACTTGTGAGCTGCTGGGGTGGCAGATTTAGCCTAAGCCTGGGCTAAAATAAAGCAACCTTACCTTTTGGTTGCTGTCATCGAACTGAAAATGACCGGCACTTTCGTCACCGTATCGAGTGATGTCATTAAGCTGCTGCCATATAACCCACATGTCTTATCAACCAACAAAGGGAGATAAATGCCTTCTGTTTCCTTACAAGCGTCCTTTTTAGTCGCCTTTCATCGCAATGTAATTCTCTTTATTAAAAAAAAATCTTTCAAAAATAAAATATACTTTTCTGAAACTTTATCTGAGGAATATTAGCTGATTTAAAGTATAATTAATCTGATTTGAAGCAAATATGATTTACTTTAAGTTTAAAATAACAGAGAAATGCATTTACAAATCAAACAGTAGCTATGTTTTTAATCGACAGTAGCCATGTTTACGTGTTTGACAATGTGATGATAGGTTTATTGTTATTCTACAGAGACTTTATCTGTAAAACATAATTTACGAAAATGACGTGAGCGCTTTTTTTAAAATATAATTTTTAAGTACTGTGTAATCATAAAACTGTTTGAAATATTCTCCGTAGTCTAATTTTAGGAATGTTGACTTTAAATTTACTATAGACATCATTCTTATTTTCTGATTATGTCGTGTTTGGTCGCCCATACTTTCAAAATGGGGATGTTTATACACTTTTAGTGATTGCCAACGCTTTTTAGAGTACGACTTAATAGATGATCACTTGCAGGAAACATATGAAGATTGTGAATCTCTGTTTTTCATGAATGTAGTGACAGAATAATAGTGTAATATTTGACGCTCACAGGATATATCGAAAGCAAATTGATTATAGGAGGTCTATATGGCAGTGAATGCTGTAAAATTTCCTCGCCGACGGTCGGGAGGCAACAGACATATGTCTCTACAGAAGATGCTGGGAATAGCATGTATGGAACGCGTATGCAGCGAAGAAGTCTTAAGGAAAAATGGAAACGAAATGTACACTTATAATACTCGGAATCAGAAAGAGACAGCTGAAAATTCTTGGAGACACAATGATGAAAGAAGTTTTGGAGAATTTGACACTCACAGGATATATCGAAATCAAAAGGACAGAGGTGAGTAGCGGTCAGTCTACCTCACGTGCTTGTGTGAATGAATGGAAGAATTTATAGGAATAAATGTAAAAGCTTCTAAGAGCTACGAAGAATACAGTATTGTGGATAGCCACGACCGTCAATTTTCGAAAACGAAATGGCGAATAGAAAAGAAACGATTGAATGCCATGAAGTGAATTTATCATATTTTATATGAATTTAGATAATAATGGCACAGAAACAATGGCACCAGTAAAAAATGGCACAATTGAAAAATAGGAAAAAAATAAGTTTGTTGAAAGACTAGCAGCCATAGCCAGCTGGTCAATAAAGAAAAAGCGTTCAATTAGAATGGAGTAAAAACAGCATCATGTTTAAATGTAACAGAGTCTATCTTCTTCAATTACTTTAAAGTACTTTCATTAAAAACATTTTGAATTAATGCAGTTACTGATATGAATTTAAACGAGGCTGGCATCCTGTTCCCACCCCTTCACCGTTGAAACTGTTAGATATAGACGTCTCTTCTACTACAATAGCTTCATGTCTCGCACATCTCGCCTGTGGAACTCCCTTCCTTATTCCTGTTTCCCTGACAAATACAATCTCCAACTATTTAAGTCTAACGTCAATCGACATCTCCAGTTGCCTTGATCTATCCACTTCCCTTCTCCACATCCTTTCACCTTTCATTCCTATCTGCTCTCGCTCCAAATCTTCTGTAACCCCCTTGCTATGATCGATCCACTATCATTCTCCACATCCTATCCTTTACCACTCCTATCTGCTCTTCCTCCAAACCTTCTGTAACCCCTTGCGTGCTAGTGGCCTCCAGCCTTGCTTGGGGTGATAAACTTAAAAAAAACAAAAAAAAAACAGAAGTAGTCTGTTTTTATTCAGACGAAGTTATCCGAGGACATGAAGGGGTAAAACAGGCAACATGAAAACCCACTTCAGAACACAATTATTTTGAAGTTTGTGAAATTCAATTTGTCAGTGTGTAACTAGGGTTGTAAATGACGATACATTTCTAAAACAATGTTTATGTTTGATGACAATTGGTTGAAAGATCGGCCAAAAAATAAGAAACCAATAAAAATCGGCATTTTCCGCTATTTACGCGGGTTTTAACTTATATGGATGAACTCATTTTTATATTTTCTTGCTTTCGTTCATTCTTCACTCTCTTTTCTGTTGATTCCTCTTTTCTTTTTCCCCGTCTTCGTTTAACTTCCCTGTTGTTCATAATACTTCTTCCTTTCTTCATTCTCTATTATTATTATTATTATTATTCCCCTTCTCAATCTCATATACTCACTCTCCTTTTCTTCTTCAATCTCTCCTCCTTTTGCACTCATTCTTTCATCTTCTATCCTTCTTTTTCATTTGCATTTTTATCACATTCCCCTCACTTTTTTCTTCCTTTCCTTTTTCATTCGTTCCATCTCTCTCTTTCTCTTTCTGTCTCTCTCTTTCTCTTGCCCTCCCCTCTCTCTCTTGCTCTTTCAAACACACTCTTCATTATTTTATGCATTCACTCTTTTTCTCAATGTTTCGTTTTTATCCACTTTTTCATTTACTCTTCACCCTTTCTTTCTTATTTTCTATTCTTTTCGCCTTGGTTTCTTTCTTTCTTGGCTAACCTTCTTCTTTCTTTTTTTCTTTCTTTCTTTCTTTCTTTCTTTCTTTCTTTCTTTGTCCCACTATTGTTTTCTTTTATTTATTTTCCTTTTTTTTTTCTGTTTTTTTACTTCTTCAGGCTGTTTCTTTTAATTATTTTCATTGTTTGTTTGTTTTGTTTGTTTGTTTGTTTGTTTGTTTGTTTCTTTCTTTCTTTCTTTCTTTCTTTCTTTCTGTTTTGTCCAACTATTGGTTTCTTTTATTTATTTTCCTTTCTTTCTTCCTTCTTTTATTTTTCTTTCTTCCGGCGGTTTCTGTTAATTATTTTCTTTCTTTCTTTCTCTCTTTCTTTCTCTCTTTCTTTCTTTCTTTCTTTCTTTCTTTCTTTCTTTCTTTCTTTCTTTCTTTCCAGCTTCCCTTTTGCCATTAGCTTCGCATATTTTCGTTCTGACGTCATTATTTCTGTTCTCATTCACTTCTTATTCTTTTGGTTGTCATTACCCCCCCCCCCATCGCCCATACACTGTTCTCGCTTGAACACGTCCTGGCGATTCAAACATCAAAGAACCAACGGAGCCATGACATTTTACTACTGATATTTTAGGAAATTGCTGCAGTTCTTTTTTCTAACCTGAGTTATTCTCTCCTCTCCCCCAGACCTTTTTTTAAAATAATATTCTCCTAACTTCTACAGTTTCCCCAAGAATTTAACCATGTTCGATCAACATTCTATAAGTATCTACCCGTCAACAGTTTACCAGTCGTTAGATTCAGGCACGTCCACAAGTGTGATAAATTGGTGTTTGGTAAGACAAAGACGTCATTCGTGTTTTTTTCGACATTAATCAAAATCCATTTACTCTTTGCCGTCCTGGGTTTGACGATGAACTACATCCGTCAGCAAGGTCGGGAGGTTTTGAGGAACCACCTCTTAATTGATGTCTTTCCCAGGTCCACCCTGATTTGGTGTGGTAGAATCTGTTAGGGTCCCAGCTATGGGCAAATAGTTATCCCCGCAAACTAGGGTCGCGTCCTGGGTATGACGATATACTACATCCGCGTCCTGGGTAAGACGATAAACTACGTCCAACAGCAAGGTGTCTGATAATACGTTTTTAAAAAAAATAATATTACCAGCTATACGTCATTGAAAAACAATAATATTACCAGCTATACGTTTCTGAAAAAATAATATTACCAGCTATACGTTTCTGAAAAAATAATATTACCAGCTATACATTTTTGAGGAAAAAATATTAACAGAAATAGATTTTTGACAAAGCAAAAATATTACCAGGAAAAAAAAGTTTTCGGCATTAAATGATCCATTGAGGTTGATATGCCGTAAAACAAAACAAACCAAACCAAAACAAACCAAACCAAACCAAAACAAACCAAACCAAACCAAACTGGGGTCAAAACACAATGTAAACACAATGTAAACACAATTATAAAATTAGATTTTTATAATAAAAATGCCAGCAATATATTTTTGAAAAAAGATTATTAACAGCAATACATTTGACTCTCAACAAAATCTCTCTTTGCAAAATGCGTCAATTAAACCTGATCTACAAACTGATTTCTTCCCAAAAAATACATATTCTCTTCAAATGAACCTATCCTAAAAATTTTGTTGGCATTAAATAACCAACTGAGGTTGATATATCATAAAACAAAATAAACTAAACCAAACCAATCTATTCTCTCCTCAAGAGACTAAAGGCATAATGGAAACGGAATATCTATAAACAGAAGTCCAGAACAAACGAAATATATTCTCTCTCTTTCTCTCACTCTTTATAACATATTCCTTCAAGATGAGGGTGATCATGGTGCTCCACGGTTTCTACTCTTTTATTTCCCTCGGTAGCTCTTGTTTCTTTACGGCTGTCATTTTTATTCTTTTTTTTTTAAGTAAACCGGGTGTAGCAACAAAATTTCCCAAATCGTGTAACAGCAAAATTGTCCAAGTCGTGTAACAGGATGGGATAATTGTCCATCCACAAAAGGTTCAATATCTAAAAAAAAAAAATAACAAAAAAAAACACTAAACTAATTGAGTTTCTTTTTTTACAGGTTTTCAGATAAGACATTTGGCCATCTTGACACCATTTCTTGTAGGAAACACTTTGAGTTACTCAGCTAGAAAGAAAACAGGTTAAAATCGTTTTGTATCAGCTTAAATGAGCAATAGTGCGAGGAAAATGATCATTCAAGATTTCAGTAATGGTACTAACATTCATAATCTAGCTTCCATCTTCAAAGTCAATTCAAGAACCATCAAGACAAAGGTGAATATGTTTTAAAAAAATGGGATCTCTAGAGAGGATAACTGGATCATTAGGTCACGACAGGAAGAACGTTATCATAATTTCAACTTAAAGTTAAAGAGAACAATTAGAAAAGATCCAACCCAATCAATAAGACGTTATGACAGTCCAAAGAGCAGTGAAAAAAGACTTGAAAATGAAATTGTACGTGAAAAGTGTGAGACACCTTGTTACTCCAGGACAAAAAAGTGGAAGTTTAGAGAGGGCGAAGATCATCTTGAATAAGTTGGAAAATAATCCTGGAATAATATATATATATATATTTAAACTTAATTTCAATCCTTCATGAGCATGATTAATGATGTCATCTTCGTTTATGATCGATTTCATCACGGTTCTTCTGTTAAGCCGAGAGAGTAATTATACATTCTTATTGCTCAAAGTAGAGTAGTGTTATAAAAACCTCACGGAATTCCAGTTAGATATCTTTAATTATTTCTAAGATACACTTGTTCAAAGCTTAATCTCACAATTGTAAATTTTGCTGTGACACGATTTGGAAAACGTTGCTATTACACCCGGTACTTGCTTTGTCATCGATTTAAATGTTGACTGTGAGATGTGTAAAACATTAAAGAGAATAAAGCAAATTCCTTTAAATTAACAAAAATAAACAGGGCTGTTTCAGTGATTTTCATAATTCCTAGTAGATCAGGGATTCTATGCATATATTTTTAATTTTCTGAATTTAAAGATTTTAAAATATTTAAAAAAAATCTTTTATGGTGTATTTCTTTTTTCGGAAGTAATGGGCAAAGAGTTGGATGATAATAATTACTTAACTTTATAACTTAAATGAAGATTATAAGGTTACTAGCAGCATGGCCTGGCGTTGCCTGTGCTTGATTCAAAAATCGTACGACTCATACAGCAATCACTATCACTTGACTTTTTTGCCGCTCCTTGCCTTTAAAAGAGTGCCCTTTGCCGTGCTGATGTTGCTACATGCCTTACTTCTTGCCTATCTCACATTGCGAATTCTTTCTAAGCTCTATAGTAAACATTAAATCTGTTACGAAAAAAGAACTAAACAAAATGAACACAAAACGATCAGCTTTAAAAAAGGACTCGTAACTGGAAAAACCGAATGAAAAAAGAATGTTAACAAATACTTTTTCACACCCAACCCAGTTCTGCCGAATCAGAATCAACGTTGAGTTCAAGCAAGCGAATGGGCCAATTTGAGTAAAGTGGCATGCATTTTAATTTTTTCCCACTTGTGACGAATGCAGCTATCGATTTTTTTTGCATGCTAGCATGCTAGTTAACATTCGTGTCACTCAGCTGTTGGCTCTCACGCTGGCCAATAGAATCTTCCTGCCTATTCGTGGCAGCCAGCTATAGGCTCTCACTCTGGCCAGTAGAAAATGGCCGCAAACTACATGAAAACTGCCGTAGAAGCATGAAAAAATCGATTATTTCCACTATCGATGGGAGTTGGGAAATGCAAAGTCTGTCTTTGCTTTCCCGCTAACTTGGAGCATGTGCATGTAAATTTTGGTGCAAACCCGTCGGAAATTGTGGCCGTGCATTCGTTACAGGCAACACACACACAGACATCCTGCCTTTTATAGATAGAGATACCGTAATTCTCCATGTATAATACGCATTTTTTTTCTGAAAAATAAGAAAAATCACGGGCGCGTATTATGCACAGCTACAAAAATTCTTTAAAAAAATGCCGTAAAATAAAATAAGAATTATCATAAAACTAAATTAGAATAATATTATTCTCTGTTTAAAACCATTTTTTTTAAAAATAAGTGTAGGAAACGCTGGCCGTAATGAAATTGGAGAGGTACAATTTATATGGTTTGATTACCAAAAAAGGGGTGCGTATTATGCGTATTATTTAGTTTTATGATAATTATTTTATTTTACATTTATAAGTATTGTTAGGTACATATGATTGTATTGACATAATTATGGGGTCACAATTGCCAAATGTCAGTGACAAATTGTCGTATATTTGTAGTGATTAGTCATTTCGCAACTGAAATCGACCTATGGAACGGCAACTTTTTAAAGATTTTTCGTAGCTTTGCATAATACGCACCTCTAATTTTGCTTATGATTTTTTATTAAAAAAGCGTATTATGCATGGGGAATTACGGTAATTCTTTTAATAGTTGGCTGCTTCCCAGAATCCAGTCTACCTTGATATTTATGGGCGAGAAAACATTGATTTCGCAAGAGCTACTGTGAACACAACAGGCTGGAATGTGAACTCAGCTCGCTGACTACACTGTTTGCACCGATAACCGTTGAACTATCGAGATGTTTTAGAAAAAAGAAAACGTAAAATTCTGTTAGATTTTGTATTAGGTTAAGTCATAAATAGTTTCGGATTTTGCTTATCAAATCTTATTCTTCGGAAAGTAAAGTACAGGGTGACCCCCAAAAACGGGAATTTTTGAAGTGCGTATTGCTAGACATGAGCAAGTGGCAACATTGCGAGACAGTGACCTTGAGCAAGTAAACATTTCGCCATTTTAGTAACGAGAATGAAATTCACAGTATCCCAGCTGAGATGTTGCAGCAGTCAATGAGGAATCTCAACAGCAGATTTCAAGAATGCATTCGTACAGGAGGACGCCATCTACAGAACGTAATTTTTAAAAAAAGTGAAAATTCCATCATTGTTTCTTAAATGGCATGTTTTAAGGTTTCTATTACTATGAATTAAATATTTTTCTTCCATCACTCTTGGTTTTATTGGATTGTTAAATCGTTCCCGTTTTTTTGGTCACCCTATACAATGACATTTGATTACATATGCGACATTATTTGGGATAACTTTTTGCCACTCTCAGGCAACACTTCCATACCGTTTATGTAAAATCCCACAGGTTTTGACGTGAAAAAGCTTCCGAAGAACTATTAAACATAGTTTTCATTAGGAAATCTCTTCTTCGTCGAAACGTATTGCAACGATCAAGGAAGGTGGCAATCGGTTAGTGCAACGTCTAGTGAATAGGAAGGGAGCTCCCGGAACAGGCCGACCGACTTCCAAAATTATTTCTTCATTTATTCTTGTATGCGGCTATGTGTTTTCATAGAAGCGACAATTTTTTTTTCATTATTGACAAGTGGAAGACGATTTTCGACGAAACTTTATGAACAGGTTGCAGCTGCTGGAAGTATAAATTGGCATTTAGTGCTTTACTTTGCTTTAAGAAATCTAAATAAATAATATCTCGACAATCCTACCATTACCTTTCTTCCATGGTTTTTGTGGTCGGTTGGGGAGAACTAGCCTTGTCAATCCAGACTTTTGCGTTGAATATTATTGTATATAACCCAAATTCCCCTCACCTCTTATGATATATTTAAGGAACGTTGAATTAAAATGGCAGTTATTACTATTGCTTTCTCAAAACGGAAATTATTTAGAAATAAAATCAATGATTTAAAAAAATAAACAAAATGCATGAAGACCGGAAGTAGTCATCGCAAATAAATACAAGTGATGCAAATGATGGCTGTCACCAGAACAAAGACGGGAATTGAATAAGAATGAAAATGTGGAACTTTTCTGAGAACTAAAAATAATAAAAAACAAACTGTAATATATTATTTGGAATTTGTACTCAGCATTACTGACATACTCGGAACAATTATCGCTGGACTAATCATGAGTCCCGATTTGGTTGTGTAAATTGCGGTTTTGACAGGATTGTTTCGATTTAAAGAGACTGCCGTTGTGATATAAATTTTCGGTAATAGTTTTTGGGTTGTGTCTCTGCGTGTATGTGTGTGTGTATATATATATATATATATATATATGTATGTGTGTGTGTGTGTGTGTGTGTGTGTGTGTGTGTGTGTGTGTGTGTGTGTGTGTGTGTGTGTGTGTGTGTGTGGAAGTGGTGAGGCCCGAGTGTTGGGTCATAAAAATATTCTATTCTGCCAAAAATCATTAAGCTTAAAATGTACATTGAAAACTCTCCCGGTTTGAAGTTGGGAAATTATAATGAGTTTGTTTTATTCTTCCTTCCTTTCTTTCTTTCTTTCTTTCTTTTCGATGTTTTATCTATTTCTCACTCCGCAGTAATTCCTGCTAATTCTTTATCTTTCTTTCTTCCTTTCCTTCTTTGTTTCTTTCTTTTCGCTGTTATATTTATGTCTCTCCCCTCAGAAATACCTACTAATTTTCTTTTTCTTTCTTTCTTTCTTTCTTTCTTTCTTTCTTTCTTTCTTTCTTTCAATTCGCAATTGTTTTGTTTTTCTTTCTTTTGTCTTACTTCTTGAACATTTTTTGTTCATTATTTGATTTGGATATTACATTTTTCTTTTTGAATTTTTCTCTTTTTTTCCTTCTTTCTTTTTTCTTTCTTTCTCCTGTTTTTAATATTTTTTTCTTTCTTCTCTCCATTAGATTTCTTTTTTCTTTCTCACAGTTCATCATTTTTTGTTTGTTTGTTTGTTTGTTTCTTTCTTTCTTTCTTTCACTCCTTCATTCTACTAAACAACCCCCTTTTCTCCTTTCTTTCTTTCTTTTACTTTGTCATACTTTCTTTTACATTTTCTTTCTTTTATATGTTTCCATTTTTCTTTCTTTCTTTCTTTCTTTCTTTCTTTCTTTCTTTTACTTTTTCCTTTCTCCTTCATTTTACCGTCCATCTTTCTTTCTTAATATTTACATCCTTTCTTTTATATTTCCATTTCTTTCTTTCTTTCTCTCATCGTTATTTCTTTGTCTTTTTTCTTTTACATTTTACTTTATTTATTTTGCTCCTTTCTTTTATATTTTATTCTTTCTTTTTTCCTTCTTTTTCCTTTTCATCCTGTCTTCCTACCTTCTTTCTTTCTTTCTTTCTTTCTTTCTTTTATATTTGCCTTTCTTTCTTATTTCGCTATTTGCATTTTGAATATTTCTACATTTTCTTCATTGCTTTTTAAAAACTCTTTCATTTGTTCTTTCTTTCCTACCCTTATTTCTAATTCAGTTGCAACACGTTCTGTCCTTCTACGCTTTCTTCGCGCCATTCAACCAAACAATGTTTCATTGAGACCATCTTTCTGACGCCGTACCAAATTAATCTCAGACAATCTTTTAATCTGACGTACATTGCAACAGCATAACACCGTGGAACACCGTTGCAAATTACCCTCCAGTTGTTCTACTTTCAGCCATTTTTTTTTCATTTTTGCGTCTTTTCTCTCCGCACGGCGCCTTCAGCTTTTGATAAGCCAGCCTTATTGACATAAGAACAAAGATATTACATTATTTAATCAAGCTCCTTTTCAAATAAAAACATAAAACGAACATAATTAGCTTCAACTGCTCAATTATCAACCAACAATTACTAATTAAAAATCAGAATAATAAAATCAAAGATGATAGATAAGTTAGTGGGTGTGGAATTTCATATATATATATATATATATATATATGAAATTTCATATTTATATATATATATATATATATATGTATATATATATATATATATATATATATATATATATATATATATATATATATATATATAAATATGAAATTACATATATATATATATATATATATATATATATATACAGGTAAAATAAAGTGTGTATATATTCGAGGAATCTCATATATATATATATATATATATATATATATATATAGATATATATATATATATATATATATATATATATATATATATATGAGAGGGCACCTCGAGGTGGTGCAATGGTCAGCAAGCTTGTCTCGTTAGAACAATTACGACTGAATAGTGAGTTTTATCCTCACTAGGTGCACCATACTTTCGGCCTTGTCCCACATCTGAGCTACGCTTGGAAAATCACTACACACACACACACACACACACACACACACATATATATACATATATATATATATATATATATATATATATATATATATATATATATATATATATATGTATATAAAATTCCTCGAATATTCAGGCCGGTAGATGTAAATTAAAAAATATAATGTTTACTAAAAAACATAAACAGACCATCTACTCAAAATTGTATTCATTTAAAAATACCGTTTACACAAAATAAATTAATATATATATATATATATATATATATATATATATATATATATACACAAGATAAGTTACATTTTTAGACACCTGCATTTACATAGATGAATACAGGAAACTAGAAACGACACTACACGCTAAAATCACTGACACCCACAACTATCTACACTTTAAGTCTTCCCACCCTAAACACCTCAAAGAGAACCTTCCCTATTCAAAAGCACTTAGAATCAGATGTATATGTTCCAACAATGAAGAACTAATTAAACACATTGAAAATCTGGAGCATCAATTCACAACACGGGGCTATAAACAACACCTAATCAGGGAACAAATAAATAAAGCAATTTCCACACCTAGAGTAGACACCCTAATGTACAAGATTAAAAATAAACCCCGTCGCATCCCTCTAGTAACTACTTTCAACCCCACTCTGCCTCCACTATCCCAAATAATCAAAAGTCGCTGAGAAATACTACATCTCAAACCAAACTTTAAAAAATTGTTTGAGGAACCCGGTCTTCTATCATATCGTAGACCTAAGAACCTAAAAGAAATCATAGGTAGTAACCACATTTCAGGGGACAAGGTAATCCGTAATAAACCAATAACAAAAACAACAGGATTTTTCCAACCATGTAACACCACTAGAAGCATATGCTGCAACCATATTAAACACACGAATTCAATCACTCACTCAGTCACTAAATCTACTTTCAAAATCTACCACAACTCTAACGGTAGAAGTCCTAACAAAATTTACCTCCTAGAATGCACACTATGCCAGAAACAATATGTAAGAAAATCTGAATGGCCATTTCACTACAGAATTAATAATTATAGCAATGGAATTAAAGCGACTCCCCATGAAAGATTATTACCTGTAGAACAACATTTCCGCCTAGAAAAATACAATTTTAAAACACATGCCAAATTCACTATAATTGAGAGAATAGAAAAGTCCAGAACAGATAACATTAGAAAGATTTTAGAGTTCCATGAAAATAAGTGGATACAAGGTTTAAAAACGCATTATCCAGCCGAAACTAAACGAGGAATCTAAATGAAATAATAATAAAAACGAAGGAATATTAATATACAACCCAGTGTGTCTGAAGATTTTAATTTTTTTATTGTTCAAAAAAATATATATAAATATATATATATGAATCTCATATACATATATATATATATATATATATATATATATGAAAGTGAACAGAGAAGTCAACACTCAGGGACGACAGTCTGTTTCATGCTAGATGCAATCGTCAGGAAACTAGCCTAAGTGTTAACTTCTATGTTCACTTTTATATTTACACACGCTCTATCTCTGATATTGAGCACTTTATCCCATAAATATAGCACACTTTAAGACTATATTTCTTCATATATATATATATATATATATATATATATATATATATATATATATATATATATATATGATTATTTATTTGAATATTACAACATAAATATGTTATAAAATCACGACAAAAGTAGCCATTTTGTTTCAACACTTCTAGTGTCTTTTCAAGTGACGATGTAGAATATAGAATAAATGGTTTTAAAAGTTTCAAATTAATCAACGATCCTGAGCGTTTACTCCTGGCTAAGGATCGTTGATTAATTTGAAACTTTTAATACCATTTATTCTATATTCTACATCGTCACTTGAAAAGACACAAGAAGTGTTGAAACAAAATGGCTACTTTTGTCGTGATTTTATAACATATTTATGTTATAATATTCAAATAAATAATTATATCTGCTCTACTCTGTATTGAGCACTCTTTAAAGAATATTAATTGTTGGTTATTGGTTCTCACTCCGTATATACCAATCCTAAACTTGTATATATATATAATTATATATATCAGTCCACATAAATGCTGAAAAGACCGATGTAAACTCCGAAAATGTTTCAAGGATACAGTTAAATGTGACCTAAAGACTCTTGTCGTTAATGCTGTGCCCATGGAAACTGTTGCATTCCAACAAAACGCGCGCTGCCATTAAGAACGTAGAAATTGAATCTGTCCCAGAGCTCTTAGGATGTTACTACACTTGCAGTATTAGTGGAAAAGTCACTTCTCGACGGCTGGTTTAGGCAGTCACATGACATCACGCCAGAAAGGTGAGATGCAAACGCACACCATTACCTTTCTTCCATGGTTTTTGTGGGCGGTTGGGGAGATCTATCCATGTCAATCCAGACCTTTAAGTTGAACGTTATTATATATAACCCACCTTCTCCTCACCTCTTATGATATATTTAAGGAGCGTTAAGGTGAGATATTCGGTTAGTTAATATCTGGTGAATTGGAGTCGAACTCCCGGAGACAGAGCGACTTCCGAAATTATAAATATTAAATTCCATACTTCGTCAGTCTAATTCAACCCGTTGTATAGACTGAGTTCGTGTTAGCTGTCACAGTTAAATTTCTAATTCCGACACGAAATAAGTCTATACACCGGGGTTGAATAAGACTGACGAAGTTTTCGTCAGTTGAAATAGAGCTACCCGCCCGAGGCGACATGAAACAAACTGTCACCTCTAAGTGTTGACTTCTATGTTCACTTTTATATTGATATATATATATATATATATATATATATATATATATGTATGTATGCAGGTGTGCAGTGAAATAGGAAAGAACACGTTAGGTAGATAATCCGGTGTTCCTTAATATTTAGCTTTATTTTCAAAAGGACAGTGCTCCATACAGAAGTAGAGCTTATATTATAATAATATTTTTAGTTTTTAAAAATATGATTCCTCCGCTACATAAGAGTTCTCATGTTTCAAAAGCGAGAGCCGAGACCCCTAACATAATTTTTTAAGTTATGTAGAGTTAAGGTGTCTGGACCCGCTTCCTTGTCAAGCGAGAATTCTTTTTTTTTTGTTTTCGTTTTTCGTCCTCTTAATATTTCTTATATCAACTGAAAAATTATTAGCGTGATTCGAAGTTATTCTCCTTGCTTTCCCTTTTCTTCATCTTCTCTACTTCGTCCCTCCATTATTTTGCCTTTCGTATTCTTTACTTTTATAACTTTTTTTGGGGTGGGGGGCGAACTTTTCACTTTCATTTTATTTCCATCTTTTACCTTAGGTCGATTGCGCTTTTTATATTTTCACCTTTATATATATATATAAGTATATATATATATATATAACATAAATCATTCATACAATTTTATATAAATTATATATTATATTATATATTATATGATTTGATATAAATTGATCACGTACCACATAATATATATATATATATATATATATATATATATATATATATATATATATATATATGTGTGTGTGTGTGTGTGTGTATATATATATATGTATGTATGTATGTATCAAAAGTATAGGATAAAGCTTAAAAGAAGCTAAAAACTTAAAATCTAAAATAAACTGAGTCGACCAATAAAAAATTGAGTAGCGGATTTTATAATATTGTATTAATAATAATATTAATAATAATAACAATATATATATATATATATATATATATATATATATATATATATATATATGTATATACAGTGATGTTCGATAAAAGTGACTCACCTGATTTTTTTTACTTAAAATTTTTTTCGCCTATTGTTTTTGGGGTCAAACTAATTTTTAATCTTACTAATATAAAGACCCCTTTCCGACCAACTATTAAAGATTTTACTCACCCTAAGGTATTCTATTGATAATTATAATTTTGGATATTAATGAGATTTAGGGAAAAAACTCTGTGACTCACTTATTTCCTGCAACTAGTAATCAATAGAAACATAAACGAACAGCTTTAAATAAAGAATAATAGAGGTATCATTTATTTATAATAGGTAATATAGTTCGAAATATTTAATAATCTATGGGTCCTTCTTTATTTTGAATAACCTTTTTGAAATTCAACCCTTTTTGAAATTGACTTGATTAGTTTCTGGCAAATCTCATCTCCAAGCATTGAATTCCTTTCGGATATGAAATTCACAATCAAATCCTTTTTGTTGCTCAACTGCTTTCTCGAGAGCCTGTACTTTATAATGCTCCATAAGTTTTCTATAGGGTTGACGTCAGGAGATTGGGGCGGCCATGTCATAACACTCATCTGCTTCTCATCAAAGTATTCCTTCATCAATTTTGATTTGGGACAAGGAGCATTATCTTGCATAAAAATGAGCTTGGTGGGGTCGATTTGCACCCTTTCAGTAGAAGGGAGCAGACAAGACTCTAAAATTCTATAGTACTGCTAGCTCCTGAGGGTCTTTTCAATAGGTTTTAAGAAACCAGTTCCATGAAAAGAAAAGCATCCCCAGAACATTATACTGAACGGATACTTGACAGTACTTACTGCTAAATTCAAAGAGCTTTCAAGGATTCTTCTTCGGATTTTAGATCGCTTATCCTTGGAATTTAGCTCAGTTTTCGTTTCATCGGAGAAGAGAACATTTAGTAAAAAAAAATCAGGTGAGTCACTTTTATCGAACAGCATTGCATATATACACGCACACACACTAGCAATCAGAGACATGCACCTAGACCGAATTCATTATAATGACCGCGCCCGCCTAATACATCTTTTCACAAGCTAGTATTCATATAAAATACAGATTTTATGATAACTTAATTATGTACAAGAATGAATGCAATAAAGGCAAAAAATTCAACTAGAAATTTTGAAAACTAATGGATTTAAATACAAATTAGATACACGTCATAATAGATCGTTCTATCTTAAATAACTCAACAACGTTTTGCGGCATTTTTTAACAGGAACTTCAGATTTTTCTTGTGAAAAAAGTTGAAGAATTTGAATAAATTCAACATTATGGATAAACAATAATGCATTTCATATAGTGCTAGCAGCATGGCTCGGCGTTGCCTGTGCTTGATTCAAACATCGTACGACTCATACAGCAATCGCTATCACTTGACTTAAAATATTTTTGCCCTTCCTCGCCTTTAAAGGAGTGCCCTTTGCCGTGCTGATGTTGCTACATGCCTTACTCCTAGCCTATCTCACACTGCGAATTTTTTCTAAGCTCTATACTAAACATTAAATCTGTTACGAAAAAAGAACTAAACAAAATGAACACAAAACGATCAGCTTTAAGAAAGGACACGTAACCAGAAAAACCGAATGAAAAAAGAATGTTAACAACAAATACTTTTTTACACCCTAGCCAATTCTGCGGGATCAGACTCAACGTTGAGTTTAAGCAAGCGAATGAGCCAATTGGAGTAAAGTGCCATGCAGATTTAATTTTCCCCACTTGTGACGAATTCAGCTATCGAATTTTTTTGCATGCTAACATGCTAGTTAACATTCGTGTCAGTCAGCTGTTGGCTCTTACGCTGGCCAATAGAATCTTCCTGCCTATTCGTGGCAGCCAGCTATGGGCTCTCACTCTGGCCAGTAGAAAATGGCCGCAAACTATATGAAAACTGCCGTAGAAGCATGAAAAAATCGATTATTTCCACTATCGATGGGAGTTGGGAAATGCAAAGTCGGTCTTGTTCTTTCCACTAACTTGGAGCATGTGCATGTAAATTTTGGTGCAAATCCGTCGAAAATTCCGGCCGTGCATTCGTTACACACACACACACACACACACACACACACACACACACACACACACACACACACACACACACACACACACATCCTGCCTTTTATAGATAGAGTTATATATATAAACACACACACATATCCTGCCTTTTATAGATAGAGATTCTTTCAGGATTTAGCTTGAGCAAAGCAAATTCATGGAAGGGGACTAAAAACGAATTGCAAAATTCTTTCATCCTACAATAGTCAGTTGTGCTTAGTTTAATTTTTGAACGTATATAAATGAAGGTAGAAAAGAATGAAATGCTGATATGGTACTACGGGTCATATAACATTCCCCGGGGCTCCCAATCAGATCCCCTCCAGACGGGTGTCTCGGGAGCCCTTCGAGCAATTAATCTAGGTGAAATTATATAATTTAACATAGATCAAATTTAACAGAATTTATTCTAAGGAATTGATTAATATCAGAGTAGAGAGGTAAATATTATATTTCTTTTCATGTGTCCCGATGAATGAATGAAAAATTACCAAACACGGAATCGGCCTTCGAAAAGTATTGAGCGTTATATCAATTGTATAATATATATATATATATATATATATATATATATATATATATATATATATATATATATATATATGAAAGGAAAAATTATGTCAATGTGCAAAAAATGTTTGTCTGACACGGTTAGTCCTCGCATTGAAGTGATGTTTACGTTCATAAGACTACACTTCACTAACTTTGTAAGAGACAGATCAGTTCGAAAATGGTGTATGCCTTCCATATCTGCGATGGTGTTGACCAATCTTCAATTTTTAGTTTTGATGGACTCCAAAAGCGTTTGTGCAACCTTTCTACCTTACAACCATTTTCGTTACTCTGTCTCTATTACCGACCTCATTACTAATCTTTTATTGAATTATGAATTATTTGGATTTAAGTTTTATTGGGATTTTCCCAATTATACATTGTGACGCCGGCAAGAAGAAAAGAACACAAACACAGATGAAAATGTTTGAAAAAACTTGTATATGTAGAAAAAGAGAGGAAAGTTTCTTGCAAACAGTCGGTTTGCGGAACTTATCAGAAAAATGCGTCTTTTTAACAGTTTTACATTTCCTGTGTCGTTTTGGCTGGGTTGAAGAAATAGAGCCTTCACTTCTGTACTTCAGTTGCTGTCCAAATCCTCACACGTGTCATGGTGTTTAAATGACGGAGAGTGCAGACGGGGAACGTGTCTCTGAGGATCCCAACAAGTAAAAGAGGAAGAGAGTTCGTAAAAACTGCTCTCGTGGGGGTTTGGGGAAAATCTAAAAAGGTAGCCTGTGATTGGTTGTTTTTCATCCAATCACAGGGCACCCAGTGAGCGACTCCGTAATAATTTCAATAGTTTACTATATTACTCACGCTTATTTTCTGACCTTGTATAATTTCGCCTGTATTTACAAAAAATCAGCACATTTATACACACATACAAAAATATTCGAAATTGTCCCAAAATATTGGGGTTCGCTGAATTATATGCTTTTCCATTTATGATTACTAAAAATATTTTTCGCTTAATAACAATTTCACCTACTCGAACAAATTAATACAGAATTTTAAATGATTTAAAACTTTATGAATAATTCTGATTAAAAAAGTTAAAACAATTCCTGTTAAAATTCATTATACATCGAAAAATTGTTTTTCTTAAAACGATAGTATCCATAATATATATTATACATAAAAGCAATTAAAATTTTTTCTAATTAAATAATGTCTTACTTTTATTGCATTTTTTTAAATTTTACGATTTAGAGCAGATGTTCCCTTATAGCTAATATAAAAATTAAGCCCTTAAAAAATCTATTTCTCAAAATTTCAATAATGGAGCAATATGCTGCCGTATATGGTCTGGAGCCCCTGCTGTTCACCTCAGGGTTCTTGATAAGATCCAGAGACGGATATGCAATGTAATTGGCCGTAATCTGTCATCTCGTCTGCAGTCGCTCTCTCGCAGACGCGCCGTTGCCTCGCTCTGTCATTTTTACAAATACTTTCACGGTAATTGCTCCGATGAGCTGCTTTCGCTGGTTCACAGGCCTCATGAATTTAAGCGTCCTACGAGGTTGGTATCCCGTTCCCACCCTTTCACCGTTGAAACTGTTA
>OZ038494.1:86237509-86252509 GCA_964036315.1 Acanthosepion esculentum | reverse complement strand
AAAATAACCTCGCTTTTGTTTCTACACATTTTTGCTTTAATAAATGTGTATAAACATAAGTGAGGTTAACCAGTAAGAGGTCATGACGGAAAATAACCTCGCTTTTGTTTCTACACATTTTTGCTTTTGTATAAACATAAGTGAGGTTAACCAGTAAGAGGTCATGACCGAAAATAACCTCGCTTTTGTTTCTACACATTTTTGCTTTTGTATAAACATAAGTGAGGTTAACCAGTAAGAGGTCATGACCGAAAATAACCTCGCTTTTGTTTCTACACATTTTTGCTTTAATAAATGTGTATAAACATAAGCGAGGTTTACCAGTAAGAGGTCATGACCTAAAATAACCTCGCTTTTGTTTCTACACATTTTTGCTTTTGTATAAACATAAGTGAGGTTAACCAGTAAGAGGTCATGACCGAAAATAACCTCGCTTTTGTTTCTACACATTTTTGCTTTAATAAATGTGTATAAACATAAGCGAGGTTTACCAGTAAGAGGTCATGACCTAAAATAAATCTCACAATTATTCCTAAAAATAAAAAATAAATAAATTGGAAGCTTTCCTCTTCTTCAACTACCCCTAATCCCTCAGTGATCTATATACATAACCCAGTAAATATCCAGCCCGTGAAAGAAGTAGTAGGACTTGGTCTAAAAATTACATTGAAGCCTGAAACTAAGAGTCACTATACAGTGCTGATTCCTATTTCACCCCACACTCTTTTTTTCTTTTTGCAGATATGAATCTATCGAGAACATCGCCTGGGTGTGGAGGATGTATTTTCCTAAAAAAGGGATAAAAGGACATTAATTGCTGCTATGTTTTCCGTGGCTGAATGGAAAAGGACACTGGATATAAAGATGGTTATCGCTAAATAGGCGGAACTCATGTTTGATCCCTGCCAGTTCATGTATTTTCTTTACTAAGGTTTCTGGAATGAACAGGCAGCTAAACGCAACACTGTTTAATAAATAAATATAAGGCGTCTATTTCAAATACGCAGTATAACTCTAATAACGTTTGATATAACACACACACACACACACACACACCCATATATTTTAAAATGCGTATATTTCGGCAGCTTGTTTTCATTGAGACAGGTTACGTTGAATAATTTAGACATGTACTGTCTACTTATTTTCAATAGGATCCTTTCATATTCACGGATAAGATTTTTGGTGACATTATTGAAGGACAGGAGAAAATCGCCATGTTGATACATATTTCGTTTATTTCCGAAATACCCTGATGATGACATTGTGCTATGTCGAAAGTACTCGGAAATAAATTAAATATGTATGAAAACGTCGATTTTCTCTCGTTTATTTATTCGTTATGAAAATTAAACGATAGCTTTACAGTTGTGGGTGGGCCCCCTTTGTCTTCTGGCAACAAATGATTTTAGAACTGATTATTGACAGTATACAAGCTGCTGAAAGTCGACTTATGTTTAATTTCCAAATATGGTCAATACATTGTGACCGTATTCATAATTGATATACAATATGATTTTTAAGAATCTTTACTACAATTTTTATGAATCAACCTTTAGAAATGGATTTAAAAAAAATCTAAAATGTTCTCTAATATTTAACGCTATCATGGATATCGATTGGAAATAGTGATTTTCCAAGCGTAGCTTGAATGTGGCACAAGGCTAAAAGTATGAGGCATCCAGTGAGTATAGAACTCACTCGTAATTGTTCTAGCGAGACAAGCTTGCTAATCATTACACCTCGTCGAGATGCTGAAAGTGGCGACGAAAGAAAGCATAAAGAGAAAGAATTAGTGGCTGGATACCAGAAGACGATGAGTGAACGGTTGAAAAGCAAGTAGGAATATAAATATATAAGAATACTTATGGAGAAATATAACAAAAGAAAGATCAAAAGAGACTACAGAATAGGTTTTGCTATCATCGGCTTTTTTGCGACAAAAGATCTGCAGGCAGCTAAAAGAAGTGTGGACGCTGACAATCACTGGCTACTCAGGGAATAACAGCTTCGGCAAATGTCATAAAATGGTGCCCCTGGAAAAAGATCATTAAATGGAACCTTTCTAATAAAAGACATTTTCTCCGAATAGATTTTTAAAAGAATTTTTTTCATATACCCAAATACAGCACTGTGGCAATTTTATAAGAATAACAAATGCATTTGAAATCTTTTCTCTCTAAAAAAAAATAATTTGAAATTTCATCTCTATTTTCTCGTGTTCCTTCAGTACGTAGCCGATTATGACTCTCCACTACTGCCTAACAATCGGAACTCTAAGCAATATCTTTCCCCCTATTGTCTCTCCTACTCCATATTCTATCATCCCTTTACACAAGCTTGTTAGATGGTGACTCTATATTTTCCTCTATCCTTGCTGAATTCCATATATCTTGTAAGTGTTACATTCTCTACGCCCTCTTTCCTCATTATATATCCTAGAAATTTCAACCGTCTTTTTCTGATTTTATGTGTCTTTTCTTTCTTGTTTTCCTTAAAGCTTCCACGCCGCCTACATCTTCCGTTCATTGTATGAGACCCCCTTGGTAGGAGAAACCATCGTTAGATCCGACGTACTTTAGACTGTTTTGGTCACGGAGCAAATCTTTCTCTGGCTCTCGAAACTCTCATATCTGCTCAATTTCCAAACGTAAACAAAGCAATTTGTAAAGAAGTAATGGATTTTTATTTACTAAGCCGATAGTTTTTATTACTTAAATGTTATTTTTAGTGGATAACCATATTTGAGTAGACGCTCCGTGTATTTATTAAACACTATATGAGACACGGTGGAATAATGGATAGTGGTTCGGATTAAGGAATCGGAGAACCGAGTTCGAACTGCAGTCGAATCCATTACATGCGAATACCCTTGGGAAAGGTATAAATCCTCTTCTTCCCCCACCAAGCTATGAATAAATAGCAGGGCAGACTGAGTTCTATAGCCTTGGGTGGCAACTGGTCTAGGAGAAGGAGAACTCTGAATTCAAAACATGATCCTCCAGATTGGGGGGGGTATGCAATAGACTAACATAATAAACTTAAAAAACTGGTTTGTTATAGAAACCTCAATGGGTAAATGTTCATTTTAACACCCGAGCGCTAATATTCCTTCAAATGTTTCCAAAATAGTCTTATTTCCGTGCAAATGTATATGCTGAACTCTAATCAACAATTAGGTATTGAAGAAACCTACCTTTTTGGATGTTAACGACCCGAAAAAAATCGGACCTTTTCCTGGTCTTTCGTCAGCCATTACCGGCTTATTGATAAGTAAATCAGTGCTGACAATTTCCTGCGTAGTTATAAAATTTGACCCTATTATTTCCCTAAATAGGAAGTCCTTCAAGAAATTAGTACGCGCTTCCGTAATGAATCAATTATTTAATTTAATGTTTTTTTAAATTTTTCTTTAGAGTTAGGAGTAAAGGTTAGAGGAGGGATTTTCTTTCTGTTTTTAAAAACTAATGAAATAATAGAATCAACCCTTCTACTTTACCAACTTCGTGCATTAATTTTTGTATTATTTCTATATATTTGAAAGTTAACTTTCTTCTTAAAAAAATTACTTTGTTATTCTTTTATTTGTCGATGTTTACATATATTTGAATGAAAGTTAACTTTCTTCTTAAATTAAGTACAAAATAAAATCGCTTTCCGGAAGCGTGTACTAATTTCTGAAAGAAAATAGTGCAGCAGTGAATGACGCACGGGTGTTAAAGTGAAAATTTACCGCGCAATGATACCTTGCGGCCTTATATTCCTCAAAGAATTTAAATGCATCTATATCTATAATATCTATATCTATAATTCTCAAAACGTGTGTGTGTATGTGTGTGTGATTGGATGTTGTTTATGCGTTTCAACAGTTTTCATCCGATTTCAATGAAATATTTTTTGTTTGATAGATAATTCTTTAGTGCCGGTTTTGAGGTCAAATTTCCTAGAAAATTACAACCTTGAAGGTAAAAAATCGAAAAAACTGATTTTTTTACATCTGTCTATATTTCTGAGATGAGGTATTACGTACACTATTTACATTATTCTGACTATTGTCCTCATTGTCGCCATATTTATTACAACGTTTCGGCCGTTGTACGCTCCGGCCTTCTTCAGGTGGTTGGAATGTCGAACTGAACCCTTTATTTCGCTGACTGGGGTAGACTGTTCTAGTTCCACGTGCCATGTTTAATGGGTGTCAGTTATCAGTTATCTCCTGTTAATTCCCTCTGCAAGTTCTCCACTGCCTTAACCGAGTATTGAACTCACACTCTTTTGGGTCCTGTCACTGGATCTAACCAACTCCTTTATCCACTGTGCCATGTGTCTTTGAGGGAATTTCCAGGAGATAACTTATAACTGACATCCATTTAACATGGCACGTAGAACTAGAAGTCTACCCCAGAGAACGAAATAAAGGGTTCAGTTCGGCATCTTGAACGGCAACGCTTCTAGATCATTTTATATTAATACGGGACTTCTCCTGGGATCTATACTTGGACCTACGACGTTTCTTATCCTCATAAACAACCTTCCCGATGTCATCCGTTCTCAACTAGGTATTGCTACGAAACCAAAACATCAGCTTGACAACTCATCATTTTCTTAAATAGCCTCGTCAGACCGAGACTTTCATATGGATGTCAGGCATAGCCTCAAACCTGTCCAGAAATAATTTAAACTGCCAGATGTATACAACTGAATGAAAGATCAATGGTGAGAATAGACTTTGAGCGAGTAAAGCCCGAGTGTCTTTCCAAAGATCACGCTTTAAACATTGTGGACTAGCGCTACAAAATCACCAAGACCTGTATCAAATAACAGAAACCACGTCATTTGAGAACTACCAAGAGCTGTAACCACTAAAATGGATAGCACATGTAATTCGAAGAAGAAAAATTAATGGCATAATCAAGATATTAACATTACACATAACTTCAAATAAAATGTAAGAAAAGAAAACCCCAGCATCACTGGCAAGACTGATAAAAGCAACTGTACTTCAGAAACCTGTTTTCCTAAAAAAAAATGTTCTAAGAGAAATATTTTATAAATTTTGAACCGAAAACAGTACTGGCTGTTTGATCAATAAATGCCAAATATTTCCTTGTAAGGAAACGGCTATTATTATCATTACCAGTAACATTTTGGTTACTTTATTGGGTGGGCTAAAAAATTTCGCTCAATTATTCTGTCCAAGGTATGACGATAAACTACATCCGCGTCCTGGGTAAGACGATAAAATACGTCTGAGTGTAAGGCTTCTGATCAGGAGGTTTTGGGGAGCGTGGAACCACATCTTAATTGCTGGTGTTCCCAGGTCCACCCTGATTCAGGGTGGTAGCACTTGTTAGGGTCCCAGCTATGGGCAAATAATTAACACCAAACTTGGGTCAAAATACTATGAAATTGTAAATATACCTTTTAATACCAGAAATACTTTGTAAATAATTATTACCAGCAATATATTTTCGAAAAAAGAAAAAAGAAATTACCAGCAATACATTTTTTTGAAAAAAAAATGATATCACCAGAAATAGATTTTTTTTTTAAATTACCAGCAATAAACATTTTGTCGGATTTAAATAATACATTGAGGTTGATAGGCCGTAAGACAAACCAAACCAAACGAACCCAATTAGGTAGAAAATTTAATTAATAAACGGAATTATCTTTTTGGCCATTGAAATATTTTTAAAATACTTACGACTTATGAAGCCATTAGTTCTAGAAAGAATGAAATTTTTGAATAATAAAACAAAATGTAAAAGAATAATCCTGGAAATTTTAAAGAGTTTAACCCATTATTTTGAACTGGCTGGCAAAAACCTCTTTCATTAACTTTCACGACTATGAAATACGGCTATTTTACCGCCATTGTTAATCGAATCTCTTCATAAAATTGTCATATGTCTGTATCTGCTTGAGATGACAACGCGACCTTCATCTGTTACTTATTTTTTTCACAGTTCTGTTTTATTGCCTTTTGGAATTTATGGATTCTTTCTATTTCTCTCACTTGTGGTTCCTGATTATTGCCATCGACATGCAGGTGCATCTAAGACATCGCTTCGTCTTCTAAACTAGGGACACGGACAAAAAAAAAACAGACAAAAATAGAAAAACAAAATACCACGACATCTGAGAAACTCAGGAACACCATGACACACTCAGGCAAATATATTCACGTTTACTCTGAAATATCTTCTTTTATATGCTCTTCATATCTTGGGATTTCATGGTTCTCCACAACTTCCCCTATTTTGGTATCTGTCTATATTTCTGAGATGAAGTATTATGTACACTATTTACATTATTCGGACTATTGTCCTCATCTTTGTCGCCATATTTATCACAACGTTTCGGCCGTTGTACACTCCGGCCTTATTCGGGTGGTTGGAATGTAGAATTGAAACCTTTCTTTCGCTCACTGGAGTAGACTGTTCTAGTTCCACGTGCCATGTTTAATGGATCAGTTATCTCCTGTTAATTCACCTCCTCAAGTTCTCCACTGCCTTAACCGGGTATTGAAGTCCCACTCTTTGAAGGTCGGAGCGTACAACGGCCGAAACGTTGTAATAAATATGGCGACAAAGATGAGGATAATAGTCCGAATAATTCTCTTATTTTATTGCTCTTAATTATTTTCTGAGCTTTTACCACTCTTCTTTGCTCCTGTTCTGTCGTCCATTAATAAAGTCTTGTTATGTAGGAGGCACGATGGTGTAATGGATAGCGGCACGGAATCGGAGAGCCGAGTTCGAATTCCAGTCAATCTATTACATTCACTTACGTGCTAATAGCCTTGGTAAAGGTGTGAATCCTCTTCTCCCCACAAGCTATGGGTAAATAGCAGGTTCTATAGCAGGTTCTGTAGCCTTGGATGGCAGATGGTCTAGCGCAGAAAGAACTGGCAACCTACTGCGGGAAAAAAAATCTGCATCGTCAATCATGTATCGAAAGATACACGATCGCCTAAGCGTGTATCACGCATGGCACACAACCGTGATTTAGCAAAGCAGCAACGCCAGTAAGGAGTAAGGGGCTACTGGGGGTGAAAGAGAATGAAAAGATTTTAAAAAGAACCAGATAACCTAGTCCTAAACAAGGAACTAAGGATAAAACTTTGATCTTCCTCAAAAGCCTGGGTAGGAGTGAGAACCGGGCGATAGGCGAACCCGTATATTCCTATAGGGGCGAATAAATAAATAATTAGTAAATAAAATTTCACATTTCAAGCGGAGACGTGAGGAGTAAAGAATTGTAGTAGACTTTAGAAGAAACCGGAAACCCAATCCTAAACAGGAAATAGATATATAAAATAGATAGAAAAGCATTTGACATGTGCCATATTTTTCGACAGCTGCTTCCCTTGATTCTTATCTGAACTATAATAATAAAACAATACTGTCGGCTCGTCAAAAACTCACTAGAAAGGGAATGTCGGCAAGAGATACAAAAGGTAAGGAAAGAAATAAGCGAAATAAATGTTGTGGGAAATAATACTGTGTTATCTGATCAGTTTGGGGGCAATTTAACGACTTATTCTTTGGAACAGATATTACAGATAAAAAAAAATGCCCCTGACACTCTTCTTAGCTGTAACATTAAAAATATGGTCGGCTAAACTTCAAATGCAAATGGCTTGCCTATTTTTGTTCGATAAGTAATGATGTCATTCTCTCCTCATCCAGGACGTGAACGAAGATCATTCTCCACAGCGTCCATTCTTTTATTTCTCTAAACAATATTCTCTCTTTTGCGATCCTTCTGTCAGTCAATCAGTTATGTGCCATGCCTGATACGCGCTTAGACGATCATATATCTTTCGATACATGACTGACGAAGCAGATTTTTTTCTCGCAGTAGGTTGTCATTTTTTTCTGCGCTAGACCATTTACTATCCAAGGCTATAGAAGCCGGTCTGTCCTGCTATTTACCAATAGTTTTAAGAAGAGGATTCATACCTTTCCCAATGGTATTAGTACGTAAGCGAATGTAATGGATTCGACTGGAATTCGAACTTGGGGTTAATTGATTAAAAAAACAATGTTTACGTTGATATGATTACACATAGGCAGGAAGGGAACGCTAAAATTTTAATTTTAATTTATTTTTATTTTAAATATATGCTTGGGGTATGTGAAATCGGCTAGACTATATACCCAAAACAAATATTTAAAATAAAAAATCTGCGTCCTCTCTCCTTAGGCCGCATCTATAGTCGCAACAACGTAAACATCACTTTAGCCTGATTAAGTCCTAAAAAACGAAACGCGTCAACGAAACAATTTTCCACTTTGTTATAGATTTTCAAATATCTATGTCTCTAACATTATATATATGGAAGATTTAAGTTAATATATATATATATATATATATATATATATATATATATATATATATATATATATATATATATATATATATATGTATTCCCAAATTTTGTTACAGCATAATTGTCTATCGCACAAAATGTCAATATCTAAAAAAAAAACATAAGCTAACTGAGTTTCCTTTTTCCAGGTTTTCAGATAAGATGTTTCGCCATCTTGACACCATTTTTCGTAAGAATCGCTAAAATCTCTTCGAGTTATTCAGCAAGAAAAGGACAGGTTAAAATCGTTTTGTGTCAGCCGTGCTATGTCTTCCCAACTGAGAAATGGTGAGAGGAAGAAGATCATTCAGGCCTTCAGTAATGGTACCAACATTCATAATCTGGCTTCCATTTTCAAAGTACATTCAAGAACCATCAAGAGAACGGTGAATAAGTTTTAAAAAGAGGAATCAGTCGAGAGGAAAACTCGATCAGGAGGTCACAACAACAAGAGGGATCATCATTTCAACTTAGAGCTAAATACATTCTTTTTGTTCAAAGTAGAGTCCAGTAGTGTTATGAAAACCTCGGCGAATTCCAGTAAGATATCTTTAATCATTTCTGATATAAAACAGTTCAGAGATTAATCTAACAATTGGACAATTTTGCTGTTACACGATTTGTACAATTTTGCTTTTGCATATATACATATATATATATATATATATATATATATATATATATGAGACAAAGTTGAAAATTTTATAAACAACGCATATCGCTGTATTTGGGCTCAGATTCCTTGGGTCAAATTGAAAGAAAAAACTGTGTGTAAGGAAAATGCGTTGGGATTTTTGAGAATAAGCTGAGCACTAAATTAATTTAACTCATCGGATCCGACGACCAGATACCAAAATGCTTTATATATATATATATATATATATATATATATATATATATATATATATATATATATATATGGTTTACGAAAAACTAGGTAATCCGTATGGGTAGACCCAAGGAGGATAATGTAAATCAGAGCTAATAATTTAAATAAAATAAAAACAGACCACTTTAAGGTTCCATGTAATAAATTATTTCACCACATTCCAAAGAAAGTTAGTGACACTTTCTCTCATGACTTCTTTCTCTCTTTTTCACTTTAGGTCTTTTTTCTCCTCTCCCCCGCTCTATATCAATATATAACTTCCGTTATGTTAACGGATTTAATGTGTCAATGTCTGGATTTCCTCAAACAATTTAAATTTGAGAGAATAGTAATTTTACATCTAACTCAATCATGTCTATCTCACTTCCTCACTTCGTTAATTTACAAATGCTTAGTACTGCCCGTCAAAAATGTGTAAATTTCTTTTCATTTTTCGTTTCAACCTTTGGAAGTAAAATCTGATGATCCGCGGTCCTTTAAAAGGGCTGTGGTGAAATTATTTATTACATGGAACCTTAAAGTTGTCTGTTTTTATTTTTATTTAATATATATATATATATATATATATATATATATATATATATATATATATATATATATATATATATAATGAAATTCCTAAGGTTTAAAATCTTAATTTCAACAATATCGTATCTAGTATACTAATAAATATAGTATTTTAGATCTTTATAAATAAATATATAAATATATAAAATATGACTTAATCATATTTGAAGCCCCTTTAAGCTAATCCTAATATATTTTATAAAATATAAATATAAATGCCAATGTATTGTAGTGCATCTTATGTATGCCCTTAAAAAAACAGACATGGTGACCCGTCCTCTTATAAAGAAACCAGTATTGAGGGCAGAAATTACAAACCCACATCTAACCCTTAACCTTTATTTACACTTTCTCCTCTCAAATAACATTTATTATCCTCATTCGTCAAAAAAGGCAACACCCTTTTAAAATTTTGTAATCCTTTCCCCCCTACAAGTTAAACTATATAATATGATTTAGCTTTAAAAAAGTTAATAATTTTCTTCGAAAATTATTCATTATCGTTTGAGAATGGAACAAAAAATTTAATTTTAAGTTTAATTTAAATTTTAGTTTTTAGTTCTGAAACATGGTAATTTCTGTATCGCGATAAATACATATGTTTAAATATAATATATATATATATATATATATATATATATATATATATATATATATATATATATATATATATATATATATATATATATATATATAGTTAGTTTACGAAAAACTAGGTAATCCGTATGGGAAGACCCAATGAGGATAGAATCCAGAGAGCTCAATGTAAATCAGAGCTATTGAAATAAAAACAGATTACTTTAAGGTTCCATATAATAAATTATTTCACCACAGCCCTTTTAAAGGACAGTGGATCATCAGATTTATTTCCAAATGTTGAAATGAAAAAATGAAAATAAATTTACACATTTATGACGGGCAATAATAAGGAAACTCACGAAGTGGGGGCAGTGTAGGGGGGTAGAGAGACAGCATTGAGTTAGATGTAATATTTCTATTGTTTCAAATGCTGTACGTAGGTGAACGAGGGTTTGAGTGGGCTTGCCTTGTTCAGATTGTTGATCACGCTAGGTAACACGCTCTCTCCCAGAAACTGTAACTTAGCATAGTTGCAGTATAAACCTGCGGTTTATACTGCAACTATGCTACAAATGTACCTGAGCGAGCGTCCTAATAGACTGGTATCCTCGTATACGAGAGGCCAACTATTATATATATATATATATATATATATATATATATATATATACAAGTATAGGATTGGTATATACGGAATAAATTCCAATAACCAACAATTATTATTCTTAAAAAAGTGCTCAATACTAAGTAGAGCAGATATAAGTATTTATTTAAATATTATAACATAAATATGTTATAAAATCACTACAAAAATAGCCATTTTGTTTCAACACTTCTGGTGTCTTATCAAGTGATGATGTTGATAAGATATTATCACTTGATAAGACACCAGAAGTGTTGAAACAAAATGGCTATTTTTGTAGTGATTTTATAACATATTTATGTTATAATATTTAAATAACTAATTATATATATATATATATATATATATATATATATATATATATATATATATATATATGAAATTGAACATTGAAGTCAACACTGACCATTGCGTCTAGCATGAAACAGCCTGTCGCCTCTGATTCCTATGTTCACTATGATATCCATATTATATTATATTATATTATATTATTTATTATATCACTTGAGGCTGTCGATAGCTGAACTAGCACATTGTGACTAAGGGCTTAAGTTTGATGGCTTTGTTCAGATTGTTGATCACGCTAGATAACACACTCTCTCTCAGAAACAGTAACTAAGGTCTGCTCAGAATAGTGGCGATATTAACCGCAAGTTGTCTCTGTGGGTGTTGAACAACTACAAATGTGCCTGAGCGAGCGTCTTCAATAGGGATTATTAGCTGCCCTAGTCGACGGGTATCCTAGAAAATACGACAGGCCAGCTATTATTATTATTATTATATAAGACCTGTAGAATTCCCTGTGGATTGTACGCATTGTATTATCTTACTTTGCTAGGTACTATTTCCGTTTTTTTTATTTTTATAATAGAAGTAGGGTTTTATTGGGTGGAATTACTAACCCCATGCCCTTATGATTTTTTTATTATGAGTTGTCGTTCTATTAGGCTAGAAAGCCCGGTTTACTTTGCTATTAACGAGTATGATGATAGGGGAAAAAGATGATTTCATGCCTTCCCAGAGATATTTATACGAAATTGGAATCAAACACGATGGCCTCGAATGGAATTTGTAACCGGCACGTCAATTTTCTCTTGTCGCGCTAGGCTACGAGCACTTTCCAGACCTGAGAAGAGAAGATGGAACGGCTCGATAATGTTATCAATCTTGACCTCACATCTCGATTTCCCACCATGCACCCCCCCGCTCTGTCATTTCTATATTTTCTTGGCAATTGTTCAGATTAGTTTTTCTCTTTGGTACCTCGACCGTATGAACTTAATCGTTCTACTAGATTGGCAGTTAGGTCTCATCGTTTTACTGTTGAATTAGGCAGATGTTTTATTTATTCTAAAACTTTCTTTTCGCACACTTTTCACCTGCAGATCTTTCTTGCCGATTGTTGTTCCCTACAACCTACGATCTTCAAAAATTTAAATACAACATCAATTGCCATCTACAGTCTTCCTTGAAATTTGTTATTTTCTTATCGTATTGCCTGACTAACGTCTTCTCATTTTGTTTCGTTTTGAATAACCTCTTGCGTCTTAGTGGCATTATCGCCTTGCTTGGGGGTGTAATGAATTTAAATAAAAAAGAGTCTTTTGATACTCTCTCTTTCTGTGACTTGGAAAAGCGACATGTACAACCAGTTGCTATGAAAAACGCTCTGAACGACCGAGCATATACCCGGACGATCTGCTGGGTCAAAGGTTCATGAAAACTTTGTGCCTAGTCTGTATTTTCAGCTTCATCAACGTACCCCTATTTTTGTTTTGTCGAATATAAAAATGAACGAAGCGATGGAATTGAAAACACATTCCCCGAATTTCCTTCATCAATTATTCACGATGAGGCGATCTGCATGCCATCAGCCGATTTAAAGCCGCCAATCACAATGGAAATCTTCGAATCAACGTAACTTTCTGAAGAAATTGTTTCTTACCAGATTAAATATGTAATCTAATACCGTAGTCCTCATATTTCTACACGCCATCCACTGATAAGGCACATTATTCAGGGCTTTGGTAGTAATCGAGAAAGAGAAGTTGAACAAGCCATTAATGCTCTCTGGGTAAGTAAAGTAATTACACACACACACACACACACACACACACACACACACACACACACACACACATATATATATATATATATGTTCTCATTAATTAAATTTTTTTCATATTGACAAAACAAAAATGGATTTGACAAGAAAAGCCTTTTACCACGAAAGCCTTGCTTGCGAATTGTTTCAGTTGATCCTTGGATCGCAACTCCATAGCACGGTCACTTCATCCACTACGGCAAACCTAGGCTTGACACACAAGTTCATGATAACAGCTTGCATCGAGCTGCCGACTTGTTCTCGTCGTAGAACCTCGCCTTGACCACCTACCCGCAGTCCATCGAATCCTCCTAAGTCTTTCCTGAATCCTTACCGCTATGGGAGGCTCTACGAAGCGACGGAGCTCCCGACGACATTGCATTCATGTTCCTCGAGACGAGCAAGCTCCTTTACTACGACACTGTGACTACCCATTATATATATATATATATATATATATATATATATATACATATATATATATATATATATATATATATATATATATATATATATATATATATATATATATATATATATATATATATATATATATATATCCGAATGTAATGAGAACGAAAATAATATATAAATTCTAACGTTCACACCATTAATTCAAACGAGGGCTCAATACAGATAGTAGAGCAATAATTATTTATTATAATTTTTTTCACATAGACAAAAACAATTTACTCACTACAAAGATGTAACTTCGTTTCAGTGCATTTATTTGCACCTTGACTGGTGAGAACCAAAATGGTTATGAACAATTCTGTTTAAAAGCAAGCCGCATGTGAAACGTCACTTCTTTTTTCCATATGTTTGAAAAAAGAAAAGGGAAAATATATAAAGGCAAAAAGGTGACGGAGGGAAACAATGGTGGTTGTTGATAGCAGTTTGATGAAGGATGGTTGATGTGTTAATGTAATGGCTAGCTCTGAAAACCTTCTTTTCGACAACAACGGTCAAGGGTTAAGGAACAGCATTCCCAACCCTTTTAAGAGTGAGGGGTGGGGAGGAAAGATGAGAATAGGAGGTATAAATATGATGAAAGAGGAGGATGGGAAAAATTCAAACGATAGTCAGAACAGTAACTGGGAATGTTTTTTTAGGGTTATTTTAAAAAAATCTTATTTTTATATTCCTTAATACTTTGTTCAGCTTTTGGAAATCTTCATTCACTATTCCAGTGCGCTCTCAGATTTCTATGACAAATTTTCTGTCGTCGATCAGAATATTTCCCAGAGCTGTAAAACCTCTGATTCCATTGTTACTAATTCGAATATCGCATATTGTTACTTGGCCCTTTCGCAAATGACCACATACTCTGTTGTTTACCAAATACAGGGTGCGGCAAAATGATATGACATAATCGTTTTAAAAATTAAATCAACGTGTTTTCGTGCAGGACGTCGTGGAGACTATTTGACTGAGGCTGTTACCGCCGCCATATTTTCCGGAGTTCGGGCGGTCTGAGGTCGGCCGGTTGATTTTCGTTTCAATGCTGATCCACTAGCTCTGAAGTTGGTAACCCATAACAAAGTCGTGTTTCGTGTAGGTACGAAATCATGTCTACCAAGCCTGATATACACAAGGAACGCTCTTTGGGTTACAGTTACCGATTTGTTGTTCTTGATAAACATTTCCACAATAAAAGCGCGATGCTCGCCCATACAATTCATGTTGGCAACTGAAAACGAAACGAAACAGAATGGAATTGTATGCACATTTCGAAAATAAAAAACACATTTTTCGTTCCTGACTTTATTTCGCTTTTATTAAACCTAGAAAATGTGTCAGATCATTTTTCCTCACACTGTATATAATGTTTAGTATACCTG
>OZ038494.1:86227509-86232509 GCA_964036315.1 Acanthosepion esculentum | reverse complement strand
CAGGCTGGTAAATATTGTTAATATTGTTTATTATAAACAGAGCATTTGCTTAAATATTTGTATCTATAAAAAGAACGTATAAACATAAAAAAAATGTCTTAACAAAGAAAATTATCTGATTTTAATGCTGATTTAGTTTAAGACAGGACTACAATTGACCAGGCATTTCAAACTCAAGAGCACAATATGGTCATTAGGGCCTGAATGACGTATAAGCGCATTTTTCGCATTGAAATTTGTTAGCATTGTATGTAGTGGCTTTTTCGACGGTAGTTCAGCTTTCCCTCTTACGAGTTTTTAAATTGATTTCTTCATATAAAATTTTAAAAAGAGACAGAGAAATTGTATCAAAATGCACTTGTACCCTCTCCTCAGCTATTTGATGCAGAAACATAGTGGTGGGGAGGTTTTTCCCCTTCCCTGGGTAAATCGATTTATTGATTTGTTAGATTTTTTTATGACTCATCAATCATTTGCAGATTATTTAATTTTGGGGGAATTTTAAGAATTCTTTTGTAAATACTAGTTACTTACTAATAAAAGTCATACAATTCAACCCACAGATGGATATATACCTTTTCCAAGTTTTTTTTGCGAGTAAGTGAATATAACGAAAGCCGAGTGGAATTCGAACTCGGCTCTCCGATTTCCATTTGATAGCCGTTATCCATTACACTACCCGCACATCTAGGCTTACAGCATCTGGTATAACCAAACGGTCATCCTTCTCTGGGTAGGAACAAGAACATATGATGCTGTTTTTGAAATTGATTGACAATCTGTTTCCTTTCTTGGTCAGTAGATCAAGCCCAATACTTTTTTTGTATGCTACTGTTCACCCGATAAAAGGCCAAACATTCACTCAAGGTGGAGGTTTACTGAATGTAATTGCCTTAAGCACATAATAATTGTTGATTTTCAGAGTATGTAGGATAGTTGAAGATTGATTTAAATGATAATTAATCTGATTTAAAACAATACTTTTAGTTTAAAATATCACAGAAATACATTTTTTTAACACGGCGGTACGTGTTTTGATTAGGTGTTAGCGGATTGACAAGCAAAAAATTTAACTATTTTTCTACGAGGGACATATCTGTAAAAATTACTTGAGGAATATAAGGTGAGCAATTTTATACAATTTTTAACTATCCATTAATATTAAACAATTAGGAAAATATTCTTCATAATGCCATGTTTTATTGAATTTTAGGGACTTTGACTTTAAAATTGCTATAGGTAGCGTTCTTATTTTCTAATAATAATTTTTTGATAATGTTATGTATGGACGTCCGTATTTACATAAATAGGCACGTTTACACACACACACATGAAATTCAAAATTCTTTTTGAAATGTGGGGTGTCACTGAATTGTAGTAAGCTTTTCAATTTATGATTAGCAAATATAGTTTTTTACATAATAACCTTTTGACCTAACCGGTACAAAATAATAGAGAATTTTAAAAGTTTTAAAATTCTAATTAAAATTTTTTAAAATGGAAACAAGTCTCACAAAAATTCATTATTTATCAATTTTTTTTTCTTAACAGAACAGTGTCCAACATATATCTTAATCATAAGAGAGATGAAAGCTTTTCTAATTAAAAAAAAAATGCTTTAGTTTTACTGCATTTTTTATTTTGCGATTTTTACAAAATAGAAAAAAAATTGATAACTCAAAATCTCCAAGCAGCTAAGCGTATAACTAATAAAAACATTAAGAGGTACAAAAATGAATTTCTAGAAGTTTCATAAAATTTAATAAGTGGGATGTAACAAATGTGAAAATAAATGTTTTTACAAAGATTTTGTGAAGCTATTTTGGCTGTTATAGCCAAGGGATAATAATTTTGGCTGTTATAACCAAGGGATAATAATTTTGGCTGTTATAGCCAACGGATAATATTTTTGGCTGTTATAGCCAAGGGATAATATTTACACAGTACAAATTTTATTTTGGAATCATATTTACATAGTAAAACATATTATAACATATATATATATATATATATATATATATATATATATATATATATATATATATATATATATATATATATATATATATATAAAATAAAGAAAATGTAAGTAAAAAATTTATTTAATTTAATATTCTAGCGATAAGCAGCACACATCAGCTAAAATTAGATCTCATGCCGAAATAGATTCATGACACGTAGATCGCAATATAAGTGAAGATCATATTTCGAAAGAGATTTATGACACGTAGATCACAATATAAAAGTGTAGATTACAAACCGAAGTAGATTTGTGACACGTAGATCTCAATATAAAGTGTAGATCGCAGATCGAAGTAAATTCATGACACGTAGCTCGCAATATAAAAGTGGATAACATATACTAAAACAGATTTATGACACGGAGATAGCAGCATGTGTAATACATACCGAAGTAGATTTCTGCGAGATCAATGTAAAGTGTAGATCGCAGACCGAGGTAGATTCATGATACGTAGATAACAAGGCAAAGTAGCACTGATTTTTTAAGAAGAAAGATTTCTAAAATAATTTAATTCATTTTTAAATAAATTCTGAAGCTTCATTAAATTCCGACAATTATTTGATTTTCCTAAGAATTTCCAAATTAATGTGTTTTTCACCCTCAATAAAAAGAAACTCTCAGATTACCTATAATCATTTTTATTCCCCCTGCTGACGTAAGAAAAACATTTTTAAGCAAAATTTCGAAAGTTCTAAAAAGGATAAAAAATGTTTAATTTGATAATAAAAAAATCCTTTGATCTTCCTTCTTAATAATATCATAAAGATTTAATCGATAAAACTTTGTTTTTATTAAGTCTGGAACATTTTTTCATGATGTATGCTCATGTTTTAGAGAAACTGTGGAGGTACAAAGCCATTAAGAAAATCCCAGGAAATCCCTGATTACCTACCAAAGATCAAGTTTATACGCGCCGTTCACATATGAAAAAGGAAAAACACACTATGTTTGATATGCTCAATAAATTTAGGAGAAAAAATCTTTTTACATGATGTCCCAGATAAAAGACCAGTTAAACGGTTGCGTGAATTGAGGGCAATCAGGAAAAGAGACGGGTTTTTTTAATGCCATAATTCGGAATGAAGTCTTGAATTCGTACAGTGACTGCAAGTGTCAGGGGCAATCTCGCATTGAGCGAGACTACAGGTGTTATCTCACTTTCTCTCTCTCTCTCTCTCTCTCTCTCTCTCACACACACACACACACACACACTCACACACACACATACTCACATTTTTGTTTCTTTCTCTTTCTCTCTCTCTCTCTCTCTCTCTCTCTCTCACACACACACACACTCACACACACACATACTCACATTTTTGTTTCTTTCTCTTTCTCTCTCTCTCTCTCTCTCTCTCTCTCTCACACACACACACTCACACACACACTCACACACACACATACTCACATTTTTGTTTCTTTCTCTCTCTCTCTCTCTCTCTCTCTCTCTCTCTCTCAGGGACACACATTTTTGTTTCTTTCTCTCTCTCTCTCTCCCTCCCTCACACACACACATTTTCTTCCTTTCTCTCTCTCTCACGCACACACACATTTTTCTTATTTGATCTCCCTCTCACGCACACAAACACACACACACACACATTTTTCTTCCTTTCTCTCTCTCTCTCTCTCTCTCTCTCTCTCTCTCTTAGGCACACACGTTTTTGTTTCTTTATCTCTCTCTCTCACACATAGATTTTTCCTTTCTCTCTCTCACGCGCGCACACACATCTTTTCTTACTTTCTCTCTCTCTCTCAGACACACACATTTTTGTTCCTTTCTATCTCTCTCTCTATCTCTCACACACACACAAATACATTTTTCTTCCTTTCTCTCTCTCTCACGCACACACACACACACACACACATTTTTGTTCCATTGTCTCTCTCACTCTCTCTCTCTCTCTCTCTCTCTCTCTCTCTCTCTCTCTCTCTCGGGCACACACATTTTTCTGTCTTTCTCTCTCTCTCTCAGGCACACACATTTTTGTTTCTTTCTCTCTCTCTCTCTCTCTCTCTCTCTATATATATATATATATATATATATATATATATATCGCGCACACACATTTTTCTTCCTTTCTCTCTCTCTTACGCACACACACATTCTTTCTTCCATTCTTTCTCTCAAACATACACACACAATTTTCTTCCATATTTTCTTTCTCTCTCACACACACACATTCTTTCTTACTTTCTCTCTCAATTAAAGTGTTTCGACATATTTCTAGAAGTATTCCTAACACGAGCATTTGAAAGAGCTGAAAGGCAATAATCCGAGAAGAACTTCGTTAGTAATAAACAAAAAAGAGTACTGAACGTGATATCTGTCCTACTGTACGGCCGTAAATGCTGGGACATTTCTACAAAGATGAAGAAGAGACTTGAAGCAACAGAAATGTGGTTCTACAGAAGGATGATGAGGATGCCAGGGACCGAAGATGTGAGCAACGACGAGGTTTTAGAGAAAATGGAAACAAAACGGAAACTTATACATAATATCAGAGAGAGACAGTTGAAATTTCAAGCTCACGTAAGGAGGAAAGAAGGCTTGGAAAATCCGATACTCACAGGGCGGACTGACGGCAACAGGGTAAATGGGAAAGAACGCATAACATAATTGACGAGCTTGAGACAATGGATGGCGGTACAGGGTATAGAAACAACGAAAAAATGATTTATTTAGAATTGCAATGGACAGGAAATTGTGGAGAGCCATGATCGCCTACATCCTGAGGGGACACGGCACATAATGAGAGAGAGGGAGAGAGAGAGAGAGAGAAGTACAGATTAAACTGCCACCTGTCTCTCCAGTTTCCGTGTTAAAGTACCCCTTGTAGTTGGCAACTGAAGAGATCACTTCCTCACCCCGCCCTTTCTTCTATCTCTTTTTCTAACTGCGCCAAACCTGTGCCAGTGCCAACCTTTAACACCTAAAACGGCAAGGATATATGTCTTCACCCACAACGAGCGACTG
>OZ038494.1:86172509-86225009 GCA_964036315.1 Acanthosepion esculentum | reverse complement strand
TATATATTATAAAGTTAATATATATAATATATATATAAAGTTAATATATATAATATATATATATATATATAAGTTAATATATATATATATATATAAGCTGTTTTGAAACCTTCAAGTCTGACGAAGTTTTATATATATATATATATATATATATATATATATATATATATATATCAATATATAAATATATTATTTTAAAAATTAAAAAAGAACATTGTTAATAATTGCTTAGCCGAAAACAGTCCGATATATAGAAAATTTGTACAATTTAATATAGTTTATGTCCATAAAAAGATAACACTTATATGAGTGCAAGAAAAATTGCATATTTAAAAAAAGTGCATTATATATAATGCAATTTTAAAAATATGCAATTATATATAATACACTTTTTTAAAATATGCAATTTTTCTTGCACTCATATAAGTGTTATCTTTTTATGGACATAAACTATATTAACTTGTACAAATTTTCTATATATCGGACTGTTTTCGGCTAAGCAATTATCAACAATGTTCTTTTTTAATTTTTAAAATAATATATATATATATATATATATATATATATATATATATATATATATATATATATATATATATATATATAAACTATATTAAATTGTACAAATATATATATATATATGTATAATGAAACAAGCTTCCATATAGATATATATGCAAATCAGCCAAACGTTAAAATTACTACGAGTCCCTGCTTTCGCCATCGCTAGCTACGGATGCAAGTCATGAGCACTGACCAAGACGGAAAGATACCGGATCGATTCTTTCGAAATGTGGGCATATCGCAGAGTCCTTAGAGTGCTATGGACAGCGAGACGCACTAATAAGGTGGGTGCTAGATGCCATCATAACTAGCTACGTGTTAAGAGAGCAGGTGGCACTAACGAAGCTCAGTTAATTTGAGCGCATGATGCAACTAAGCGCCTTAAATAAGGACATGTTGCTGGCTCCAGTGGAGTGCAAGCGGAGCCTGGGAGGAACATCTATGTTTTTGGTTTGAGGCTATTAAGTGGTGAACTGGAATGATGGTGGCTAAGGCTGTAAGGGCAATGTAGCGATTACTACTATGTTTGACACGCCTACATTTTTCTTAAATGTGATTGGTCAAATAATAAATACTATTACAGGACAATTTACTGATCGCATTCACCACACTGAATTTTTCCTACTCTTAATTCACAAACATGCTTTTGTTATAAAATCACCGATTGGGTAATTTTTCATCCAATCAGATATTTTTTGGGTGCTCTCGAAATTTCTCCCGCCATTGTTCTGGGAGCCTACCCGTAGTTATATACACCGGAATTCGTTCCATAAATAGACAGTAGAAGCAGAACTCAGTAGAACACAGCAACTCACACGCGTCTACACAAACTATTCATTCCACTCACACACGCACGCACGCAGAACTTAAATATCATTCACCATCAGTTCTATGTAACAAGCCAAGTTGCAACAGCTCTGTTAGTTATATCTAATCCACAACTGATTTATTACATGTTCTTCTGAAAACATCATTCTATCTAATACAGAACTTTGAACATTCTTTCAGAAAACTTGTTTATTTACATTTAATCTTTCAGCTAACAGTTAAAGGAAACAACTTCTCCTATCTTATTGTTTCACACATTACAAAAATTATTTTGTATTTGTTGATTTTAATATATATTTTATCGTTGAAACAAAAATCGGTTTTCCATTGTTTTTCCTTGATACAAAAATGTATAATTGTTAAATGCTATTCAACACGCAGCCACATCAACCTTTTCAACACAACCAGCATTTACAGCAGCATCGGAAAGAAAGAGAGGGAGGGGATTGCTGACCACAGAGTCGCAAAATGCACTAACCGAATCAATGATGATGATGATGTTATCAAATACGTCAATAGATGTAAAAAAAATACGTATGATGGCTATTTAAACTTTCGTTGTGAAACCCGTGTTGTTATTGTGTTTCGGTTAACTTTTCACAGGGAAAGTTCTTTCACAAATACGGCCCACCGTGAATGAGTTTTATGCCCACCCCTACACTAAGCGGTGTTCATGAGGTGTTCATTAAGTACATCTATGTTCCCTGCACTGATGATAAAATATAGAACGTTTAGTTGATTTCTAAAAAGATAGGGCGCTGATGTCGAAATTGACGCTACAAACAACTGGTGTTTCAAATTTAATTACAGTGTAACATGAGAATAAAGAAAGCAATGTATCCAACAACAGTTCACTCATCTTCTGGTTTTGGCTATGCTACGGTTTAAAATCTGATTAACGTGAACCTTATAAGGATTGCGACAGATTCGACGATTCACATGCTTAAACAAATACATCCTTGTGCAAATTAATTGGAATAACCACTTTAGTTTCCTTTCTTTTATCATACGGTCAGTTTTAGAGTGACAGGGTGTAATCAGTTTCTATTTTTTCCTCAAATTAGGTCATTTGCACTGGTGTGCTGAAAAATGAATCTATTTTCGGGGTGTATAATGAAATTTGTTTGAACTTGAAAAATATTGCGTAATCTGTGATTGCATCAAATTTTCATCACGTCCATACACTATTGTCTCAGCTGTCGATTAGTTGTCCTACGGCCATTGTCTGCGATGGACGTTACTCCAAGGAAGCATACGAAAATTGTAACTCTGTACGAACACACTGGCAAGCCTTACTATAGAGCAAATCAAAGTACTACAGATTGGCCTGGAAACTCTCCTGATTCAAATCCAGTCTAGAATCTGTGGTCAATCTGCAAGGAACGACTTCGTGGAATGGACATACGAAGTAGTAACACGTGCACTATTTCATGTTTCATTGGTAAATACGAAAAAAATTAAATAATTACGGAATTATTCGTTTTGTTTCAATTAATTTTCCCAAGGTTGTATGTATATATATATATATATATATATATATATATATATATATATATATATATATATATATATCATTGACGCGAAAAAAATGGAGGCAACAGTAATAATAAAAATAATTATAACGAAATTCTTCCCGTAAAAATTTCAGGGTTTACCCATTTTAATTATCTGATGAAACTTAATGCTTAAGTTAATGATTGAATAAGCTCATGCTGAGTTATATGACATAAAATATCCGTTAGAAATCCCATAAAATATCGTTAAATGTTTTAGCTTAAAACTTTAACAAAATAATCAATAACAATCATATGTATGAATGCTATCATTATTTTAAGAAGTGGGTACAAATGAACAGATTTGAAATTAACAACTGTTTTTACATTTCACAGAAACTGCCTTTAAACACTTTCATTTGCTCACTGAAACCAGGTAGTGTCTTTTTCTTTCTTTCCACGCGATCAAAACGGAATAAACCATTGTTTATGAGGTAATGGCAAGGCAAGATAGAGGCAACACAATTATAAAAGTTTAATAATAATAATAATAATAATAATAATAATAATAATAATAATGATGTCTGTAAAATTTATCAAGCGAATTTGAGCAGATAACTTCGCAACATTTTGACAGACCCTCTATAATTTATTGATGAAACGAATTTTCTGGATGTTTTCTAATTTCGAAAATATATGTTCATTTTGTGGGAAACAAAATATTGACTGGCTTTTCATGAATATTTAATGCACATATATTGACAGAAGAGCGGTTTCACGAATTAAATAATGCATGCTATTTTTTAAACTATGTTGATTTGAGAAGCAACACACGCCCACGATACATACATACATACATACATATATATATATATATATATATATATATATATATATATATATATATATATATATATACATAGATAGATAGATAGATAGATAATGAACAGACTAACATAGATAGATAGATAGATAGATAGATAGATAGATAGATAGATAGATAGATAGATAGATAATGAACAGACTGGCATAGAGAGATAGATAGATAAAGTAAGAAAGACATAGATATAGAGAGACGTAAATAGGTATAGAGAGACATAGATAGAGAGAAATATATAGAAAGAGATTTAAATAATAAAGAGGCTGAGATAGATAGATAGATAGATAGATAGATAGATAGATAGATAGATAGATAGATAGATAGATAGATAGATAGTGAGAGAGAGATACATAAATAGATATGTATAAGTGTCTTAGATAGATAGATAGATAGATAGATAGATATGGAAAGGCTTAGATAGATAGATTGAGAGAGCGAGACAGGCATAGATAGATAGATAGATAGATAGATAGATAGATAGATAGATAGATAGATAGATAAATAGATAGATAGATAGATAGATAGATAGTGAGAGAGAAACATAACTAGATAGGTATAAGAGTCTTACATTGGTAGATAGAAACATATATATATATATATATATATATATATATATATATATATATATATATAGATAGATAGATAGGCAGAGACATCGATAGGTAGATAAATAGAAAGAGACCGAGATAGATAGTGAGATAGATACATAGATAGCTATGTATAAGAGTCTTACATAGATAGATCGATAGATTCCTTGTTGTTCTTTTTCACAAATGTGTTCAGGGATTTCTACATTTAAACATCATGTATTATAATTAATATTCAATCTGTAAAGTCAGACGGGAAGTCACTGTGGCGATCTCTGTGGCTGAGCTTTCTAAAACACGCCGGATCAGATGTACTTTCTCTTACGTGTGCCCAAACCAGTTGTCATAATTCCCACCTCTTGTGGCGTGTCCGTTCAGATCATGGCGATCACGGCTCTCTACATTTTCCTTTTCTTTGCATCTCTTAGTAAACTTTGTCTTTTTGCTACGTCTCCTAGTCCATGTTATGCCAACTGTTTTCACAAAATCGTTAGGCAATTTACGTTGATCTCATCCGTCACTCTTGCTTTCAGTCACTCTCGTCAAATTTCCTAAATCTTCATTAGTTCTCTCTGTCACTGTGTGTTTATCTAAAAATAAATACGCTTAAATTCTCCTTCACCCCTGCCGTGCGTCAAAGGCTTAGTGGTAGAATCCCCGACTGACACTAATTCAGTTGGGTTTCGATCCTAGCTAGAGGCAAACGGACGTCTAGCCACACTGATGAGCTGTGATACAGCGGAACAGTCTGTCTGTGGATGACAATATATATATATGCATATAAATAAATAAATAAATATATATATATATATATAGTTATTATTTAAATAATACATTTTAGAAGCATCAAGGGTTGTCTTCAGTGATGCCCAGTCCTCATCACCGATTTCGGGTTTTGCATCATATCGGCTCAAACAGCAACCCCGACCTGATTCTTGGCGAGTCAGGCCGCCTCCTTGAAAGCGTCGTGCTACGCACCGCGACATTGCAAAAGAAGTAATCATAAGAACTAGCAAGGTTAGTCATTGACCGTTCTTATTGACATCTGTCAGTCAGCGTCAGCCAATCAAATACAGGGCTTTGCACGCTCCCCTACTATATAGTGTTGTCTTTTTATTTCACACACACACACACACACACACACACACACACACACACACACATACGTATATATATATATATATATATATATATATATATATATATATATATATATATATAATAGAAATCCAAATTTATCTCATTCGAATAGCTATTTCAAATAACAAGTCCTATGTGTGAAGGAATACAATAGGACCTAAAAATTCAACATTTAAAAAATAAAACAGAAGTTTATATATATATATATATATATATATATATATATATATATATATATATATATATATATATATATATATATAATAGAAATCCGAATTTATTTCATTCGAATAGCTATTTGCGATCACGATATAGTGGCCTAAGAAAAATCTATCCTTGGGCATATATCGATTCTTAATCCCATTAACAACCTTCTTGATATCATCAGTTCCCAACTAGATATTTATAATGATACAACTATTTATCCCTGTCTTACTAGTCCTATATGCCCGATAAGGCAAATCTGGCAGCTCATCTAAAAAATGACTTCAAATTAGTTGTTAACTGGGGCAAGAAATACTTGTAAATTTGAATGCCTCTAAAATGACTGTTGAAGTCATTTTTTGAAATTCCATCAGCATGCCTCCAGGAAACCAGCTTATTACAGTTTGTGGTCTCACGTTTTCCACTGAAATGAAATGGAATGATTATATCAAATCTATTGTTATGTCTGCCGCAAGGAAAGTTGGTTCACTATGTTGTACCAGACAATTCTTCTCACCAGAAAACCTCTTGTATGTTTATAAATCTACCATTTGTCTGAATATTGCTGCCAATCTAGTGCTTCTTCTTTATATCTTGAGATTCTTGACAAAATCCAAAGAAGGGTCAGCAATGTTATCAGTTCTGACCTGGCATCTTGACTTCAGTCACTTTCCTACCGCCATGACGTGGCTTTCCTGTGTTTTTTCGTCCTTGCATGGAGTATTGCTGCCATATATGGTCTGGAACCCCTGCTGTTTGCCTCAGGGTTCTTGATAAGATCCAGAGACGGATATGCAATGTAATTGGCCCTGATCTGTCATCTCGTCTGCAGTCGCTCTCTCACAGACGCGCCGTTGCCTCGCTCTGTCTTTTTAACAAATACTTTCACGGTAATTGCTCCGATGAGCTACTTTCGCTGGTTCCCAGGCCTCATGAATTTAAGCGTCCTACGAGGCTGGCATCCCGTTCCCACCACTTCACCGTTGAAACTGTTAGATGTAGACGTCTCTTCTACTCCAATAGCTTCATGTCTCGCACATCTCGCCTGTGGAACTCCCTTCCTTATTCCTGTTTCCCTGAAAAATACAATCTCCAACTATTTAAGTGTAACGTCAATCGACATCTCCAGTTGCCTTGATCTATCCACTTCCCTTCTCCACATGCTTTCACCTTTCATTCCTATCTGCTCTCGCTCCAAATCTACTGTAACCCCCTTGCCTTGATCGATCCACTATCTTTCTCCACATCCTCTCCTTTACCACTCCTATTTGCTCTTCCTCCAAACCTTCTGTAACCCCTTGCGTGATAGTGGCTTCCAGCTTTGCTTGGGGTGAAAAGCTTAAAAAATAATCTCATAGCAATTATTCTAATGATCTTTCCTTCTCCTCAAAACACATCAATTTAAACATATTACTAGATTGGTAACTAGGTCTCATTGTTTTACTGCAGAAATGTCAAGATGTAAATTCTATTCTAATAAGTTCATATTTTCATGATAATTGTTCTAATAAGCTTTCTTCTTTGGTACCTCAATTTCATCACTGTAAACCTTGTACTAGATTGGCAACTAGGTCTCATCATTTATAGATTCTCTATGCCTTTTCTATAAATCTTTTTTTTCTCCAAAACAAAACTGCTTTCTTTTAGTCATCACAGAGAATCATTTTGACATTCCATCAGCATGCCTGATGCTCACCTCCAAGAGACAATCTCATTGTACGTTGTGGTCTCACGTTTTCCATTAATATGAAGTGGAATTATTATATAAAATCAATTGTTAAGTCTGCTGCTAGGAAAGTTGGTTTACTATGTCTTGATAGACAATTTTTCTCACCTGAATCTCTGTTTCATATTTATAGGTTCCTCCACAGATTCGCTAAATATAAGCATACATCATGAAAAAAAAATGTTTCAAGGTTAGTAAAAACCAAATCAAGATATTTTATCTTCAAAATTTTAGGCGATTATTAAGAGGAAAGACCAAACAATTTTTTTATTATATTTTTCTTATCCTTTTTAGAACGTTCGAAATTATTTGCGACCCATTCTTCTGTCTTCTATGCTTATAAAACATCATTTTTAAATATAATAATTACTTGTAAAATAAAAAAAAGAAATTTTGAGCTGCTAAACATTTATTAGTCTTTCTTTTTGTTTTTTTCTTGTTTGTATTTTACTGATGTTAACTCAACACAAAACCCAAACGCCACTCAGCTTAGGAGGCTGCTAAATGGAGTTTTGTACATATAGATAACAGTTAAGCCTAGATTTCTATAGGTTAAGTGATCGGGAAAGCATTTTCTCGGGTGTCTATCGCCCAAAGTAGTGCGCCTCGGGAAGTAGCAGCCCGAAGGGAACGGCTTTCTTACGAATGGGATACGTAAGGAATAATGATGGTGATGATGTGTGGCTCGACATCCGATTAATGTATATTTTGGCAGCACTCTTCCTTTTAAACATGTTTAATGTTTACCCATTTTAGAGGAACAGCAAGCGAAGCAGTTAGAGAGGAATCCTGCGCCGACAATGCATTATAATGAAACAATAATTTGCGACCCATTCTTTTATGTCCTCTGCCTATAAAACATCATTTGAAAATATAATAATTACTTGTAAAATAGAAAGAAGAAATTTTGAGCTGCTAAACATTTATTAGTCTTTCTTTCTTTCTGTTTGTTTTTTCATGTTTGTCTTTTACTGTTGTTCACGCAACACAAAACCCAAACACCACTCAGGTGTTGAATAGGGTTTTGTACATATAGATAACGGTTAAGCCTAGATTTGTATAGGTTAAGTGATCGGGAAAGCATTCTCTTGGGAGTTTGCTTCACAAAGTAAAGCTCCTCGAGAAGTAGCAGTCGAAAGGAAACTGTTTTCTTACCAATAGGATACGTAAGGAATGATGATGATGAGGAGGAGGAGGAGGGGGAGGAGGGGGGAGGAGGAGGGAGGAGGAGGGAGGGGAGAGGAGGAGGAGGAGGATCCCTCGCTTGTATACGTGTTATGGGTGATCTTACTTCCAAACTGGTGGAACTAATGAATGCGGCTCGTCAGAATATTTTCTGCAGAGATGGTGTAGCGAGTGGCTGCCAATTCATCGCCTCCAAAGCCGCGTAAACACTTTTGAGACTCTGATATGGCAGCAAATACTTCACACGTGTAACGACATAGCGCTGGAAGGCGGACTCAGATACTTTCTGAAGTGGTACAAGAAAGCAAGCATTTTTGCAGCATCTTCCATACCTCTTTAGTGATGGATCGTGTTTATGAGTAAACAGACAGGCAGATAGATAGATAGATAGATAGATAGATAGATAGATAAACATCGTACCTATGCAGAGGACACACTTATTTACACCTATATTAATAGTAAACCTGATAGATAAGTTGTGAACTGGAAAAGAGGTAGCTTGTGAATTTCAACACCTCTAAAACAAATAGCGCTTTCTAATAACTATATCTCTGTCTTTATCTCCGAGATGAGGTATTATGATTAATTGCATTATTTAAATTATTTGGGCAGTTATCCTCATCTTCATTGCCATATTCAGAACGCTTCGGCCGTTGTACGCTTCGGACTTTATGTCATATTTCTCTGTCTATATCTCTGTCTATATCACTGAGATGAGGTATTATGATTACTTATATTATTTACATTATTCCGACTGTTAACCAAATCTTCATTGCCATATTCACAACACTTCGGCCGTTGTACGCTCCGGCCTTCTTCAAGTGATTGGAATTTCGAACCGAATAAAATGAGATAGATAGATAGATAGATAGATAGATAGATAGATAGATACATACATACATACATAATGAACAGACTGGCATAGATAGATAGATAGATAGATAGATAGATAGATAGATAGATAGATAGATAATGAACAGACTGGCATAGATAGATAGATAGATAGATAGATAGATAGATAGATAGATAGATAGATAGATAGATAGATAGATAGATAGATAATGAACAGACTGGCATAGATAGATAGATAGATAGATAGATAGATAGATAGATAGATAGAGAAAGAGAGACATATATAGAGAGAGACGTAAATAGGTATAGAGAGACATAGATAGAGAGATATATAGAAAGAGATTTAAATAATAAAGAGGATGAGATAGATAGATAGATAGATAGATAGATAGATAGATAGATAGATAGATAGATAGATAGATAATGAACAGACTGGCATAGATAGATAGAGAGATAGATAGATAGATAGATAGATAGATAGATAGATAAATAGATAGATAGATAGAGAAAGAGAGACATATATAGAGAGAGACGTAAATAGGTATAGAGAGACATAGATAGAGAGAGATATATAGAAAGACATTTAAATAATAAAGAGGATGAGATAGATAGATAGATAGATAGATAGGTATAAGAGTCTTGCATTGGTAGATAGAAACATATATATATAGAGAGAGAGAGATAGATAGGCAGAGACATCGATAGGTAGATAAGTAGAAAGAGACTGAGATAGATAGTGAGATAGATACATAGATAGCTATGTATAAGAGTCTTACATAGATAGATAGATAGATAGATAGATAGATAGATAGATAGATAGATAGATAGATAAACTTCGTACATATGCAGAGGACACAATTATTTACAACTATATTTATAGTAAGCCTGATAGGTGAGTTGTGACCTGGAAAAGAAATAGCTTGTGAATTTTAAGACCTCTAAAACAAAATTGCTTTCAATCAATAATATTAAGGTTCCCTTTCTTGCCTGTCATGAGTATGGCTAATGCTAACCCCCAGAAGTGTAATACCCTGCTCCATCTTCGTCTCACATTGTCTGTTGACATGGAAAGATTATATTGATTTAATTGCTAAGTCTGTTAGGAAAGTTGTTTCTCTATGTCTTGCTAGATAATTTTTCCTCGCCAGAATCTATCATACATATTTATAAGTCTACTATTCGTCCATATGGGCCTAGACGGCTCTGGATAGAGACAGCACCTTTGATGCCACGCATGTTGCACCTTCGAGTGGACGGGCATCACTGTTCTTCAACGATCTCTTAAATCTCTGACATGGTGGCTTCAAGTTGGCATGCCCCTATAGACCGTTTTAGCTACTGGGGGGGGGGGTAAAACACAGATGAACTAAAACGGCCACGTGCTCGCTGCCATGGCGAGCCACCTTTTAGGAGGATATCGGCCGTTGGGCTAAGTTGGAGAGGGATGAGCTCCGCCAGGTTAAAACGCCCAATACACATCACACGATTGATAGAGGTGAATAATGGAGATTTCAGCACGTCGGCGCCCCAAGTTTCTCCGACCGGGATTAAGGACGAAAGAAAATTTGTCCATGCATTGAATATTGCTGCCACATCTGGTCTGGTGCTCCTGTTATGCATTTAGAGATTCTTGATAAAATCCAAGGCATAATCTGCATTGTTATTAGTCCTGGCCTGGTATCTCGGCTGCAGTTACTTTCCCACCCCCCCTAACGTAGCTTCCCTGTATCTTTTCTATATATACTTTCATGGTAATTGTTCTGATGAAATTTTCTCTATGGGGTTAGTTTTTAGAATTGTTATTTTATTCCCCTCCCCCACAGACACCGAATTGTAAATATGGGGACTAGTTAGTATTTTCATAGAGACAGGGAGGTATTATGGTGGTTGTAGTAAAAAAGGTACGTATCAATGGGTTGTTTTGGTGTAAGGAATATTGTTCGTACGATTGGGTCAGTGTTTGCGCCTAGCTATATTTAAGACAGAAGAAGACCGTCCTTTCCCCAATCCCCCCTTCGGCCTTGTGCCACATTTCTGTAATTTATACAGAATAAATATCACTTTCCTTTATGGTACGTAGACTTTATGAATTTAAGCGCAGTACTAGATTGGCATCTAGGTCTCATCATTTTACAGTTGAAATGACTAGATGTATCTGTAAGTTTTATGCTAACGTTCTCCCATCACACTTCTCTCTTGTGGAATTCTCTTCCGGCTTCCTACTTCCCAGTCAACTTTGACCTTCAAAAATTTAAATATAATTTCAATCGTTAGCTTCTGTCATCTTAATTCTTGTTCTTTTATTGTGCTCGCTTTTTAATAATGTCTTTCTTTCTTCACATACTCTCAGTCACTCCTTGCACCTTAGTGGCTTTATTGCCTTGCTTAGGGTGAATAGATAAAAGAACCGAAGTCATGCGTATCACGTTTGTGACGTGGACCTTCCGTCAACAGGGACAAGTTCACCGGACACCGTTTCTTTGTTTACCTTTTGACCTCTCGTCTCGCTGCGACGTCTTTTCTTGTTACTGTTTGTTATTTTTATTTTTTATCTTTCCCTTTCTCTTTCCTTTGTGTTTTCTAGCATAGACTATGCTTCCATAGCTTTAATTCCCTTTTTTATCACGCATTACCGTTATTATCTACTTTCGGCAACGCAATAAGCCACGAGAATAGAGTTTGTCTTTTGGCGGGATCTTCAGAGTTCTGCCTGATTCGGTCCCTGCATGCACCACGCACCCTTGCTCGCGGCTCCGCCTTTCCATATAACTTTGGTATGTTTATTTAATTCTTCTTTAGCCTTTTCATCGCCTTTGTATTGAAATGTTTGATCGTAGCACGACAAGTAGTTTGTCGCCTCTTTGTTTCTGGGTTGCTCTTTCTAGCCCTGAATTATTGATATTTAGGAAGTTATATAGGCCTTCCTTTCTATGCTGAATTTGCTCAGACGTTTGGTCCTGCTCTTTTACCATGTCTCCCTTTGTGAATTGCCCCTTTCTAGCTCTCAACGCTGACCTGCCTTTCCTCTTTTTATTTTCTGTCTCTTCCGTCGCAGTGGACTCACCTTTTTTTTGTTTGTTTTTCTTTCAGATTTTTTACCTGATTCACAGAATAAAATCTTTCGTTTTCACTGGAATTCGTCCGTGTTTTGTGAATTCGAGTTTAAACTGGCTGTCTAAAGCAATATGTTTTTTAGCATTTTGTCCAGGGCAGCACAATGCGTTTAAGTAGCCTCGGCAGATCTAGTCGCCCATCTGGATATCAGGCATAATATCGTTCATATTATTTGCACATGTATAAATGTTTTTCTCAGATCAATTATAAAAAATGTTCTCAAGTGAATGAATCATGCGAGTATCAAAAAAGACAATCGGTCATCAGTTTTGACACTACAAAACAAAGATCTTTACTAAATTAAAAACAAAAAACCAAAACAAAACAAAAAACAATTGAAGACTTTCAGCAGCTGCAACAACTAAAATCGATAGGACATGTAACTCGCAGAGAAAATAATGGCATAATCATAATCAAAATGTTGACTATTCCATACTACATTGAAAAAAAGCTAGGAAGGAAACGCCCATCGATACTAGAAAGAACAATAACAGTTAGCGGACTTAAGAAGTCTATTATCCTGTTTTAAGAAAAAAAGGTTTTATAAATTAAATAAAAGGTTTTATAAATTAACGCTGACTTTTCGATCAATGAACGTCGAATGTTTCCTTATAAGGAAACGGCTTATCCAACTTGTATCAATATCATCCCGGAAAATTCATGAACGTCTACGTCCTGAAAGGGAATAGCATTAAAAAATAAATAAAGATGGAAAAATTGTATTCCGACACTTTCCTAAATGGGGAGAATGTGTCTTGAAAATCAGCATTCTATATCCTGGAATACATCGATTTCAGCTGTGATGTATGGTAATAATATTGATAATATTAGCTGTTTCCTTATAAGGAAACATTCGGCGTTGATGGGGGTTTCCTTCCAAACCTCTTATTTCAAGTAGTGTGAAACCCCAATATCTTGATTATGTCATTATTTTCTTTACAGTTTACATGTGATATCCATGGTTTTGTTGAAAATCTTTAAAAGATGCGGTTTGTGTTATTTGCTAACCCGCAAGTTCTTCTGTTGCCCCAGTCCACGAGGTTCAAAGGAAGATCTACATTTTTCATTCACTCAAAGCCATCTTTAATGATTGTCATGAGAAAGTAACTGCATGAAGATTAGTTTAGATATTTCTGAATGAGTTTGGAGCCGTGCACGTATGAAAGTCTCGAGCTGATGAGGTTATTTAGGTACAGGACTCGAGTTCTTTTTTTGATGCTTTGAGGGTTTCTTTTGTAGTAATTAACGGTGTTGTGCGAAGCTACCTATAGCGCTGCCTGTTCGATGTTCAATTCCCTTATGTCCTATACTAAATTTGCTAACATTATTTATCTTTTTTTTTTCTCCAGTGAAGAAACCTAACATTCACCTTTTAATCAAACAGACCGTCAGTCTCTTGCCTCGGAAAACTCTTTTATTGGCCGAAATTCGATCTCCCCTCGAGATGTGTCAAGAGGAAAGTCGATGTCTCTTGAATGGTAAGGTTGGAAACACGGGCTTAGTATGGCACTCATAGAGATTTGGACAATGAAGTGAGAGAGGACAAAAGAGCGATGACCTTTGACAGAGTGTTTTTGTTGCTGTTTTTTTTTTTTGTTTTTTTTTTGGCTAAAATGTAAAAAAAAATGTGAAAGAAGATTTTCAATGTATTCGTCTGGTAGTCGTTTTGTGTTGGTGACGCCATTGATGTAAAGTTCACTGCGTTGGATTTCTATTGAATATTTCATAAAACATTCAATACCGGATGTATGATGAGCAAATGAATACAAAAAAAAAAAATAATCTGCGCATGCGTGGACGCAAACTCGGCGTGAATGCTTGTTAGTTGTATTACATACGAATGGCGCAAGACAGTGTGATTTATTTTGACGCAACTCATTTTCTTAATATCTATCAATCACACTTTATTCAATATCTATCTAGCTATCTGTCTGTCTGTCTATCTATCATTTTATGTCTGTCTTTTTTCTTTTCTTTTTTTGTAAATAAATAGATAATGTAATAGACACCGTTTATGCGGATTTGTGGGATAGGATAACGGTTGACCCTAGAATTGAACATTTTAACGTGGTAGTGATCGGGGAACCATCCTCTTGGGAGTCGGTTCCACTGAGTGATGCCTCGGGGGAAGAAGCTGCTCGTGTGGAACTTACAGCTCACCAACGGAATATGGTGGGAATGAAAGTGGTTCGCTACAATGTACGTAGGACCCCGGGTTTTAGCCGAGAAGATGGAACTAAGGAGTGTATATCATCGGAACACTTTCTATAGAAAAATCAATAGAGTAGCGTGAGACTTCCGACATCTTGTCTGTGAGAAAGGGTTTGTAGGGTGGAAAATAATTCGTTACCCACAAGGACGCGGATGGGGGATGTTTTTGAACTCTGGGACTAGAAAGTGAACACTGGGCAGCTCATACCCATATATAGTAACTGTACTCCATTTTTGGTTTGATCTGGCTTTTGTAAATTTAGAGGATAGCAGGGATCAGGTTAATTTCACCCAGTATTAATCCCAAGGGATAACCAAGCAAGCGGATTACTGAACGTGGTGCGTAATATCAACGAGGGAGGTGATGGGTGTGGTGCTTTTTCTCTGAGCCGGCGTTTTATGAGTGACCTATAAAAAAAGCCATTAATATTTATTCTGTATCTTTTCTTCGTAATTCTTAGTTCATGTCGAAAGTTGTTAATATATTTTACAAGCTTTTTTTTTTGTATCAAGTTAAAAATAAATCCATATCTCGTCTTCAGAATGGTTTGAAAGCAAGAAATTCAAATAGGCTTTTCGTAAATTAATTCAAGGCAAATCCTCATCCAATCCTTCTGAATGGTATGAGAGTAATAGGTTTAAGTTGTTAGGTCTATCCACGTGCTTTCCGTGTCGACAACACATGTTTTAAAAAATAGGATATAAAATCCCGACAAATATATATATTTTAAGACATTTTTTTATGTTTATACGTTCTTTTTATAGATACAAATATTTTAGTAAATGGTCTGTTTATAATAAACAGTATTAACAACATTTATCGACCTGACTTGTCCGAGAAATTGTCATAGAAAATATGCGTCCTCCGACAAATATAAAAAGTTGTCTTAAAATAATTGTCAGACTTTGTCACTTTCATTCGTATAATTCAAAAATACGCTCTTAAGTAGGCGCCGGAGGGGGTCGCCAGTGATGTAATTTGACTTTCTTCATCTGGGAGTTTCTGGTCTTTCAACATCATACTCTCCATCACTAAGTCGATCCAATCAGGGGAGATCAATTCCTGATCCCCTTACCTTTTAGTCAAACGCTAACACCTACTCTGGCCTTTTAATGAATTAGACGAAGAAAGACCACATTTTCCGTACACCCGATTGGAAACAACCAATCCACTGCGCGGACTATCTGTTAAATGGTCCACGGTGGGGACGGGCTTCTTTTCTTTTTCGGTGGATAGCAGTTTCAATGGATAACCGAGGAGGTAATCTTACATTCCTAAATTTAACCCTTTTTCCTAAGTATTGTGTAGTGTCTTACTCTAAATATTTTAATTTTATTTGTGCTTTTTTTTGAGGGGCGGGGAGACTTAAACTCAACCCTACTATCACTTTTTTATCGTTTAGCCTGATTCTTAACTTTATTACAGGTCAATTAACTTCAAATGGATGTATTCGCAAAATGAAAATAATTGTCCATAAACATGCCGTATATTTTGACTGTACACACAAAAAATAATAATATAAAAATATAAAAAAATAAAATAAAATAATAGACAAACATAAAATAAATACGTAAAATATTCCTTAAAATTGATTTAAAACTATTTACAAATTTGGAGTCGGTTAAAATACAATAAACTACTAAATGTATCTCTCTATATTTCTGAGATGAAGTATTATGTACATTATTTGTTTAGATCCAGTGACAGGACCCAAAAGAGAGTGAGTTCAATACCTGGCAGTGGAGAACTTTCAGAGGGAAATTAACAGGAGTTAACTGATAACTGACATCCATTAAACATGGCACATGGAACTAGAACAGTCTACCTCAGTGAGCGAAATAAAGGGTTCGCTTCGACATTCCAACCACCTGAAGAAAGCCAGAGCGTACAACGGCCGAAACGTTGTAATAAATATGGCGACAAAGATTAGGGTAATAATCCGAATGATGTAAATAAACTACGAAAAACTCTTGAAATTAAATTAAACTACGAAAGAAGTGCGATCTGCCTTACAATACATTCTTATATCCTTTAAAATAAAATAATATTAAGTAAATAAGTTCATATATATATATATATATATATATATATATATATATATATATATATATATATATGTATGTATAATATGGAGAAAGCAACTGAAAAGTTGCAAATTAAAAAAAATTAATGCTTTTTTATGAAAGTATTTATTTATATTTTTTTTTTAGGTTGTTTTCTCCATATTATAAACATATGAAGAAAGTATACGTGGCTTCTCATTATGCTATATATATATATATATATATATATATATATATATATATATTTGATCAACATTTTATGATTATTTATTATTTTGATTAAAGCCTTGTATCCGAGTACCTGTTAAAGTGGATATTTTCCTTTAGAAATGAACATCAGATTAAGATTAATTAACCCCGAAAACAATTAGACTAATTTGTATTCCCTCTTTCAAAAAGTTCCTGTCATTACATATCACCTTGCCCATTTTGAACGGTCGCCATTTTAGTTTTCATTCAAGCAAGCAAAATCTTAAGCTGTCGTTCAAGACCGTCAGAACTAATCCAAGAGAACAATTGACAAGCAATACATCGTCGACCTCTGCTGTTTACTATCCACAACTCCATTCTATAACCCCATCCGATGCTTGAATATGTGTAGGGTTGGGCTGATGCATGTTCGGTTGAGGCCAGTTCTAAATATCAGCTGCGAAGACGAGGGCCTTTTTTATTAGGCTTTTAAGGATTTGCTGGCGGGGCTAAATTGGCACTGTCGTCCTGCTCCCCGTTCGAGTAATACTGGAGTCCCGTTCAACAACACGGCGAAGGGTCCTTGAGAAAGGCATGTGCACCTGCGCCGTTGTTAATTATTCTCATTAGCAGATACTCGTTGACAAGAGAGTAGGAAACATTGGTGAGTTGTGAGGGACTCGAAATTGTGTGACTCTGTCGAGATTAATATAATCAATTAATTCCATGTCGTTATTAACTTCATTGCGTGACCCAAGTTTGACGTCTTCTGTTCTGGTTTTCCTTCAGTCGTTCTTTCAACACATTGTGTGGAAAAAACAAACCTAAGTTTATTTCTCCATATGCAACGTGTATTTTTTTTTTAGTTGCGATCTTACGATTTTAAAATTTGTCTGGTTTGAATTACTTTTACGATTCTGTCTTTCTTCTTCGATTTACTTGTATCTCTTTCTTTCTATCTTTCTTATTCAGATTGTACAGAAACTATATTCTTTCTTTCTGTTTATATTGCTTTTACCTTTCTTTCTTTCTTTCCTTCCATTCTCATTACTTTTAGGTTTTCTCTTTTTCTTTCTTTCATTCTTTCTTTCTCATACAAATTATATTGAAACTATATTCTTTCTTTCTGTTCATGTTGCTTTTACGTTTCTTCCTTTCTTTCCTTCCATTCTTATTACTTTTATATTTCTTTCTTTCTTTCTTTTTTATTTGAATTGGATTTTCCTTTCTTTCTTTGTCGTTCGAACTTTTAACGTTTCTTTCGTCATTCCGATCGAATTTTCTTTCTTTCATTTTTCTTTCTTTCTATCTTTCTGTCTGTCTTTCTTTCTTTCTGTTTGTCTGTCTTTTTCTCTGTCTGTCTTTCTTTCTCTCTTTCTTTCTTTCTGTTTATATTGCTTTTACGTTTCTTCCTTTCTTTCCTTCCAATATTATTTCTTTTAACTTTCTTTCTTTCTTATTTGAATTGAATTTTCGTTTCTTTCTTTGTCGTTCAAACATTTTAACGTTTCTTTCGTCCATTCCGATCGAATTTTCTTTCTTTTTACTTTCTTTTCTTTTCTTTTCTTTCTTTCTTTCTTCGTTAGTCACAGGTTCGGTCTTCTGTAAACCACATTTTTGTTACTTTAAGTCTCTTCCTCATTTGTGAGGGGATTGTCAAGCATTCACTTCCATATAGGAGTTCTGATATTACATAACCTTTCAGTACTCTTTTTTTATTTTTAACGAAATTCTCCTATTTCTTAATATTTCGCTTAGCTTTGGGAAGGCATCTTTCGCTCTACGAAAACGATTTCGGTTTCGCATTTTTCCATCCTATGATAAAACCCATGCAGGACATTTCGATATTTATAATTGCTCGATTTAAATGTCTCCAATTGGTAATTCACATGCTGGGCAGTTCCTTTTGTAATTTTCCTCTTCTGCTATCAAAAGCTCGCTAGATATGTGATGTGTTGTTTTCTTTCAACATCTTGCCTTTAATTTAGCCTGTATGAAATTTTTTTTAAATCTTTTTCCTAATTATGAGCCCTAGAAATTTCAGCGGTCACTTTCTGATGTTAAGTAGACCGTATATACTCGCGTATTATGCAACTTTTGAAAACCTAATTTTGAAGCTAATTTTAAGGGGGTCGCATTATATACGAGATATAACATTAGCGTATGTACTGCTGGGCCTGTCTATGCCGTTGACCAAACGATATATCCATTTACTGTAGTCAAATTATCTTCAAAATTAGGTCTAAATCATCCTTTTCTATTTCTTTCTCTCTCTCTGTCTTTCTTTCTTTCTTCTTCTTCTTCTTCTTTTACTTATTCTTCTGGACCGTATATACTCGCGTATCATGCGACTTTTGAAGATCTAATTTTAAGGGGGTTGCATTATACACGAGATATAAAATTAGCGTATATACAGCTGGTCCTGGCTACGCCATTGACCAAACGATATATCCATTTACTGTAGTCAAATTAGCTTCAAAATTAGGTCTAAATCTTCCTTTTCTAAATTTTCTTTTTCTATATGGTCTCTCTCCCCATCGTGCCTCTTCAGTGATCTACACATTCAATTGTGGTTGTAGCAACAACTACATAGGAAGAACGACCCAGCGATTGGATTGTAGGATTAGGCAGCATGTCCCTTTAAGAGTTCTGAATCCGGAAGCCCATAAGAGCCAACTGGTGAATACTTCCGGTTCAGCTGTTACTGAACATCTCATAAATAGCAGGGCTTGTGCAATTAATTTTAGTCCGAACTTGTTCACTGTTCTGGCCAGTTCGCACTACCTTTTTCACTTACGAGCACTTGAGTCTTTGTATATACGATCAAGGGGACCGTCTCTTTGTAAGCAAAGAGACTGTCTCCTTGGTCTTCATTTTATTACGCTCTAGTGTTCGTTAATCTATCCCCCCTCTTCTTCCATCCCTACCTTACTGCTATATATATATATTTTTTGTTTTGCGGGAATTTGCGATATTCGGTTAATTTTTTTTCCCCCTCATACAAATTATTCATTTCATTTTTTTAATGTTTTAATTGTATGAAGATTGTGTGTGAGAGTAAAAGCTATTTATTATATAAAATAAATTATTATGTTCCTCGTTGACCTTGATAAGCTAGGGAACGAAAGCGGTTGGTCTGTCTTGTTAGTGTTTTCATCTCTTATTTTTTATTTTTCATAATGCCTATTAGGAACAAATTCATTGTTTTCCAGACTATATTACGGTTCTGTACCTCCCACAATTTATTTAAATATATATATATATATTTCATTAAAAACGACTGACAAGGTGCTTTTATTTAGTTTTTTTTATATAATTTCTCGTGCGATCTAATAAAGTTTTTCTTTTCAGAGGATAAATTATATAAAAATTGTCCGAATGTTCTTTTTATCCGAGCGCTTTCGGCTATACATTTAGCCATTATCAAGGATTATATTTCAACTGTTAGAATTAGAAATAGTTTGTTATGTGTATGTTTTATAAAGTGATTCACTTTTTTGTTTCAAAACACGGTCAAGATATTATGTCCATGTTCAAAGTTAATATTATTAAGTGTTGGTTTGTTTATTTTTATTAGTAAGGCTTCCATTATTTTTAGCCTTTTTTTGCAAGTGGATGATGCTATTATATTAGTGTTGTCGACAAGTATATTCCGAATAGCCGAAAGCGCTCGGATAAAAAGAACATTCGGACAATTTTTATATAATTTATCCTCTGAAAAGAAAAACTTTATTAGATCGCACGAGAAATTATATAAAAAACTAAATAAAAGAACCTTGTCAGTCGTTTTTAATGAAATGTGCTTGAAAGAAGGATTGCTGCCTAAATACACAAATATATATATATATATATATATATATATATATATATAAAAAAGTAATAATTAGGAGGATTTGATAAATGTAATTAAGTAATTCATCGAGTCTGAAAGCACTGTCACAGAATGCAGAAAGCACTGGACGGCCGTTTCGTCCTATATTTGGGACTCATCAGCAGTGCGCATCCACTACCGAGAATTGAAACACTGACAGTTAGGTTGTCAAGCGAACACCCTACCAACTGTTCTACGGGCCTCGGTGACGAAGAGGTAGCAAATCAGACTCGATATAGCGCCGCTCACTCACATTATTCCGTGGCGGAACCCAACTGAGATTCTCTGTAACCATAGGAGTGTGTCCCCGGGAGCCACGACTACTATCACCAAGCCGCCCCAACTGGAGCTATTAGAAGCTGGATCAAGCGGTGATATATAAGTAATAATTAGGAGGATTTGATAAATGTAATTAAGTAATTCATCGAGTCTGAAACCTCAACAGAATGCAGAAAGCACTGGACGGCCGTTTCGTTCTATATTTGGGACGGCCGTTTCGTCCTATATTTGGCTTGGTGATAGTAGTCGTGGCTCCCGGGGACACACTCCTATGGTTACAGAGAATCTCAGTTGGGTTCCGCCACGGAATAACGTGAGTGAGCGGCGCTATATCGAGTCTGATTTGCTACCTCTTCGTCACCGAGGCCCGTAGAACAGTTGGTAGGGTGTTCGCTTGACAACCTAACTGTCAGTGTTTCAATTCTCGGTAGTGGATGCGCACTGCTGATGAGTCCCAAATATAGGACGAAACGACCGTCCAGTGCTTTCTGCATTCTGTGACAGTGCTTTCAGCATTCTGTTGAGGTTTCAGACTCGATGAATTACTTAATTACATATATATATATATATATTGGAAACTTATTTTAATCCTTCATGAGCTTCCGTTCTTTAGCTATGAGCAGTTCATGATGAACATGTCATTTTCGTTTATGATCGATTCATCACATTTCTTCTGTTAAGTTTGGAGAGTAATTACACATTCTTATTGCTCAAAGTAGAGTTTAATAATGTTATAAAAACCTTGTAGAATTCCAGTTCGATAATTTCTAAGATACACCGGTTCATAGCTTAATCTAACAATTGGACGATTTTGCTGTTACATGATTTGTACAATTTTGCTCTTATACCCAGTATATATATATATATATATATATGACGTCATTTGTTTACATTTGATACGCTAGAGCAGATATGAATAGAAGAGATTCATGGAAGATTTAAGTTTAAAGATAGTAAAATCGACCTTGCTAACCAGACGCTCATCTGTGGCCGAACGGTTAAGGCACATCACGCGAAATGGTGGTTCCGTATAGGATACAGGTTCGATTCCTGTCGGAGAGCGAAAATTTTCTATGAAAATTTCTCGGACATTCAGGCCGGTAAATGTTATTTAATACTGTTTATTATAAAAACAGAGCATTTGCTTAAATACTTGTATCTATAAATATAAATGTCTTTAAATAAATTGTCGGACTATGTCCAATTTTAATATATATATTTATTTATTATAATTTTATCATATAGAGAAAACCAACAAAGATGCAACTTGGTTTCAGTGCATTTTAACTGCACATCTACGGGTGAGAGTCGGAAATGGTTATGAACGATCCTGTTTTTAGGCAAGCCCGGATGTAAAACGTCACTTCCTTTTTCCATTTTTTGAGAAGAAAAATGTACTTAACAAAAGTATCTAAGTGAAACGATAGTTGTTGTTGACAGCAGTTTATTGTTGGGTGGGTCGGGTAGTTGATGTTGAATGGAGTGTGGACATTCTTCCGATGATATGCATCGGTCAAAGTTTGGGTAGGTCAACCACCTAGCGTCCTAAGTTTGAGCGGTAGGGGAGGGAAGATAGCGATAAGGGATAATATTGGTCTGTCTTGTTAGTGTTTTCATCTCTTATTTTTTATTTTTCATAATGCCTATTAGGAACAAATTCATTGTTTTCCAGACTATATTACGGTTCTGTATATATATGCCAGTAGACAAAAATAAATTATACTGTTTAATAAATTCAACGTCTAGTCAAATATCAGTATACATTCAAAATAGCGGTGAAATGATAACAATCAGATTAAAAATAAAATTCATTACTTCTTTAGAAAAATATTATATATATATATATATATATATATATATATATATATATATATATATATATATTAAGACATGATTCGTTGTGCAGTTTAGATATATTCTGTCTACTCATTTTCGTTAAGATCCTTTCATGCTCTCGGATAAAATTTTTGACGTCCTTACTGAAAGATGAGCGAAAATCGACGTGTTTATACATATTTGTTTTATTACCAGGTACTTTCGACATATCCCATGTCATACTCAGGTTATTGTTTATAATAAAATGAATATTATAGTAATCATTATTGTTAGAAAGAAATTGTTGTGTTATTTGAAATTTTTTTTTTTTTTACAAATGGAGAGAGGGACGCTACGTCAGTGCATGACTGCTAAAACCGTTCTGAAAGTTTAACGGTCATGGAATGGCGTAGCGTTCTTCACGCCATTTGTAAAAATTAACGATTTAACAATACAAATATGTATAAAGATGGCGAGTTTCTCTACCCTTTCAGTTATGACATAAAAGAAAAAAATATCCGAGAGTATGAAAGGATCTTCACAAAAATGAGGAGATAGTATATTCAGGCCAGTAGATAAAAATAAATAAATATACTGGTTTAATTAATAAACGGAACCTCTACTCAAAATATGGATATCCCCTAAAACAGTGTTTATTGTCATAAAAAAACATTGGATTAATAAATATAAAATCTATTTCTTTTCTTTCTATGAGGCGTGTCCTTTCAGTACGCAAGCGATCATGGCTCTCCACCTCCTCCTATCTCTTGCAGCTCTCAAAAAGTTCCTACTGCTACCTTCCCCAGACCATGTTCTGTTATCCACTTGCTTAAGGCCGCTAGATATGTCATGCTTTATTTTTCCTGGTCTCTTTCCCTCTGTTCGACGCGTGGGCATCAGATTTTCCAGGCCCTCCTTTCTCGTTACGTGTCCCAGGAAATTCTGCTGCCTCTTCCTGATGTTATGTATGAGCCTCCTCCATTTTTGCACCCTCGCTTCGGCCTCATCCTTGCTCACTCGCTCTGGTCTATGATATCCTTAGCATCTTTATGTAGAATCGCATCTCCGTCGCATCAAATCTCTTCTTCATCTTTGAGGAGACCGTCCAAACATTCGCTGCCGTAAAGAAAGACAAATGTCACGTAACAGCTCGGTATTCTTTTCTTCGTTACCAAAGGAAATCGTCCTGTCTCGCAATACTTTGCGCAGCTTTTGGGGTGCATCCTTGGCCATCCAAATACGTCAACGGATCTCACTTTTGCATTTACCGTCCTCTGTCAGAACGCTTCTCCGCGTTTGTTTGATTCTAGTGTTCCCGACCTGCAAATCGTATTCACCCTTTTACTGATGACCATGCATTCTGTTTTCTTGTAGTTTATGCTTAGTCCCTTCTTCACACTCTCCATCACTACCTTCTGTAGGAGATTTTGTAAATTCTCTTCTGTGTCTGCTATCAATAGTGTGTCATCTGCATAACTTATGCTGTTACGACTGTGGGCACCAATGTTAAATCCTGGTAGGGTTTTCAGTTCTCTCAGAATTGCCTCCCTGCATAGATTGAACAGGTCCGGTGAGAAGACGCATCCTTGCCTTACGCCCCTTTCTATTTTTGTATATTCACTGAACTCGTTCCCTATGCGTATGCATGCTGTTTGCTGCCAGTATAGATTCTTGATTATTCTGATATCTTTCCCGGATATATCAAGGTTGCTGGGCAGTTCCAAAAGATTCTTGTGGCGTACTTTGTCGAAGGCCTTTGCGTAGTCTATGAAACATAGATACATGTTCTTCTAGTACGCCTTAGTTATGTTTCGGACGCTAAACTGAACAATTATCAACTATATTGAATCTAGAACGAGAAGGGCTGAGCTTAAAGGCAGGATCCGGTATTACATCGTGGCCGAATCTATTAAAAGCACGTCGGATCTAACGACGATTTCTCCTGTACAGGGGGAGGGCGCACATTTTTCTTTAATAAGACATTTCGAATATTCAGGTCGGTAAACGAAAACAAATATGCTGTTTAAAATAAAAGGAGCGTCTATTCAAATAAGGGTACAAATAATAATAACGTTTAAAGTGATAAAAATCTGTCGGATTAATTAATAATATCCATTAGACCTTTAGAAATTACTACCTGTCGATGTAACAGGTTTGTCATTCATTACATCTAACTATGAAACAAGTACGACATCTGTTATACATGCTCTCTATATAACAGCTTTATTATTCATTATATCTGCTGTCTATATAAAAGGTTTATCATTATTTTTTTACCTCCTGTCTATATAAAAATTCATGATAGCTGTCTGTATCAAAAGTTTATCTTTTGTTTTCACATCTTTCCTATATAACAGATATTTCAAATTGCTTCCTGAACCCAAATGGCGTCTTACTTGAGATAATCAAGAAATCGACCAAGTGGCTCCAGGTGGTCGCTGTGTCAGAGAAATCCGTCGCTGAATTTGTTTAGAAAAACTTTGAATTCAGACGTCCTCGAAACATAGCTTACAGGTGTCTTTCGTGAAGCCTGAAACATCGACACTTAAAAGCGTACGTATGGTCAATTTTACTGCCTGGCTCCGAGTCGTGGACCCTAAACGCTAAAACCAAACGGGCTCTCCAAGTCGCGGAAATATGGTTCTACCGGCGAACGTTAAAAGCACATCGGACCGCGCACGAGAGGAACGACTCATTTCTTCAGCGAGTTTAACAAGAACGAATTCAGAAATGATTGATTTGGTTTGTTTTTTTTTTATGGCATATCAACCTCAATAGGTTATTTAATTTCAACAATTTTTATTGCTGGTAATATTTTTTTTCAAAAATGTATTTCTGGTAATATCTTTTTTTTTTTTACAAAGATGTATTCCTGGTAATAATATTTCTACAAGGTAAGTTTGGTATTAAAACCTATTTTTCCACTATCATAGTGTTTTAACCCCAGTTTGGGGGTTAACTATTTGCCCATAGCTGGGACCCCTAACAGGTGCTACCACCACGGGTCGGGGTTTGACCTGGGAACAACAGCAATTAAGAGGTGGTTCCAGACTCCTCAAAACCTCTTGGTCAGAGGCCTTGATGTTGGATGTAGTTTATCGCCATCTCCAGGACGATTCAGAAAAGAAAAGAGTCGTGGGCCACAAAATTCAGATATTTGTCTAGGAGTACATTTCCATAGTTCCAGGGTAAGACAGAGGGCCATCTTCCTCTTCAACTCAAATTTAGACAAATCTGGCGACGTTGACATCTCTGATTTTCAGACCATTCGTCCAAGGCACATCAGACGACGACGACGATGACTATATAATAAATTCTTCATCCATTATAGTTGTGTATATAATAGGTTTGTTGTACTATACAACTCCTCTCTATGGGCACTTTTCGTTTTGTATCTGGTTTATTGAGTGTTATTTACTTGTTTTTACTTCAGGTATCAAATACATTTCCATACAGTTCTCATGGATCACCATCGATTATATCTTTTTTGTGAGTACGTACCTGATTAGAAAATTAATTCTTTTTACACACACACAAAAATTAACCAAAAAAAAAAAAATTATTAGTCAAGTACATAGTTTGCATTGATTTAATAACTATCTTCCGTAGTTCTATACGATGTCATTTTCGTAGAAATTGTGTTTTTGGAAAAAAGGTTGTGAAGTAGTTTTTGATTGGCTGCAAGAGTCAATTCTTTTGTCATTTAAATTGTTCTGTAGAGTCTCAAACAAATGAAAATCCGAAGGAGACAAGTCAGGAGAATATGGTCATTTGATACTGCATTGTCGTGGTGGATAATGGCATATTTTCGATTTGCCAAAATCGGATTTTTTTGTCTTTTTAAATGGAGAAAAGTTGATAAGCTATCAATTTCCAACTGTTAGCAACCTCTTCCGCCGTAATTCCCGGTTTATTCTTCACGATTTCAAGCATAACGTCTTTATCGACGTTGGGAGTTCGTCCTAAGCGAATCTGAGTGTTTCGGTTAAAATCAACGAAACCAAATCTGCCAAACGACAAATAAAATGCTGAAGTACGGTCAAAATAAAACTTCTGAATGTTTTTTGTCGCAGTTCCGACACTTACTCCTTTCCGGTTTAGCTGATTGATTTTATTTCGCGGCACAAAACACCTCTATGGATTATTTAATACCTAAATCTAAATATTTCGAAACAATTTTATCACTTCAACTAAATATATTGTGAACGCAATTGTATGCCTTCAACCACAGATAAAAATGTATTGCTGGCCATTTTTTTTTATATATAAAATGCATTAGTTATTTTACTATAAAAATACTTTCATAATATTTGCTTTGTGTTTGGGGGTTCACTGTTTGCTCATAGCTAGGACGCTAACAAGAGCTACTATTCTAAGTCAGAGTGCTTCTTGGGTCAACAGCAAATAAAATATGTTTCCAGGTTTCTTAAAAATTTCAATCTACCGATCAGAGGCTTTGCTGCCGGATGTAGTTCATCGGCATACCCTGGAATGGCTTCTTTTGGAAATTCCAAGAGCATATGACGAAAGTGCAATTTTACATCCACCAAATTTAAGGCATTCATTTGCGGACAAGACGTTAGCATTCAACAAAGTCTCACTCGCAAATAAACAACGAAGCATTTCAATCTCAAACAGACAAGAAATCGGCACACACAATAAACTTCAGTGTCAAGTCGAGGTCATTATATATATATATATATATATATATATATATATATATATGATAGAAATTTTAAGGAGGATTTGATAATTATAATTAAGTAATTCATTGAATCTGAAAGAAACCTCAACAGAATGCAGAAAGCACTGGACGGCCGTTGCGTCCTATATAAGGGACTCATCAGCAAATTTCTATCATATGTATATCATTGCTTGATCCGGCTTCTAATGCTTCAGTTTGAGCGGCTTGATGATAGTAGTCGTGGCTCCGGTGGGGGGGCACAGTCCTATGGTTACAGAGAACTTCAGTGGAGTTCCACCACGTAATATGTGAGCGAGCGGCGCTATATTGAGTCTGATTTGCTCCCCCCCTTCGTTGCTGAGGACCGTTGGAGCAGTTGGTATGATATTTGCTTGATAACTCAACTGTCAGGGTTTCAATTCTCGGTAGTGGATGCGCACTTCTGATGAGTCCCAAATATAGGACGAAACGGCCGTCCAGTGCGTTCTGTTGAGGTTTCTTTCGGACTCAATGAATTACTTAATTTTATTTATTTATATTTTATATATATATATATATATATATATATATATATATATATATATATATATATATATATATATCCTTGTGCAAATTAATTGAAACAAAACGAATAATTCCTTTCTTATTTTTTTTTTCATATTTTGCCAATGAAACATGACCCAGTGCAAATATTAGTATTTTGTATGTCCATTCCACAAAGTTGTTCCTTGCAGATTGACCAGACTCTCTATTGGATTTAAATCAGGAGAGTTTCCGGGCCAATTGATATCACTTTGATTTTCTCACTGTTAAGGCTTGCCATTGTGTTCGTGCAGCGTCACCATTTTCGTACGCTTCCTTGGAGTAACATCCATTGCAGACAATGGCTATGGGGCAACTCATCGACAGTCGAGACAATATGTGTCTGGACGTGATACAAATCTTGTCATAAACCCCGAAAATAAATTCATATTACTGCGCACCACTTGCAAATGACCTAATCTGAGGAAGAAATAGAAATCGATTACACCGTGTCACTCCAGTGGGTCTAAAACTGACCGTATGGTGAAAGACAGGAAACTAAAGTGGTTGTTTCAATTAATTTACACAAGGGTGTATATTAAAAATAAAAATCGGGTACGGAATTTTGCAAAGGTGATTTTCTAAGCGTAGACTAGATTTAACACAAGACCGTAAGTATGGGGCACTCGGTGAGCATCGAACTTACAATTCAGTCGTAATTGATCTAGTGAGACAAGATTGTTAACAATTACACCATATCGAACTGCCCACGAACTTTTGCAATGATCTGATATAAAATCAAGATTTTGCGTCAATGTCGGCTACTCTCGTATATTTCTCATTCTTGCCATCTTCTTTCGTAATATTAATTTCGTTTCGTTATATTACGTTTATCGTTTCATCAATTCGGATTTTATTCTCTAATGCTGCAAACGTCGGTGTTTGAGACATTAGGTCAATGATTCCACACGTGGGTCGCATGCCCCACCAGTGGGACATGGTAATATTTTGGTAGGTCTTGTCTAGGATATGCACCCTTCGGCTTACTATACCAACGTGAGCTCAAATTTCATTTGCATTTTTATTTCATGATTAAAATGATCAAAGTATATTACAGAATCAGCTTTAATTCAAAACTTGGAAGCACGATGGCGTAATGGATAACGTTTCGGATTGAGGAATCGGAGAGCAGAGTTCGAATTCTAGTCCAACCCATTACATTCACATATGTTCTAATACCCGTGGGAAAGGTATGAATCATCGTTTTCTTCCCCCCAGCTATGGGTAAATAGCAGGACAGACCGGGTTCTATAGCCTTGGATAGCAACTGGTCTACCACAGAAAGAAATGACAACCTACTGAGAGAAAAGTCTGCCTTGTCAGTCATGTATCGAAAGATACATGAACGTCTAAGCGTGTATCACGCATGGCACATAATTATGTCTTGAATATATATATATATATATTTGACTATTTTTTAAAAAAATTTCTCTTTCATGGACGCCATGGTTTTTGGAGGCTTGTTTAGAGACCAAGTTAATAGCCTTTTAAGCTTCCTTCACATGAATTGCAGTAAAATTTAGAATATGTAAGAATTAAATATTACGGGGTGGGGGCACCAGAATTTTAGAAATACCAAAGTGAGGCATGGCCCAAAATCGGGTGGGAAGCACTGCATTAGGTAATTGCTGACGGGCTTAAGGAAGGAAATCTTAAATGGGCTACAGGTGAACTGTATTAGCATCGAAATTCGTGTGTGTTTATAATTTTAATTCAACACGTTTCAAATTATTTAGACATGTAACAAAGGTTATGTGTTTGTTTCCATTTTTTTCTTATTTGTTTCATATTTATTTTTCTTTAATTCATTCTTTAATTCATTTTTTTTTTATTTTACTCCAAGATATCTGTACTTGGCTGGCCTGGAAATTGTCTTCATTTATTTAAAATAATATTTTTATAAAAAAGAATAAGAACAGCACTAACCAACTTCTACCAGACAGTGTACTTCATCTTTCGACACCTGCGCGGGGAAAAAATAAGCCAGACCAATTCTACGATCCTTTTACGCTTCGTACGCCATCTTCTCGCCGACAATACCAATACTAAAGAAACTGAAGAGAGAGATAGAGAAAAAGAGAGAGAGAAAGATAAAAAAAAAGTGTTAAAAAGATAGGGGATGGGCGAGCACGGGAGGTGAGGGTTCTTGTTGATGCTACTGACAGTGATGAAGACGATGATAGCGGAAAGGCGAGCAGTTGCGTGCAGATTCATACGCAGCTGGTCAACGAGTGCAAAAGTGTTACACATTAAAAAGAAGAAAAAATTACAAATTAAAAGAAAACTTAAACAATCTTGATGAGTGACACGTGAGCGATTAAGCGGCAAAACATTCACTAGTCATTAATCACGCGATCGACGCATGCGTTTGCCAAGGGTACACCTCTCTCGCACGCAGTACATAAACTGAAAACGGACACGGACACACACACACACACACACACACACACACACACACACACACACACACACACACCACGAACCCTAATCTGAGGATTCCAGTCCCGTCACAATGCCTCCCTCATTTTATCAGCGAAAACATTGTGCATGACAGTGATAACAGAGACTACTTTTTTCCGGCCTACATATATATATATATATATATATATATATATATATATATATATATATAATTATTATTATTATTATAATATATATTATTATTATTATTATGATTATATATATATATATATATATATATATATATATATATATATATATATATATATGTGTGTGTGGGTATGTGTATATATATAAGGCTCAAACATTAATATTCCATGGTTATAATTTATTATATTGCAATCCTAATCACAATCCAATTCCTCATACCTACAAATTCAAAAAGAAATCGGATTTTCCGAGGAATTGGATCGTGAGTACGATTCTAATGTAATAAATTATAACCATGGAATTATTAGTGCTTGAGTCTTTTATATTATATTATTGCTTTGTCCTGGACATCGAGTTCTACTTGTAATCTATTCTCTTGGGTATATATATATATATATATATATATATATATATATATATATATATATATGTCATTCACAGACAGTACTGTTTCGCTGTATCACAGCTCCTCAGTGCGACTAGACTTCCGAATGCCTCAAGCCAGGATTGAAACACAACTAATTTGGTGTCAGCCAGAGCTATCTTCACTCGGTAGAGTTACACAACTAAATCAAGCGTATTGTTTTTACAAATGTAAACAAATGCCAATCAGCCAAAGTGCTCCATTCATTTTACTGAAGAGCTTTGCATTAGTGCAGGTGGCTGTTGTTTATAGAATTAGCTTATCACTCAACAGGGCTCAATTGAAATGTATTTTCAAGAGCTAAATTATGTCATTCACAGACAATTGACCACTAATATTATAAATATCTATCTATCTATCTATCTATCTATCTATCTATCTATCTATCTATCTATCTATCTATCTATCTATCTATCTATCTATATATATATATATATATATATATATATATATATAGAGAGAGAGAGAGAGAGAGCGAGAGATAGATAGATAGATAGATAGATATCCGCTTACTTAACAGGAAATCACTGTCACTTTGCCAATGTGGAAACTTTTTTTATTGTCCACCCTATTTAACGGCTAAGAGCCACTCAAGGTAGATGTTAACTAAACGAGGTTGTTGTAGGGACATAAGTGGCGGTGATAAGAAGTACAGATTATGAGGATATGTAGGAAAGATAGCGCTATACCCTTGACTTGAAGCGATTAATAGCCACTGAAGGTAGAACGTAACGAAATGACTTTGTACGGGCGTTTCTGAGATCGTAATATGTTTTTCCTGCTATTTAATTTTTTGTGAATAATTATGAATTATGCTTATATATATATATATATATATATATATATATATATATATATATATAGTGGTGCCGCAGGGAATTGCCTGTTATCAAATCTCGACAGACCATTTTATCTTGTCTGTAAATGAGAGAGAGAGATAGAGAGAGAGAACGAGAGAGAGAGAAAGAAAGAGAGTGTTTTAGTTTCTTTTAAATAGGTAGGAGGCATTGATTTTGGATCGTTTCTATTTAACTCCCACCACACACACACACACACACACACACACACACACACACACATATATATATATATATATATATATATATATATATATATATATATATATATATATATATATATGTGTGTGTTTAGTGGTGCTACGGGGAATTGGCTGTTATCAAATCTCGACAGGCCAACTTTATCATGTCTGTAAATAATTAAAGTAATTCCATCTCTTTCGGCAAAGGCAAGGGAACGATTTGATAAGTTCCCAGGCTGAATAAATATAAAAACATAGAAATATTAAAGTCAACCAGTGCATTATGATCACTAGGTGCAAACGATTTTTTAACTTCTTTTCTCCTCGCGTTTATCTCCCTTGCTTCTTGATCCTAAACACGGACAAATCCAGCTACTTGCGGCCTTACGTCGAAAGGCCGCCCCTATCAAATTACACAATCAGATGGATGAAAATCATATACTTCTCCAGCATGTCCCCAGTGCACTTACTCTGGCATAACATGAATTTTGAATCATTTCTTAAAGCGCACCCCTCGACTTTTTGATGGGTGTGGTTGCTAAGACCAGTGTTTGAAGCCGGGGACGATCTCCGTTCGTTGTAAACTGACCTACAGTCGAAGGGTACTTTTTGGGTCTGTCAAAGTTGAATTTATGGTGTTCGAACGTTTTGTGCGTTTTTTTTTTCGTTTTTTTTTTTACTTACAATGATGTTCATTCTATGCAAGGCCGAAGAGCCACACGAGGTAGAGAGTTACAGAGTAAGAGACACCATGACACAAGGGGCCACCGGAATTGAAAGAGAAGGAAAAGAATTAGAAGGAACTGGAAACGCAATCCTAGACAAGAAACAAGTGATAGATCTTTACTCCTGTCCAAAAGATCGGGGAGGACGATAGGCAAACCCATCGACTCTTATCGATGAAAAAAAAGTAAATCAATAGCAATTAAAAGTTCAGAGATTTATGCGAAGATATTAGAAATACAGAGTTGAATCACACTTTAGAAATAACCGGAAACCCAAATGTGAGCAGAAAACAACAGATGTGACCCGGACGATAGGCTGACCTATCTACTTCTAATAAGAAAAATATTGTTTTACTAAAAATGATATAAAGAAAAATGTAAACCAAACTTTCATTTGTTTTCATACAATTTGTAAAACGTTATTATTTTCTGAACGGTCTGATATATTTTTTTATTATTATGCGTGTTTCTTCGTGCCTTTGTAAGTTAGCACGACCTTTACACCGGGCCAATACCTCATAAATGATGGATTCTTCTGTCTTGATCGTTAGGAAGAACCGAAAATAGATAATATAGCTTATGTATGTATATATAACAAAGATAGTGAGATAGATATTGATAGAGAGAGAGAGACAGACAGATGTATAATAGACAACAGCATATAGACACGCAAAGATTTTACCTACCACACGGAAAGTACATTGTTCTTGATAATGACTGACACGGTCGAAAGTATTTGAAGAAAAACAGCAGAACAAGCAAACATTTTATCCACAAGGGGCAAGGACGTACCGAACATGAAAGTATAAGAGAACAGGATTTATGAAGACAGAAAATAACGTTCGACATTGTATTTAAATTTTTCAAGACCAAAGTAAACCGGAAAGCCAGAAACCGGAAGAGATTTCCACAAGTGAGGAGCGCGAATGAAGGAACTATTAGCATAGAACTTGCGGTTGCATCTATCCATTTCAGTTGTAAAATGACGAGACCTTACCAGGAATCTAGTCTTCTTCTATATGTGTCGTGTTCCCTCAGGACGTAGGCATATCAAGATCCGTCACAATTTCTTGCCCTTGCAGCTGTAAATAAATTCTGTCTTTTCTTTATTTCTAAATCCATTTGCTCAAACTCGTCAAGTATGTTATGTATTGTTTTCCTCTGTCACTTTTGCCCTCAGTCTGTCCTGTGAGTAACAGATTTTCCAAGCCATCCTTCCTCATTATGTGCCTCAGGAATTTCAACAGTCTCTTCATGATGTTAAGTATAAGTTTTCTTTTTGTTTCCATTTTCTCTAAAACCATGGTATCCTCAGTATTTTTCGGTTGCTTCAAGTTTTTTCTTCGTTTTTGGTTTGGTTTGGTTTGTTTTACAACATATAAACCTCAACGGGCCATTTAATGCCGACAACTTCTTTTTTTCCTGGTAATATTTTTGTTTTGTTAAAAATCTATTTCTGTTAATATTGTTCCTCAAAAATATATATCTGGTAATATTTTTTTTCAAAAACGTATAGCTGGTAATATTACTTTTTTTTTAAAGTATAGCTGGTAATATTATTTTTTTCAAAAACGTATAGCTGGTAATATTATTTTTTCAAAATCGTATAGCTAGCAATATTATTTTTTCAAAAACGTATAACTGATAATATTATTTTTCAAAAACGTATAGTCGGCAACACTATTCTTTTAAAAAAAAAGAAGTGTAGCCGGTAATATTATTTTTTCAAAAACGTATTATCAGAGGCCTTGCTGTTGGACTTAGTTTATCGTCTTACCCAGGACGCGGATGTAGTTTATCGTCATACTCAGGACGAGATCTAGGTTTGGGAGTTAAATATTTTGGCATAGCTGGGACCCAAACAGGTGCTACCACCCCGAGTCAGGGTGGACCTAGGAACGCCAGCAATTAAGAGGTGGTTACATACTCCTTAAAACCTCCTTATCAGAGGCTTTGATGTTGGACGTAGTTTATCGTCTTACCTAGGACGCGGATGCTGTTTTATCTTCATACCCAAGAAGGTCTTCATTTTTGAGGAAATTGTCCAGCATTCACTGTCATACAGTAGGACATACATATATATATATATATATATATATATATATATATATATATATATATATATATAAAAGTGAACACAGAAGTCAACACTTAGAGGCGACAGTCTGTTTCATGCCACGAGTGCTGTTATTTTTCTCGGCTATTTATATACACGGGTGAGTGGTGCATTGTGGTTAGTCTATTTTGGCGATTATTTTAACGGAAGTTGTTTATTTATTTATTTGGGTTAAATTAATTTGCTTGTTTTTATTTATTTTTATTTTTTATTTTTATTTCTTATCTTATATATTTATTTATTTTTTTAATTATTATTTTATTTTTATTTTGATCGGTGTTTTTATTAACGTAGTAAATATATATATATATATATATATATATATATATATATATATATATATATATATATATATATCAACTTAGTAAATATATATATTAACGTAGTATATATATATATATATATAGTTAGTTAGTTTACGAAAAACTAGGTAATCCGTATGGGAAGACCCAATGAGGATAGAATCCAGAGAGCTCAATGTAAATCAGAGCTAATAATTTAAATAAAAACAGATTGCTTTAAGGTTCCATAAAATAAATTATTTCACCACAGCCCTTTTAAAGGACAGTGGATCATCAGATTTATTTCCAAAAACCACTGTCCTTTAAAAGGGCTGTGGTGAAATAATTTATTATATGGAACCTTAAAGTTGTCTGTTTTTATTTAAATATATATATATATATATATATATACAGTGTAACCCGGATATAAGAGAGTTGTCGGGACCGGAGAAGAAGTATCTTATATCCGGGTTTCTCTTAAATCAGGGTTTGGTCTATTTTGTTTTATTAACACAGGCTCTAATTTGGGACCAGAGAAAATCTCTCTTATATCTGGGTCTCTTATATCCGGGCTACACTGTATATGTATATATACATACACCGGGAGACATAACTAGATCTATTTTCATAGCACTACCTAAGAAGCCAGATGAAATCGAAGGTGATCTCCATCGGAGAATCAGCCTAATGAGCCATATGAGAATACTTATCATCCGAATTCTGATGAACAGAGCGCGCGGCAGATTCAAACCGGAGATAGGACAAGAAAAGTACGGGTTCGTCAAAGACGCTGGAACAAGAAATATTCACGCTCAGAATGCTATCAGAAATCGCAATACAAATGGAGAAGGACGCGTACCTGTGCTTTATGGAGGATGCAAACGTATTTGATAAAGTACGCCACAAAGATGTGTGGAATTGCTCAGTAACCTGGATTAAACTTGTACTACACTTAAAATCGTAAAATGATTTACTAGAATAGCAGTAGTCATAAGAATTGAAGTAATAGCGATAATATTAGTGATGGTAGTACTAGTAGTTTTAGATATTGGAGTTGCAGCAAGGCTTGCTGGTGAAGGAGGCAGGCGTTCGAAGGCCTGGTTTGTCTATAAATACCAACGCAGATCTTCCCCTCAGATAAATCAGCTGGCAGAACTGGGAAGGAGATGAAAGCAGAATAATAAAAGAAATGAAAGCCTGAAAGTAAAAGTCGAGCTTCATGCGCCCGTCAACGCGAACGGTCGTTAAACTGTCGGTAGCTCGGCCTGATTTGACACTTCTAATTGCTGCTGCCAACGGTTTACGGTCGGCGCTCAGATGAAAGAAGTTTATATTAAAAAAAAAAGAAAAAAAAAAGAACAAACTAAAAAAGAATGAAATGTAAAAAAAAAACAAAAAAAAAACAGAAAAGAAGAATAATAACATTAAAAATGACGAGTGGACATTTTCATTGGAATATGGGTCGACGCCCAAAGGAATCCACACTTGCTTCGAACTGACATGTACGTTTAAATAGGTACCTCGTAGGTAGGTAATGTCTGTATATACCGACAGATTTTTGAACATAGACACACACGCAAGTACAACAGTAAAAATAACACCATACCAAAAATTAAATACCTCGTTGTTGCGCAATCGTTAGAAAGATAATCAAACATTACTCTGCCAATGAGAAATATAAACGTCTAACATTTGTCCATGTGGCAAACTAATCGAAATATAATAAGAAAGTGTTAAAATTTCGGCAGATTACTCAACTGTAATGAGTAACAAGACAACTTAAAAGACAATTACGACTCTAGAGAGAACGAACTTCACTGTGTGCTCTACAAAGGATTTTAAACCAGGATAGACTTAGACACCTAGCTAAGGTGTGCGAGTTGACAAGATAATTTGACAGTGATTGCAAACGCACTTTGTGCTCTTGAACGAATACCTTGTGCTCGACTCTGTATATGTAGACTGGTCTCACGAAAAGTCAGAGTACATTATATAGTTTGGCCAAAAACAACTAGACAGTGTTATTTGAGGCAGGGGTCCTTCGGGAAAAATCAACCTTTTTGAGAACGGAATGATCCCAACTAAGAACGAAATATTCTTGTAACGTTGGAGACTAATTCTTTTTTTTTGGGGGGGGGGGATATTGATGACGTTAATGTAGCGTTATAATCCACTCGTTTCTAGACACCAAACTGGCCGCTAATCTCCAACATTTCCACGACGTTATGGTAACTTTGCGAAATGCTGTAGCCGCAAAATGTTACATTAATTACGTAAAAGTATGTGAAAATGATGAGACAAAATAGAAAATTTATGAACGATGCGTTTCGCCAGAGCCTCTGTTCTCATTGTCTTCCCCAGGTTAGAATGAAAGAAAGACAAAACATATAACCTCTGCTCAGAGTTCCCAAGTCATTTTCCTTAACATACAGTTTTATTTTACTTTCATCCTTTCTCATGGACGTGGTGTAATTTCCCTAATGCCACAACTCTATGAATTTAAGCGTCATACTAGATTGGCATTTAGGTCCCACCCTTTTGCTATTGAAATAGTTAAATGCAGTTTCTTTTCTCGCACTTCCCGACAGTTCAACTCCCTTCTGCTTATCTGCTTCTTCAATAAGTACAATCTTAAAAAAATTGAATGGTACGTCAATCACAATCTTCTATTGCATTGATCCCCGTTCTTCTTTCATTCTTTCCTCAATTTCATTTATATGAAGTCTTTTCCCTCACTTTCACTCTCTGTAATCTCTTGCGTGCTCGTGGCACTTCGGCCTTACTTGGGGTGAAATGCTTAAAAAATTGATGAAGCCAAAGAGAGATGACGCTCACGGCGAAACGCGTCGTTAATATTTTCCCTACATATATATAAAGACAACCATGAAAAGAAAGTAACAGCACTTAACACCAAACTTCTTGAAAATGGATAAAGAAGCTGAAAGCGCTTAGGGCATTTTGCGACTCTGTGGTCAGCAATCCCCTCCCTCTCTTTCTTTCCGACGCTGCTGTAAATGCTGGTTGTGTTGAAAAGGTTGATGTGGCTGCGTGTTGAATAGCATTTAACAATTATACATTTTTGTATCAAGGAAAAACAATGGAAAACCGATTTTTGTTTCAACTATAAAATATATATTAAAACCAACAAATACAAAACATTTCTTGTAATGTGTGAAACAATAAGATAGGAGAAGTTGTTTCCCTTTATCTGTTAGCTGAAAGATTAAATGTAAATAAACAAGTTTTCTGAAAGAATGTTCAAAGGTCTGTATTAGATAGAATGATGTTTTCAGAAGAACATGTAATAAATCAGTTGTGGATTAGATATAACTAACAGAGCTGTTGCAATTTGGCTTGTTACATAGAACTGATGGTGAATGATATTTAAGTTCTGCGTGCGTGCGTGCAGTGAGTAGAATGAATAGTCTGTGTAGACGCGTGTGAGTTGCTGAGTTCTACTGAGTTCTGCTTCTACTGTCTATTTTTGGAACGAATTCTGGTTTATATAATTATGGTTAGGCCCCCAGGACGGGGGAAATTTCGAGACCTCACAAAAAATATCTGATTGGATGAAAAATTGCCCAATCGGTGATTTTATAACAAAAGCATGTTTGTGAATTAAGAGTAGGAAAAATTCAGTGTGGTGAATCCGATCAGTAAATTGTCCTGTGATAGTTAGTATTTATTATTTGACCAATCACAGTTGAGAAAAATGTAGGCGTGTCAAACATAGTAGTAATCGCTACAGATATATATATATATATATATATATATATTTAAATATTAATGACAATAGGAAAACACTATTAATTGCTGACGCGTTTCGTCCAATGTAGACTTCCTCAAAGCAAAGAACAAAATGAATTTAATTAAACAAGGAAATTAATAAAAACAAAAGACAGAATGATCTTAGCAACTGGAATGCAGGAAACGCTATTTTCATATTGTTAACTGAAAATAACGTCAGTTAATGTCACGTGTGGAGAATATTATCTGTGTTGGCGGATTTAACCATTTTCTTTTGATTTTACGATATTGTTGTGTATGTTTGTTTGTGAGAGCAGCAATTTTGTTAAGAAAGGTGAAATAGGGGAAAAGCCTGGGCGTAGATTAATATTCCAGTTGCTAAGAACACTGTCTTTTGTTTTTATTAATTTCCTTGTTTAATTAAATTCATTTCGTTTTTTGCTTTGAGAAAATCCACATTGGACGAAACGCCCCAACAATTAATAGTGTTTTCCTATTGTCATTAACATTTTTAAAAAAATTGTCTTATCTACAGGTTAACTCTGAGAAATTTTCATATATATATATATATATATATATATATATACTCACACACACACACATACTGATTTAAATACACTTACAATTAGTGAATGAAAAGTAATATAAAATGCGCCTCAATAATAAAAACGTTAGCAATTCAGATTTCTTTTCTGGCGATTTTTAAAGTGCAGCTTAGATGTAGCACAAGAAGTCTTAGGCACCCAGTTAGGATCGGACTCACTATTCAGTCGTAGTTAATCTAACGAGACACGCTTGCAAACGATTACACCACGTCGATGTACCCCACGTTCTGATTTTATGCTCAGTAATCGTCATGTCTTAGAATAGAACTTACTTACACTTACTAATTTCAGAATTAAAATGATTAGAAGGAGCTGCCAATCTAGTACTAAGACAAGGTACCATGACACTCCTAATTTGTTAGAATGAAAAACACACACATACATACATACACATTTCAATATTCTTTAAAGAAAGAGAGCATTTGTTTCAGTTGTCATATTTGTCAAGTAGAAAATGTTATTAAGTGTTAAAAAAGTGGGGGGACATTTTAAGACTAGTTTTTGCCAATAACATGTTAAACATGTTCCCTAATGATTTCTACATACAAAGTTCTTCTTTGTAAATTTGCTGAATAATTGTTGCTACACGTGATACAAGCAGCCATCTTGAGAAATACTTACATCTTTGTCAAAATTAGATTTTGTGAATTCGAATGAGTTTAGAAGAGCATTTGTAGCTACTAATCTCACATGATTGCTTGGAGATTGAAAAAAGAAAAAAAGACAATCATTACATTGAATAAATATCAACTGTACAAGTATATCAAAATCGTGAACACATACAAACAAAAAGGGGAAATGACATATTCCGATAAATAAGTGAGCAGTTATAAACGAAATTCAAGCAAAGTCTGATTCTCGAACTGACAATCTAGGTGTTGTGATCTTGCGTTTTGAATGAATATCGATAAATACAGTGGTGAAAATGCGACGGGAAAGGCATATATGAATAACGAAATATGTATTTCAAAAAATAAATAACGTATTAAAAGATGTAAAATATCCCCAGAAGACAAAAGAGTTGAATTTAACTTCTTAATAATTTAACTTCATCTACCACAATGAATGCTAGAAAGCTATTCGCAGATGAAGAAGAGACTTATGTGAACACTGATGCCAAATTTAAGAGTAACGGAGAAGATTTCAAGGGAAATATAAACTACAACGAAAATACTTCTAATAATCAGAAAAGGATTTCTGAAATTTCCGAGACACATAATGAGGAAATATGCTTCAAAGAATTTAACACTCACAGGACTTGAAGACAACAGAAACAAACGGGGACTAAATTACTTAAATATATTATGTGAATATGTAACAGATCAAGAAAAAGGACGGACCGTCTAGATTGAGAATTTAATTAGAGATAAGTTTTGACCAGAGCTCTCATTCTCTAGAGAACGGGTTCCCGTATGGCAGGGGCAATATCACCCCTGAAATAATACTAATGATAAAAAAGGAGGATATGCTGTAAAACAGAAAACACCAAGTGAAAGTGAGGCGTTTTCGAATAACCAAGATGTTAATATGCTGTAAAGACTTTGAAATGTAAATGTCACAGAAAGTTAATTTAGAACACGAAATGCAATCTTTTTGTAAGTTTTTAAAGGATATCAGATCACTAATAGAAAATTACTGGAACAGTAATAATTTGAAACTTTAAAAAAAAGAGATGGATTTTGACACTATAAGAATCGAAGTTAAAATTAAGGAAGTTTTGATGTAGAATTTATTTTTAAAACAAAAATCTCTTGTCTACAAAGAGCGGCAGAATAAATAATAGCGAGGTGATAAAAAATATAGCGTCTTGTTGTGAACCTTAGAAACCAATCGATGAAAAAGTAAATTGTTTATTCTCGGAGGAGTGAAGTTATACCTTGTCGTATGTCAGTACGCTCGTACTAGAAAAACAGACACGCCACCAGTCTGGGACAGGGGGTCGGTTCTCTTAATAAAGAGGCGAGCCAACCGGAAGAGGAGAGTTTTGGGTTCGTCTGTCTTCGAAGCGTCCACTGTGCGTTGCTGAAGCGGAGGACGAAGAATACCGTCGCTAACATCTAAGTACCGTTACTCCTGCTACTGCTAATACTACTACTACTACTACTACTACTACTATTACTACTATTGAAAACGGGAAAGTTAAATGTTGTAGTAGTTGCGCTAAGAACAGACCAAAAATGGTTAAAACGAAGACCACATGTCTCCTTTACTGGAATTATTTGAAGTATTTGTGTTTGTTTGGTTATTGTTCAGATACAAGAAACACTCAACCTTGTGCAACAAGAATTATTTTTTATATGTGTATTTGCTTTATATATATATATATATATATATATATATATATATATATATATAACTTTTATCCTTTCAAAATCGAATCGACTTGCTTATATTTATTTTTCTGTTAACCCGATTCCCACACGACGAAATCACAGGTGGACCAACGGAGAGCTTCCGGATTTCTACGATCTGATGACCACTATCCAGGATCAAAACATTCACAACGTGGCTGGAGGGTGGCTTCGAATAGACATTGGGAACCGGAGACTTTAAACTGTAATACTGGACCATACCGGACCAAAGGCTGGTCTTGTAGAGTGTGTGTGGGTCCAGTGGGGTGAGGTTACGGTGTTACACCCGACCATTTTTGCATCATTTCCCACTTTCACATAGAAAAATCCATCACCGCTTACATTTATAATAAATATTCATAAGCATACGAAAATTGTTTGGCAAAAGTTTGTTACTGGTTCGTAAACTGATTTTATAATGTAGTAAAAATACCAAAGGAAGGTAACAAATAACGCTGACTTATGCGACGGTTCTTGTTGCTGCTACCCTATTAAAGAACAAACGAAATCAAACTTGACCATTGGAAACCAAAATATTCGTTGTTTGCGGGGATATTTATATCTTATCTAAGAATGTGACCCAGTTATTCTCATTTATTCACTTGTTTCTTTATGAATGTTCTTTGCATATCTCCTTTAAATATTTTTTATATGTTGAAATACCTTTTTAATAATCAAAATCCTATGTCATGCATCAAAATGTCGAATCACCAACCATTCTCTGTTCAGCTGTTCATCGCCCACCTAATAGTTGAAATCGCCCACCGGTGGACGATATCGTTCAGTTTGGGAAACCCTGCTTATATATCACTTGGAAAAACTCAGTAGTATAGTTTTTTAATCCTTAAAATTAATGAATGTACTCAGGCGGTGTCATTGTATGAGTGTTTTTTCTTCTTTATCACAGGCTCCCAAATGGTATTTATCTCTATGCTAGGTCTACTGAGGAGGTTGTTAATGGTCAACATGTGCGATAATTCTTTCAGTCATATTATCCGTAAGTGTTGTTGTCTATTAACTTTGACTTCATTCAATAGGGGCTAGCGAATGCTTTTTTTCTTCCATGCATGACAACTCACTCCTAATTTCAACGTCTCCCCTGCGTGTTTCTCCACCCTTATTTTAAGAGAGCGACTTGTTTCTGTCTGTTTTCGCCTTTCATTCCCGGGGCTCGGGAGAGATATCTGCGAAAAGATAAACTGCTTTTGAATAACTTGTATGGAATCTGTCCTCCTGTATAGCAGTGAGTGCTGGACGATCTCCACAAAGACGAAGAGGAGACTTGAAACAGCAGAAATGTGGCTCTACAGAAGGATGCTGAGGATACCCTGGCCGAACATGTGAGCAACGACGACCGTTAGGAGAAAATGGAGACAAATAGGAAACTGATACTGGACATCAGGAAGAGACAGTTGAGGTATTTGAGGCAAATAATGAGGAAGGAGGGCTTGGAAAATCTGATACTCACAGGACAGATAGAGGGCAAGAGGAACAGAGGAAAACAACGCATAACATTCTTAGTGAGCTTGAGTAAATGGATGGCGGGACAGCGTTTAGCGGAAATAAAAGAAAAAGTTTATTAAGAACTAAAAGGGGCAGGGAGTTGTGGAGAGCCATGATCGGCTATGTCCGGAGTGGACACGGCTTATAAAGAAGACGTATGGACAGCAGATCGACTGGATGTTTTCAGAAGCGATCCCAAAGTATGGAAGACAGACTGTAGCGTTTGCGATTGTTGTCATCGACTATTCTGTCTCTGCTCGTGGAAGATGGCATCTCTTTGCGGGGCAGTTATTATTTTTGAAGGTGGTGTCAAACGCTGATCTTTTGGTACGTATGTGCTGTCAGCACTAATTAATTTCGCCCGACTCTGTACATCAAGTCGCTATTCAAAAGCAGTTTAACAATTATGTCATAAGCTACCAATATAATGGGTTCTCTTAATTTTCTTTTCTTTTATAAATATTCCGCGCTTAGTTGAAGTCAGTTAATAAATATACAGGATGTCCATAAAGTTCGTGTGCATTTAAAAAAAAATTATAACTTTATTTGTATTTGCGCTAGAAATAATTTGTAAAAAGGATTAGAAAGAAGTAAATCTATATTTTTTAAGGTTTTATTGAAATTTTATTTAAGTTTCAACATGTCCTCCATCATTAGCAATACAAAGGGTAATACGATTTTGCAGTTCACGGAAAACATTTGACAACTGATTTACAGTAATGCCTGAAATCACATTAGTTATTTTAGCTACACTTACAACTAGGTACATTAAACTTTATAACATTTTTTACAGATTATTTCTAACGCAAATACAAATAAAGTTATAATTTTTAAAAAGTGCACGCGAACTTTATGGACACCCTGTATATGTTGATCTCCATCCAGTCTTGTGTATAAATGAAAAATTGCTGGTAAAAAAAGAAAAAAAAAGAAAAAAGATAAAAGAAAGAGAGGAGATGCTGTCCATATATATATATATATATATATATATATATATATAAGTGGACATGGAAGTCAGCACTTAGAGGCGACAGTCTGTTTCATGCTGGTGCAATCGTCAGGCGACTGACGATTGCACCAGCATGAAACAGACTGTCGCCTCTAAGTGCTGACTTCCATGTCCACTTTTATATTTACACACGCTCTATCTCTGATATTGAGCACTTTATCCCATAAGTATAGCACACTTTAAGACTATATTTCTTTATATATATATATATATATATATATATATATATATATATATATATATATATATATATATGTTGTGTAGGATCCACCTAATCTGCATAGGTGACTACCAACTATATAAATAGTGGTTGGTACCGGAAGACGAGGAGGAGGAATCACGAGATCCAACTAGAGACTCTGATCGACTGCGACTAGTCAACACATTCTCCAGGAACGTCTTCCCAGAAATATACAGAAATACTATATGTACTTATTGTGTACACTTTCTTGTTATAATACATTCTTGTTCTAAGTACATTTTGTGTTGCATTATTATTCCATGCATTAGGCGAGATTCAACAATGAGTCAAGACTCAACAATATATATGCCCTCCATCATTAGCAATACAAAGGGTAATACATTTTTGCAGTTCACGAAAAACATTTGACAACTGATTTACAGTAATGCCTGAAATCACATTAGTTATTTTAGCTATACTTAAAATTAGGTACATTAAACTTTATAACATTTTTTACAGATTATTTCTATCGTAAATACATATAAACTTATAATTTTTTTAAAGTGCACACGAACATTATGGAAAGCCTGTATAATATCGATCACTCCAAATGATTCCCGAGAGATGTAACTCACCTGCCATGAAGCGCGTTGGATATAAAACACAGAAGAGGAAGAGTTGCATCACTCAGGAAGCGTTTGCAATCTTAGATATTCATTTGATATGTAGAGTTTTTGCAACATGGATACCAAGAAAAAAAAATGACAGCGGGTGAAATATTCTATCCAACAGGAGCGTTCTTGTATTCAATATGCGTTCAAATTTTCGAATTGACAGATGTGAACACTGAAAAGCAATCAAATTGGTAACTCATCCGACAAGGTTTTGGAATAGCTTACCCAGTTGTTCAGAATGTACAAATTATGTCCGTGCCATACGAAGTTTGAAAGCAAAAGGATTCGCACGAAGACTCTCAAAGAATAAAGTTCAGTAATCGGTAAGATTGGCATGAGTAGTGCAAGCGTTTTGCACTAATATTCAAATGCATTTTGAACTTTTAACGATTTTTTTCTTTATTTGGCGCTATTTTATGGCATTTTATTACAACCTGCAGACGTTTTGGTAATCTACGAACGTTTCGTAAGCAACAGGGACCGGAAGTGAAAAAGAAAAAGCTTCCGATAAAACATTGGTTCCCAAAAAGTACGGCGCCTCTCATAATTACGGTGGAAGATGATAGCAGGTGAGACGGAATGATTGAAAGACAATAAAAGATTTAGAAACAGTTTTAAAAAAATTCATACGCTAAAAAATAAATTTGATTTCAAAATTTAAAATATTATTATGGATTGCATGTAATTGCACGCATGATTCACAATATAAACCTTTATAAGCAATTATTGACTGATTTTATCATTGTGATGTTTTTGCATTATATTAAGTACAGAGAAATCTCTCATCAACGGACTAATAGGAGTGTGGGTAGTCCTTTAAAGCCGATTCACCGTAGATGGTAGGGGATTATTTTTTAATTATAAAACCACTATAGTAACTACCAATAGATATTATCATAATGTAAATACTATAAACATCTATATATGGCATAAGTAAATATATACTTAATATAGATACATTAATCATGTTATGGGAATTTACCCATAATAGTAATGGACTATCCCGTACACCATAAATACTGCGCCTCAAGAGGAAGCAGTAGTGTGAGTCGCAGAGTGACGTGGGCGTGTTGATGAACATCGTGTGAGTCACAGAGTGAGTCAGTCAGTCAGTCAGAGACAGAGTCGCGTCAGACGATTACACTAAGACATTGGAATAGTGATACTGGTCGAGACAACATAGTTCTCTCTAACCTAACCTGATTGTTATTACTAACACTTCTACTTCTTTTGTACATATTCTGTTGTAATATATCTGTGTTATTCCATACCTGTGTTCGAGTTATTCTTCATTGGTTCTACCTTGGACCATCACCGTGGTACAAGGAACCTGGACCATAACAAATCAACATAACAAAAATAATCATAGTTGTGGCGGAAGAGGATAGCAGGTGAGGCGGAATGATTGAAAGAAAATCAAAGATTTAGAAACAGTTTTAATATATCATATGCCAAAACATAAATATGATTTCAAAATTTAAAATATTATTATGGATTACTTGTAATTGCACGCATGAATCATAGTATAAATAGTTATAAGTAATTATTTATTTACCTATAGGAGGAACGGTGGAGTAATGGGTAGCGGCCCGGATTTGTCAATCCAAAGCCGATATTCATTGCTCCACCATGTCTCTAGAGGAGAAATTCGAGCAGAGATCCCGACAGATCCATTACCTTCACTTACGTGCTAATAACCTTGGGAAAGGTATGAATCCTCTTCTTCTCGCCCCAGCTATGGGTAAATAGCCTTGGATCGCAACTGGTCGATCGCAGAAAAGAAATGCCAACCTAATGCGGGAAAAAACTGCCTCGTCAGTCATGTATCGAAAGATACATGATCGCCTAAGCGTGTCACGCATCGCGCATAACTGACTGAATTAGTTACAGATTTTATCATTGTGATGTTTTTGCATTGTATCAAGTACAGGCAAACCTGTCATTAACGGACTAATAGGAGTGTGGGTAGTCCGTTAAACCGATGTCCGTTGATGGGAAGGGATTATTTTTGAGTTATAAAATCACTATAGTAACAACCAGTAGTTATGATCATAATGTAAATACTATAAACATGTATATATGGCATAAATAATTACAGGGGTTGGACAAAATAATTGGAACAGGTGTAAATTCCACTCCTATATTTCAAAGACCTATTATATTACGGACTTTAACTAAAACTTCGTAATTGCAGGTTATATCTATTGTAAATATGTTTATTTATCTAATTTACTGTCTTTGTCTTATTTATTTTTAGAATTTAGCAAAATTTAAGCTAAATGCGTGACCTCTCCGAGTTAGAAAAAGGGCAAATTGTTGGAGCTCGCATGGCAGGAGCCTCGATCACTAAGGTTGCTGAAATCTTTGGTTTTTCAAGACCTACCATATCAAGAACTATGACGCAATTCGAGAAACAGGGCAAAACCTTTAGCAACAGTAACAATTCGGGCCGGACTTGCAAACTTACTGACAAGGACTGATGTGCATTGAAACACAATGTGGCAAAAAATCATCAGACTACTGCGGCTAAAGTGACTGCTGAGTTGAATAATCATCTGAATAGTCCAGTTTCTACTAAAATTGTTCGTCGTGAGCTCTATAAAGCTGCATATCATGGAAGAGCCACTGTAAGGAAACCTCTTCTCTTCACTCGCAACATTCAGAAGTGGTTGAAGTGGTGCAGAGATCACAATGCCTGGCCTGCAGACTAATTGAAGCAAGTCATATTCTCAGACGAGTTCAGTTTTTCTCTTTTCCCAGCTTCAGGGCAAGTTTATGTGTGGAGGCAGCTCAAAGAAACTTACAACCCTGATTGCCTTCTTCCAACATTGAAGCATGGTGGTGGATCAGTGATAGTTTGGACCGCCATATCATAGAAATGTCTCGGTTCAATAGTTGCCCTGCGTAGTAGAATCAACAGCAAAGATTACCTGAACATTTTGGGAGATCATCTTCATCCAATGGCCCAGACTTTATTCCCTGATGGTGACTGCATCTTCCAAAACTATAATGCTCCAATACATACCGCTCGAGTGGTTAAGAATTGGTATGAAGAGCATAAAAGTGAGCTAGAACACATGGAGTGGCCTCCCCAATCTCCAGATATCAATATTATTGTGGTGCATTTTGGAGCGACAAGTTAGGAGCCACTATCCTCCACCGTCGTGTCTTAAAGAGCTAGAGCAGGTATTAATGGAAGAATGGCTGAAAATTCCTCTGGATGAAGTCAGGAAGCTGTATGATTCCATTCCTAGACGTATTAAAGCTGTATGTGAGGCTAAAGTAGTACCAACTCCATATTAAATAAATTTTCTTTGAATTTAACAAGTGTTTCAATTATTTTGTCCAACCCCTGTATATATTAATCAAAATAACAAAAATAATAGATTTCTTACAGCTACTTCCTCACGCACGCAATAATGTACTGTACTTTATATACTGTACACCTGTCTTTGTTTATAATTGAAAGGCCCGTTACCACCGCCAAACGGTCACTTTGAGAACTCATACGACTCTAATAGACGATTTGGAAGTTTTTTCTCCTGCATAACTTACTTTATTTTTGCCTGCTGATTTTGCTATAAAAGGCCGTCAGCATGCTGATTTAGTCATATAACTCTTCTTCTTTTACTTTTTCTTCTTCTCATTCTTCTTCTTCTCCTTCTACTTCTTCTTCTCCTCATTCTACTTCTTATTGTTTTTCTTCTTCTTCTTCTTCTTCTTCTTCTTCTTCTTCTTCTTCTTCTTCTTCTTCTTCTTCTCCTTCTTCTTCTTCTTCTTCTTCTTCTTCTTCTTCTTCTTCTTCTTCTCCTCATTCTACTTCTTATTGTTTTTCTTCTTCTTCTTCTCATTCTACTTCTTCTTCTTCTTCTTCTTCTCATTCTACTTCTTATTGTTTTTATTCTTCTTCTTCTTCTTCTTCTTCTCCTCATTTTTCTTCTTATTGTTGTTGTTGTTGTTGTTCTTCTTCTTCTTCTTCGCATTCTTCTTCTTCATCTTCTTCTTCTTCTATGTGCTATGTCCCTTCAGGGCGTTAGCGATCATGATTGTCTATAATTCCACTATTTTGTATTTTTATTAAATTTTGTATTTTTCCTACCTCCCCTAAACTATCTGCCATCCATTTCCGTAGATAGATAGATAGATAGATAGGTCATGCACTGATTTTTTCTTCTTTCTCTTCTTTTCTATATGTTCTGTGGGAGTCAGATTTTCAAACACCTCCTTTCTTCATTATGCGTCCTAGAAATGTCAAGTATTTCTGATTCTAACCCTAAGTGTCCTTTTTCTTTCCATTTCCTCTAAAGGTTCGTTGTTGCTCACATGTTCAGTTCATGGCATTCTCAAAATCTTTCTGTAGAACCACATTTCTCTTGCCTCGAGTTGCTTCTTGATCTGTGAGGAGATTGTCCAGGATTCACTGACATATTGTAGGAATGACATTACGTAACAGGTCAGTACACTTTTCTTTTCTTTTTTTCTGACGAAATCTTGCTCTTTTTTAATGCTTTGCTTAGCTTTTGAAAGGCATCTTTCGCTATCCCAATGCGCTTTCAGATTTCAGTGTTGCACTTTTCATCCTCTGTTAACACATTACCAAATATGTAAATTTTTTGTATTGGCTTTATTTTGATGTCTCCCGTTTCGAATTTGCATGTTAAGTTCTTCTGTTTGCTGACCTGTCGTCAGACAATACAACATTTATTTATTTATATCTAGGAGCCGTTGTTGTAATAATAGCAAAATTATTCCAATTTCTAAGATGGATAAGTACTGTCTTTATTTTGTTTTGACATTTTCTTTTTTATTTCATCTTTAATGACGAAAAAACAGATTATGGTATTGTATACAAAGCAATCTGATCAGGAGGGAACAGGATTAACTGAGAAAAAAACGCATTGAGGGTTCTTTAATTTCCTCAATTCCCAACAATAAAGCAAAAACCAAATCATTTATAATATCAGCGATGATCGCAAAATAAATAATAACACAATGCGGTAGAGAGGCGAGTAGAGAAAAACAAAGCATATATCTACTTGGACTTGGGAAATTAAAAACGTGCAGATCACAACGGCACTAAAACACACACACACACACACACACACACACACACACACACACACACACACACACACACACATATATATATATAAATTTAAGGTGAACATTGAAGTCAACGCTCAGAGGCGACAGGCTGTTTCATGAACAAACGAGGACAGATAGATAGATATATAGATAGATAGACACAGATAGATAGGTAGCTAGCTAGCTAGATAGTCAGACACATACATAGATAGATAGATAGATAGATAGATAGACAGACACAGATAGATAGGTAGCTAGCTAGCTAGATAGACAGACACATAGAGAGATAGATAGATAGATAGATAGACACAGATAGATAGGTAGCTAGCTAGATAGATAGACAGACACATAGATAGATAGATAGAGAGATAGATAGATAGATAGATAGATAGACACAGATAGATAGGTAGCTAGCTAGATAGATAGACAGACACATAGATAGATAGACACAGATAGCTAGGTAGCTAGCTAGATAGACAGATAGATAGTCAGAGATAGATAGATAGATAGAGAGATAGATACAGATAGATAGGTAGCTAGATAGATAGATACAGATAGCTAGGTAGCTAGATAGATACAGATAGCTAGGTAGCTAGCTAGATAGATGGACAGACACATATATAGATAGATAGATAGATAGATAGACAGAGATAGCTAGCTACCTAGATAGATAGATAGACACATCGATCGATCGATAGATAGATAGATAGATAGACACAGATAGCTAGGTAGCTAGCGAAATAGATAGATAGATAGATAAATAGATAGATACATACCGTTGAGGATAAGGCGTTGTAGCATGAAGGATTTTATGCAATTAACGGTTAAAAGAAAATCCAGTTCTTTCGAATCTTCGACAAACACTCCCGACTCACTCTGCCAAGTCAAATAAAAGGCAGTGGCTCCCTAAAAAAATCCTTGAACGAGATTAGACAGTTATTTATCTTAAAGATAATAAATACCTAGCAAATAAGTGGGGAGAAGGGCAACCGAATTTGTCGTTTTAAATTTAGAGATGCAAACACAATTAAAATCTAGTGGCATTCGAAAGAGACGCTCAAAGATGAAGCCGGGCGGATAACTGGAAAAGTCGGCGGGAGTTATTAATACAGGCAAATAAGACAGGTTAAATGGAGAACCAAAAAGAAACGGCACAAACTTAAAACAAAGAAATGAAAAAAAAATAAGAAAAACATAACAACATACGCGGGTGAATATTTTTCAAGATTTGAATTTAAGGAAAAATAAATCTCTTAAATGAAAGAATTTATTTCTTAAGAAATACATAATGTAATTTTTTTTTCTTTTAGTTTATTTTTAAATTTTCGTTTTAAAATAAACAAAAACGAACGAAATGAAGAAACCTGGGAGAAAGGGTAAGGGAGTTGCAGAAATTTTAAAATAAGACGTTAGAAAATTAATCCAGCGAATATAAGAATTTTAATTCCTTTCTTGAATTCAGGTTTGTTCTTCTATAGCAAATGCTTCCATCGCAACTTTGGTTTTGATACCCCGCATTGCTATCTAGGTTTCTACCATTTTTTTGGTTCCATTTCGACCGGATTTCCTTTCTTTCTTTATTCAGCCTTTCCCGCATTTTCTCCATATTCTTCAAACGGTTTTTTCATAATTCCTTCAGTTTCTACTGTCATTTTGTTGTCCACGTTTTTAGTGTTTCCCTAATGTCGTCCGTTATTATTTTTCAAATGCAGTATATGACACATACACACTGACACACACACACACACAAATATATATATATATGTTAGGTTCATGGGTATATATATATATATATATATATATATATATATATATATATATATATATATACACATATATATATATATATGAAACTGTTTTAAGGTGTGTTATATTTATGGGA
>OZ038494.1:86167509-86170009 GCA_964036315.1 Acanthosepion esculentum | reverse complement strand
ATATAAGAAATAGATGTAGGCTCAAGATACGATGGATAAATTTTCGACTAAATTACGCAAATATAATATTGACGTCTAATTTTAACAGATATACAGTGTAACCCGGATATAAGAGACCCGGATATAAGAGAAACTCGGATATAAGAGAGATTTTCTCTGGTCCCAAATTAGAGCCTGTGTTAATAAAACAAAATAGACCAAACCCGGATATAAGATACTTCTTCTCCGGTCCCGACAACTCTCTTATATCCGGGTTACACTGTATTTACCAAAATTACACAAAAATATTTTGAAATACTAAAGAGAAACTTTCTTCAATAAAATCGCCATTGGTTTCAACCACAGCCTCGAGACGACTTTGGAATCTCCTGCAACTCTTCTGGACAATCTCCGTGTTTCAAGTGGTGAATACTGCCATAATTCTTGCCCTCAGTTCATCTTTGTCGTCACAACGAGATTTGTTGGTCTCTCGCTCAACTGTGCCCCACATATAATAATCAAGTGTGTTGCAGTTTGTGTAGTTCGGTCATCAGATGCAAGGGATTATTTGGTCGCAGAAATTGTCTAACTGTGTTATCCTGCTTGTGTGGAATGGTGCAGAGTCCTGTTGGCAGACATGGGGTCTTCCAGCAGCCACTCTTTTGACAGAGGGCAGTACTACCTCCTCAAGGTCTTTGATGTCGGCTTTTGTCTTGACTTCTTTACTTATCAGACCGACCAGAGTGAGTTTTTGGAGCCGCTTTACCATTGTAATTACTATTAGAATCCTCTGTACTGTCCTCAGACTGACACTCAAACACACTGAAATATTCGCATTGGAGCTTCCGGCGTGAATGCTAAGCAGTACATCATGCCATTTCCAAATTTCTCTCTGATTGAATTAAGCCATTGTGATCTTTTTCTTACAGACGGCGCCGAACTGACCCTACTATACTGTGCAGTCGACAAAATAAAAAAAATCAACGCGCATGCGCGAAATTAAAAATATAAAATGGCGTCAATTTCAACACCGCAACCTGTCTATATTCTTGCGCGTGTTGGGCAATTTGGTTAGCTAAGCTTGTCTCGGTAGATCAATTACGATCGACTAGTGAGTTCGATACTCACTGGGTGTCCCATGCTTTCGGCTTTGTAACACATGTAAACAACGCTTACTAATATCGCTGAGCCCTTCATCGTGGTGTAATGACTAGCAAGCGTGTCTCGCTAGATGAATTCTGAACGAGAGGTGAGTACGATCCGCACTGGGCGTCCCATATTTTGGGCCTTGTGAAACATGAAAACGACGCCTACGAAATCCCTGGGTACTTCGACAAGCGTGTCCCGCTAGATGAATTACGACTGAATAGTAAATTCCATCCATGCTGGTTGCTCATACGTTCGCTCTTGTACCACGTCTAATCTACTCCGAAAGTACGGGTCACACGGTGAGGATCGAACGCATTACTCAGTCATAATGAGTATAGCGAGACAGGCTCGGTAAACATGACTACATACGCGCGCATGTGTGTGTGTGTGTGTGTGTGTGTGTGTGTGTGTGTGTAAACGCACGGATACAGACTTCAATGAATTAAGATGTGCGTTGGGTAGAGGGGAAATTTTAAATAGATACTGAACATACTAAGATAGATAGATAGATATGAAAAGACTGAGATAGATAGATAGATAGATAGATAGATGCGAACATAGATAGATAGATAGATAGATGCGAACATAGATAGATAGATAGATAGATGCGAACAGAGATAGATAGATAGATGTGAACAGACTTAGATATGAACAGGCTGAGATAGATAGATAGATAGATAGATGCGAACAGATATAGATAGATAGATAGATGCGAACAGAGATAGATAGATAGATAGATAGATGCGAACAGATCGATAGATAGATGGATAATGTACATATTTAGATAATGAACGCATTGTAATAGATCGATCGAGATAAATATGTGCAACTTTATATAGATGTTTTTCAAGCAACAGTATATATATGTGTGTGTGTGTGCATGCGTGTATATGTGTGTGTATATATGTGTATATATGTGTGTGCGTGCATATACGTACACGCAAACACGCACGGATACAGATTTCAATGAATAAGATGTGTGTTGGAGGAAATTTTAAATAGATTCTGAACATATTAAGATAGATAGATACATAAATAGATAGATTGGAGAAGGCTGAGAGATAGATAGATAGATAGATAGATAGATAGATAGATAGATAATGAACATAATAACAGATAGATACTGAACATATTAAGATAGATTGATAGATAGATAGATAGATAGATAATGAACAGATTGTGATTGATCGATCGAGATATATGTGCAGCTTTATATAGATGTTTCTCAGGCAAATATATATGTGTGTGTGTGTGTGTGTGTGTGCGTGCTGGGTGCGTGCGTGCGTGTATTTGCACGCATGGATACAGACTTCAATGAATTAAGATTTGTGTTGGGTGGAGGTGGAAATTTTAAATTGTCCCCCCCCCCTGG